>JAWWLV010000087.1:3956455-3988138 GCA_035041135.1 Platyrinchus mystaceus
GGAGAGCTGGAGAGGGACTGGGGACAAGGGATGGAGGGACAGGACACAGGGAATGGCTTCCCACTGCCAGAGGGCAGAGTTAGATGGGATACTGGGAAGAAGTTCTCCTCTAGCACAGGTTGCCCAGAGAAGCTGTGGCTGCCCCTGGATCCCTGGAAGTGTCCAAGGCCAGGGTGGACGGGGCTTGGAGCAACCTGGGCTAGTGGAAGGTGTCCCTGCCCATGGCAGGGGAGTGGAATGACATGATCCTTAAGGTCCTTCCCAACCCATTCCATGACTCTGTGATTGTTTGGAAGTCCTGCTTAGCCAGGTGGGTGCTGGAAGCTGCAGCACCTTCTGCATTGAGCTGTGTTACGAAACGGCAAAGAGAAAACTGGGTAAGGCCAGTGCTGATGCTCTTGGGTGCAGCTGTGAAGGGCTGCAGAGCATCCCTGTGTGCTGGAACAGATCCCCAGCTGGCGTTGGTGCAGCAGAAGGAATCTGGAAGACATGGAATTGTTCTTGTTTGGTGCCAAATTATGCAAAGCAGGGACCTGCCTCTGGCTCCCACTCCTTGTGGTACAAGCTGTTTATCTGTAGAACGTGTTTTTATTTGGACAGCTCTAAGTGGGTGTTCTGATGCACGTTTTCCTGCTTTAAACCAGATCTGGTGAGTGGTTTTTCAGTGTTTTTGGATTTAACAGGTAGAGCTTTGCCATCAGAATTAATTTTTAGTTTGGTAAACAAAAGGTGCCATCAACTTCTCAGCGTGCAATTCCAAGGTGTTTCTTTCAAACTGTGCCAATTTAAATTCATCTCCGAGTCTCAAGTGATTGCTTTTGTTGTATTGACTTGAGAGGATTTTCCTGTTAAGTACTCTCAGAATAATTGATGTGTGTGTCTGCCGAAAATGAGGTTTTGCTGCAGCTTTCACAAGATGTTGACTGTAAATATTCAGCTGTTTTGGGGGGTGTGCAGATGTGCTCTGTCCGTACTTCCCTCTTGTATTGCTTATTTACAGGGAAGGGACCGGGAAAGCGATTTCTAACGGTGAGAACGTGTTGTTTGGGAATGTTTCACCTCTGTGTGGTTTGGAAAGGATCACTGATTATATTTTGTGTGTGTGTCTTTACAGACACTGCAGGGAACAACAGGAAAAAGGATGGTTTTGTTCTGGGAAGCATTAACAAAGGCTTTCCAGGTGCCAGTACAAAATTGCTTTTGTATTGCTTTTTATAGCTTTGAGAACCCACGTGGCCTTTAAAATTAATCCAAGAAAGTTTTCCAGGGTTGGATGGATCTACCTTCTAGGAGCATGTTGGTCTTGAACATGTATTTTCTCCTGGGTGCATGATGAATATTCAAGAACTGATCTAAGCTACGCTTTCCTGGAGTTGTTTTTGAATTCCTGGATGGATTTCTAAACATCAACACGGTTGTCTGCATCAATTATGTTTTGGAGCTGCTCCATCCTATGGAGTCATCAGGTCCTGCCGAGCTGGAAAGGGCAGCAGGAATTACTGCTGTGATCTGTAGTCAGTGTGTGTAGGGCTGTGTGGGTCTTGCAGAGATGTTATAAACCTGTTACATTTTGATTGTGTGGCATAAACACTCAATCAGTCGTGGAGAGCCGGGTTTGGGTTTGGCACCTTCCCTCTCCCTCTGTTGGCTGAGATTGGCTGGTGAGGTCGGTGTGATGTCAGGGATGGAGCCCCACAAAAACAAAATCAGAGGAGCACTGGCAGACCTTGTCACTCCTACCTCATAATTCATGCGTGCCTGGGGTGGGTTTTTATTCTCCTGTGTGTCCCACGTGTCCCTCTCAGCTGCAGGTGCTGGTTTGTCTCACCCGTGAGCAGCGTGTGGGAAGTGAAACCGGAGGGTCTGCAGACAGCTGCTCCAGCCAGAAGGGTTTGTACAGAGAGAACCAAGCACAGAATGAGATGAGTGGCCATGGTTTGCTGATATTCCTGCTCAGGACAGAGTCTGGTGCTCCCTCAGGCCCAGCAGAGCAATCCTGAGCCTGTCTGGGCCGTGGCAGTGCTGTGGGCAGGCAGTGTCCACACGGGTGTCCTGTGTGTGGTGCTTGCAGGAGTGCCAGCAGCCAGCTTTGGGAAAACTGAAAGGATGATAAGGTGCCTTATCTCCTAAAGGTCTTGTAACTGCTGCCTCTCCTTTAACAAAGAAAACAGTACATTTAACAGGATATTTCCTCCTGGAATCCCTGAGTTTCTCTCCCCCTGCTCAGGAAGGTGCCGTGTGTGCAGGGAGAGGGAGCATTTTTGGCATTTGCTCACTCGTGCTCAGATGCTGCTTCGGTTCCCTGAGCTCAGACATTGCATCTGTGCTGACCCATCCCGGGAGGGCTGCAGGAAATGTCAGCTGTGCTTCCCAGCTCCGGGAGCAAAATATTCCGGGATCTGGAGCTCACACAGCCTGCCCTGACTTCATCCACGCTAGAAAACAGCCTTTTTTTTGGGTACTCATTTCTCTTTTTTGGATATTCCTGGTGTCTCAGCTGCTGGTTCACAGCCTGATGGCTGCAGGGCTTTGGGGAATGGGGAGTGGGCTTGGTTAAATGTTTTCAAGTGGGACTTGTGGCTAACAACCCTAAATTTTATTGCTTGACTTAATATTTTTAGAGTTTAAGGTTTATTGATTGAAGTGATGGATAAATAGGATGTGCAGAAGTGGCGCCGATTTGCTTTCGTGTTTTAAAATTCCATTTTCTGGGGTAAATGCGATATAAATGCGATTTTTTTGAGTCTTCTTCTGATAACCCTCCCAGCATAAAACTAATTTTTGAATATCTGAGGAAGCACACTGTGCTCTTTTCAAGTGCAGTTAAGCAGTCACGATCATGCTGTGCTCTTTTCCAGTGCATTTAAGGAATAATACCAGTGAGTACAGTGAAGGCTTTTCTGCAAAATTACTTTCTTTCCATTGTTATTGTCGTGGTCACACGAACCAGCCTTGGAGTGCCTTCCTGAGCCCCTCCTGAAATCCAGGAGGGACATAAATAGATTGTTTCTGCTGTGAGGTCTCAGCAGCTGCATTCTGGCTGTTCCCTCCCCAGGTTTAATGCTCCCAGGCACAGCCACGGGGTTTTATGCCAGAATCTTTCCTTATTTCCCTCCCTTGAAGGCGTTGTCCCTGTGGTTGGGGGAGCAGGCAGTGTTTTCCACAGGTTTTCCCATTCTGGGCTCTTCCTGCTGCACTTCTGTTGGGTTTTGTAACTCACATCATCATTTTTGGTGTTAATAAGCACCAGGCTGAGCTCTGGGGGAGCTGAGGGGCAGCTGAAGGGAAGCATCCTGAAAGGAAACCCTGCACTCCCGTCTCCATTGTCCTGCTCCTTTGTTGGAGCCTGTTCCCATCTCCGGCCCAGCTGCTGGGCTGGAGGCTTTTGGGATAGTACCCAGATAACTTAGGGCTGTTCATAAGGGAAAGCTTTAATTCCTGTCGGGAATGGGCACTGTGTGGGATGTGTTCTGCTCGCTGACATCTTCATGTGCCCTGTGATGGAACAGATCGCAGGGAGCAGTCCAGTGATTCATGTCCAGGGCCGTCTGATGGCCTTGAAGCTGCTCAAGTGACTCATCATTCCTTCCCCTTTGTGTTGGTGATGCTTTAGGTGACTTAGGAATGCAGGCAGTGCTCAGGAGTTGCTCTGCTTCTGGATACACCCTTTGGGGTGTGAGAGGGAGCAGATTTTCTTGTGCCTTGTTATTGTGAAGATGCTCTGAAAGGGTTTCCCCTCCCAGTAATTTCTGTGTGTCCTCATGTGCTTTGTCTTTGCCCACCTTCCTGGAAAGGTGCCTTGTGTTGGGGAGGGAGTGAATTCTGTGATATTAAACTTTGATAAATGGGCTTAAATCAACAATTCATTTCACTTTCATTGAATCATTTATTGGCAGCAATTCTTGCTGCTAATGATTTTGGGATGAAAGTGTGATTAAGGTCCTACATTTTTTTTTGAATGGTACCAGCTGGGTCTCACTGCTAAAACATTTGGGACCCTGTGAGCAGGAAAGCAGCAGCTTTGAATTTGAGCTGTGAATTGTCCCAGGAAATGCAGTGTCTCCACTGGGTTTAATCTGGGACAAAATGACATTTGCTGAGCCAGGGCTCTGAAGTGTTTCCAGTCCCAACAAGGGAGGACAGGGGGCTGAAGTCCTGCATGGAGGCAGCTTTTGTTGCTCAGTGGTTCAGCCTGTGAGGGCTCCAGGACTTAAGGTTTGGCCAAGAGCTTCAGGCAAGGATCAAACAATGGGAAATCAGGGGAGAGAGCAGAGAACATGTGACAGTGAGTAACCAGAGTGGGCAGTGAGCCAAAGTTCAGATGATATTACACAAAAAATTACAGGGCACAAACATGTTGGCTCCTGGAGACAAGTGCAGCAAGGAGCCAAGTGGTGTGTGAGGAGTGTTTAGATGTTGGAGGCTTGTCCTTGTTTCTCATGAAGCAGTAAAATATATTGAATTTCAGTGTGGTTGTAGTGAAGCACCAGTGTAGGTAGCACAGAGTGAGAGCAATAAATGCTGCTTAAGTGGAAGCCTCTCATCTGATTTACTCTGGTATTTCAGGGTGGATGGAGGGAGTGTCTGTGACAAAGGGACAGTGCAACACAACTCACAAAGCAGAAGTGAGAGAGCCTGATAGAGGCAGCTGTAAAATGAAGGGGCAGAGGGTGAGGGGAGAAGGGCACTGCAGTCAGCCCCACAATCCTCTTCCACAGGAGCAGGCTTTGCCATTAGGTAGCAGGGCTGGGACTTACTGGATCTGTGTAATAGTCAGCCAGGGAAGAAGCTTTGGGAGTAGGTTTTGGGTTAAATGCAGCTGTTATTTCATAGCCTGGTGTCCATTTTGTAGGGATTGAATCCTCCTTTTCACTTAGGTGTTTCCTCTGAAGAGGGAATTGCCCCTCAAGTCTGCAAAAGACACAGATCAAAATCATACTGAGATGTGGTCTGTGCTTGTGGTTCATGTTTGCCAGAAATGTAGTTTATTCTCAACATTCAGCATTTAGATCTTAATTAATTGTTAGATTTAAATGTTATTTTGTCTTCCTCTGATTCATTGTCTAAAGGTACAGCAAAACAGAAGTGTTACATGGATCCATTCGATGTGCCAGGCTGAAGGATTGCAAAAGAGGGAAAACAGATGGAATTCCCCCCAACTTGTTCCTTAGGCAGCTCCAGGGATGAGGAAGCAAAGGGACACACTGTGCTGCCTCCAGCCCCCCAAGTCCCAGCTGCAGAAGGCCTGGGATCCCCACAGTGGCAGAGAGTGTTGCCCTAAAGAGCTCTTTGTTGTGGCCATAGAACCATTTTTCTCCTCCCTCACTGGGCACCACCAGCCTGAACACCCCCAAAAACCCCACCCCACTGTGACCATTGGATTGTCCACTTGCCTTTTTCCAGGACGAGTCACTTAATGGTGGAAAGAAAACTTTCCTTTATCATTTATTTTAAGTATTGATAAATAAAGAGCGGTCTCTGCAATGACTATTGATTGCAGCTCGTTTTGGACATTTTGTTATCCTGAAGCCTGGAATTGCCAAGCCTGGAACAGGCACAGGAGCAGGTTGTCAGCATTCCCATGGGGCCTGTCCCCTGTGCTGGCTGGCATTTGTGTGCCCATGAATTCCAGGAGACATTCCAGGCAGCACCTGCCTCTATGGAAAATTCTGCTCTTAGTGTTGCTGCTCTTTGTAAAAAAAAAAAAATAACCCATCCCTACTTCTCACCAGGAACAAGTAGATAATAAACCCCCCCAAAAATATAAATATCTAAAATAACCCCCCAAAATATATGGAGTGGGTAGTGATGGGATCTCCAGAGCTTGGGGAGGATGGTTTCCTTGCTCTCTCATTCTCCAGCTGGGGCACAGGGAGTGCTCAGCCTTGTGCACAGGTTCTGGGAGGAGATGTTGTTTTGAGCACGGAGAAGGTGAGCAGTGAAGCCTCAGAGCAGCCAGACCTGCTGCTCTCAAACTGGGGTTGGTGAAAACAGCTCTCAGTGTCTTGGCAGGAAGTGCTCTGGAGGAGTGGGCAGCAATATTTAGTCTATTCCAGGTAATGTAGTGTTGTGTTCTGAGCTACCTGCAGGCAGCGAGTGAAAGGAGGTGTCTGGTTTGTGCTGAGAGGGTTTCAAGTGTTAATTAGTGTTACGTGGGTTTAGTTTTTAAATACATGAAGTTTAGCTATGTGTTGTTGCCAGTGTTAGCAGCATGTGCACTCCTGGCTGCTCTTGTTCTCTTGGGCACTGGTTTTTTGGGAGTCTGGGCCGTGTCCCTGGGCTGTTGGGGCAGGTTCTGTGGTGTCTGCTCCGTGCTGGGCTCCCAAACTCCTCAGGCACGGTCTGTCCGTCCACACCCTGAGGGTTATTGGCTTTATAAAGCAGCCCAGCGACTGCTTGTGCATGGTAAGTTTGCCTTCAGCTTGTTCCTTGAAGGCTGTCCAAAGAAAAAACAAACCAAAACCAAAGCTGGGAGTGGATTTGTGCCTGCAGATTAAGCCCCAGATTTGCTCTGGAGAGGCTGTGGGAAAGATGCTGCCTGGGAGCAGAGCGTGAATTACAACCGGGGGCTCCAGATGATGGATGGGCTGGAAGTTGGGGCACCAGCATCAAAGCATGTTCTTCTGGCACCAGGTTGCAGTCAAGATGGTCTCCTGCAGATTTGCATTGCTGGATGCAAACGCTCCTTCCCGAGGATTTTGGGAGGCTTGTGATGTTCCAGCCGTCAGCCCGTTAACGGCAGCTTGTTCTTTGACGTGCTGGCTTCCATTAAAATTCCTGCAGAAGGAAAAGTTGGTGCTGGTAGAAAGGAGGAGGGTGACTAGTTTCTCTTGGCAGTGGTGTGTGTGTTCCTCCTCCAAGTGATTGTGGAGCTGGGATGCAAATAAAACCTGCCCGGGGTTTGGAGTGCACGGAGCAGCTGGAGGTTCCAGTGGTACTGGGGGGGCCTGGGAGGAGTGGAGGGTGCCAGCCAAGGATTGGCACCTCCTGACGTTCTTGTGATGCTGAGCAGGGCCTGGGAATGTAGGTGAGCCTGCTGAAACAACTCCCTTCCATGGCTTTTGGGCATCCCAGCTGCAGGAATCTCTCCTCTTTCCTTCTGGGTTTATAGCTGGGAAGTCCGAGTTTTCCCTTTCCAGGTCTGTGCTCGTGTGGATTTGTTACATCACAGAGCTGTTGAGCAGCCAAAAAATGGTTCACCATGTTTGCAGTCTCAGGAATTTGAGGTTTCAGGAACCTGGAAAGCTATGACAGAGCTGCAGCAGGGATGTTTGTTTTTCCTGAAATGGCCCTTCCCTGGTGTGTTCCAGCACCAACGGTTGTCCTGGAGGACTGGGCTGCCACTGCCTTCCCAGCTCAGGAATCCTGCATGCTCAATATCCAGCCAAAAAAGGGGGAAGATCCAGTGTTGCCATGGGGGATGGTGGTCAGCTGGTGGGGAGGGGGCTGTTTGGGGTCAAAACTACTGTGTGGCGTGTTGAGGGGTCACTCCCACGGACAGATCGCTTCCAGCCACCTAAATTTGTGGGAAGGGCTGTTCCAAACCATGGACAAGCACTGTGGGCACAGGGACAGGTTTCCTTTGGTACCACTGTGAGGTTTAGTTGATTTAAGGTGTGTGAAATCACATGAATCCCTGGAGCAGTTTGGATTTCCTGCTGCAGGGAAAGCCTTGCAAAAGCCCTTTGTAGTGGTGGGAGGGTCAATTCCTGCTGCTTCTTGTCCTGTGTGGTTTCCAGGCTGGCACTGCTGCTTGTGCTCAGTGTTTTCACAGACTTTCTAAAGAAAAACAGAGGTATTGTCAGTGTAAATGTATGATATTTTGCCAACTTCTATAATTTATTATTATCATCAAGTTGACTTATTTTTTAGGGGTTTTTTTGTCCTTATAGCTGATACACCGAGTTGAGCTTGTATTTAACAAGTTTATTTTTTAACAGAATTATGTAAAATATATCACTGGAGCCAAACCTGACTCCCAGAATTAAGCTGTTGGCCGTGTGTGCTGTGCTGTGGAGCTGACCCTTGTTTTCTCTTGCAGGGCAATCACTTTGATCAGTATGAAGAGGGGCACCTGGAGATAGAACAGGCATCTCTAGACAAGCCTATTGAATCGGTAAGACCCCCCCACTTCCCAGCACCCCCATCCCAGCCGGAATTGGGCCGTGATCGGATGGTACTTGATGTGAATGCAGTCAAATCTCAGAGGAGTGGGCACCTTGGTGGCAGTCAGGGTTAATTTTTGGTGGTAAATTGCATGCTGAGCTTAAGTGGGCCTGGGATTTAACCTTGAAGTAGTTCTAAGACCGTAGGTGAGTTTAAATTTGAGTTTGACGTGATATTTCAGGACTTAATTAAAGGAATACATTTGTTCATAGGTATTTATTTTGAGTTTATACTTTCCTTTGAAGAATCAGTTAAATTCATGTGCAAAGCTGATGGAATAGTGTAGTTAAATGTATTTTGCTCCTTTTTAGTTTATATTTTTACACTATTGGTGTGTAGAAGTGTTAGAACAACACCTGGAGTGTGGAGAGGGGGATCAGTGTTAGCCCAGCCCTCCTTCCCCACAGAGCTGAAACTGCCCTGAGCCTTTCTGTAAAGTTGCTTCACCTTTAATTAGCTGTGGAATATATTTTTCCCCCACAAGATGGGGAAAAAATTAAGTTTTATTTAGTTTTACCTTTTTAAGCTTTTTAGAGCTAAAAAAAAAAAAACAACCAAAAGGAGCTTTTTGACTCTTTTTCTCTTTGCAAAGCCCCTTCTGCTGTTTTTGGGCACGGTAGCTTGTTCAGCCTAAACTGAGCTTGTTCAGCCTAAACTGGACCCAAGTTTGGCACACTAAGTTTCAGCTGCAGAAGCAAGAAAACCTGTAGTGAATAATCCAGGGGCACTGAGAGGTGTTCTGGTTAAGCCCAGATTTTTGTTCCTAATAAAAAAACACTTGTCAAGTGTTTCTATCCCCGACAAGTTATTCAAGTTTCTCCACCATAGTCAGCACTCAGGAGGCACTAAGTGTTAGCAGAAGCTCAGTCTCTTATCTCTTGTTGGTGTGTAGGTTGGTGTTGTGTGTGTTTGTGTGCGTGTTTAGATGTTTACCAAAAAAATTTACCCAACTTGGGGTGTTCGACGTTTTTCTTCCGCAGCAGTTGGCCCATATTAGCTAAGCAGCCCTGATCTGGTTTGTATTGCACGGTCTGCCTTTTTTAATTTCTTCTCTAGGGTTTCCTTCCCCCCCTTCTTATTTCTGTTCTTCTGGTCCAGTGAACACTGCATATAGTACCTACTGTCTTAATGTGCTGGCATGATGCTAGATTTAGGCATGGCAGTAATTGATGACGCATGAGATAATGCTGCAGAGATGGGAATTCCTCCCCAAAGCTCTCCTGAACGCTGCAATCTTACCTGCTGGTTTTAATTCAAATGCCAGGCTGGATTCCTGATGTAAATGTCATGGGAAATACTTGTTGGTAGCCTATACTGTGGGCCACGTTGGAAATTAGAATTTCAAAATATTCAAATGGCTGTTTGCAGACCAGACTGGTTACCTGATTTCCAAAAGTGTTTTCCCAAAGAGAGGAATAGAAGAGGTCACAGATCATCTCTGGTGTTCCAAAGGGAATGATGCCTGAACCATGAGCAGGTACCCTGGGCCCAGCAATGCACCTCACATCATCTGTAGGAGCAATGCTTTGTGCAGTTTGATTAAAGTTGAACTGCAGCAGTAAAATTAAATTAAATCATGGCTGTAATATTTTATTCATGTATCTCTCTCACCATCCAAATGTCAGGACATTATTAATCTTTACAACTTTTTGGTAGGTACAGTTCAGCCTAATGGTTATATTTGAAAACAGTTGGATAAAGAGGACAAGAGAATGTCTTGGTTTGGGAGGAGGAGTTAAAACCTCAAATTTTTCTTCAAAATCCCGTTTGTTTCACTCTTCTTTTGTCTGTAATAAGAGAATCACAGAGTCATTAAGATTGGAAAAGCCCTCTAAGATCATTCCCCCAGCACTGCCAAGGCCACCAGGTGTTTTTTGAAGACTTCCAGGGGTGGTGACTCCACCCTGCCCTGGGCAGCTGTGCCAGTGTCCTTGTCCCAGGATTTCAAAGCTGTCACTGCTGCATGGGGTGTTTTTTTTGGCCTCATGGACAAGCCCAGTGTCAGGAACAAACTGGTCACTTTTGAAGTTCATCCTCGCATGCTCTTTGTTGGCTCTTAAAAGAAATTCTCCCTCTGGGGAGTGTGAATTACTTGGTCAGGTTTCCTGGCACCTGTGGAGGTGATTTTTCCTTCCACACTATTAATGACCAATGTGCTTTTTGAATTGGCACATTACACACATGAACAGAAGGAACAGTTTTCTTGACAGGGTTCAGTGGGGCACTTCTCCTGCAAGATTTTTCACCAGGAAAGGGATGTTCGTTCTGCTTTTTTGTATTTTTTTCTTCTTGTTTTTGAAGCTTTTTGCTCACCCAGAGCTGAAACTGAGAGGGAGGGAGGGAGGGTGAGTCTGTATTTTGAAACTACCACACATCTAAATATTATTTCAGTAATATTTCAGTATTAACAAATTGGTTTATAATAATTTACCAGTTCTCTGTTAGCAATCCAACTGGCCTTTTCCAAGGAATCTGCTCAGAGAGTCACGAGTGAGCCTCTGCTTCCCAGTGTGGAAACAGTTGGGATGATGAACATCCTGTGTTTATAGCCATGGCAGATCAAAGCACTTCCCAGTTAGAAGGTTAAGGTTATTCTACAGAGTGAAGAGTGGATTAAATATATTCTCTTAAATGCAGTTTCCCACATTAGTGATGTGGAAATGCTCCAAAGCCCACAGGTAGCTGTGCTTGGAGATCCTGGGGTGGAGGGTTTCCCGTGCCGTGTCCGAGTGACATTCCCAGCTGACGTGAGATCCATCTCTGCAGCATTATCTGTTGAGAGGTGCTGACTGTACTGCTACAGCATGCAACTCAAAGGTGGCTGGAAAAAATAGGTTTTGGGAGTCTACAGATCATTACAATGTTGAAACGTGTCCTCAATTAGCCTACTGGTGTCTTTGTTCCTGTGGAAATCCCGCCGTGTGCAGCGAGTTTAGGCCAAAGATGTCTGGACTGAAACATGCGACTCTGACCAGAGTACATTTATGGCAAACAGAGCTGCCAGGAGCTAGGGATGGACCTGAACGAGTGCCAGCTATTTTCCACTACTAAATTGAAGAAAATATTTCATATCAATGGACTCTTCAGAGCTGCAAATACTGATAATTTCCTCCCCTCCCCCCCCCCCCAGTAACATTTTTTCTTGTTGTGGTTTGAAAGATGCTGCACTTACACTGGCTGTTCACGTCAGTGCAACCACTGCTGTCTGATGTCCTTGAAAAAATCAGAGCACTTCACCCTTTTTTTAAATCCCAGAAGCTGCATGTGTTTGTTCTGAAGTATTTTGAGTGCACCGAGTTCAGGTACCCGAACGGGAAGTCACAAAGTATTGCAGCTTGAACAGAATCCAGATTTTCTTCACGTTAATTCCTTATTTCTACTCGTTTATTGAATCTCCGTGCTGTGAATTCCTGGTTTGCCTCGTCCCAGCAGTGCAGATGGAGTAGGAGGCAGTGCCAGACCCCCTAGAGCCCCCCGCAGCAGCCCCGTCCCGTGCAGGCAGTGTCAGGGCTCCACCCACACCGGCACCGCTGCAGGTTGGAGGCCAGACTGGGAACCCCCCACTCGCCCTGGAGCTTGTTAGTTTGTCCTTGTCCTGACTAACAAATGTCCTTTCCCCTCTCTCTAACGCTGCTGGGGCACAGAGGAGGTCCCTGAGCCCCCCACGTCCCAGGCTGCAGTCGGTGGTGTTTGGCACCACGGGCTGTTGGAGCCTGGCCGGGCTGTGTCGCACTGGAAATCTGTACGGATCTGTGGACTCCACTAGTTCCAAAGTGTCATTTGATGAGGCTGCTGATTTGACATTTAGCAGCAGCCATATGTGGACAGCGCTATAAATAATGTGCTTCTGGAAGCTGAATGGTGTAGCATTACTATTTGGCTTTTCTCTCTGGTCTTCATTGTGTCATCTGTAGTGAGCTCTAGGTTTTGTTTCGGGAATCTTTTCAACCTCTTGTTTGCATGGGTTCACCCAGTAGCATCCGATCCTTGCTTATAGATTCCTCCATACACAGTGAGCACAGCTTACAATCCACTCAAGAGACGAATGGTTCCTGCCCGTGCCGGGATGGGCAGTGGGAGATACAATCCCTGGGGATCTCCTGGAAAACCTGTCAGGCAAACCTGGTGCTGTGGTTTACCCATCGTGCAGCATCGCCCCACAGGCAGCACCAAAACCTCTGCCTTCTTCTGCAGATGTTTTAATTTGAAGCATTTTCTTTTCCTGTTGGCCAGAACCCCTTTGTCAGAAGTTTCTGCTGGGAATATCCCACTTGGGAATTGCTGATCCCTGTGGAAAGCAACCGAGGGCACAGGATGTGGAATTGAGGAGCCCAGTTTGAGCTGGTGGAGCCGCTCACTTCAGATGAGGTTTTTCCTCAGGTCCATGAGGGTTTCATGCAGTCAAGACCTTGCATTTCCTATACCCTTTGGAAAAGTTATGCTTTGGCATTAATGCCAGGGTCTCCATCTGTAAATAGGAATGATCCCTGGTGATCAGCTCTGGAGGGGTGAGATAATGTGTGTGGGGGGTGAGTTGTTGCAGCCAGAGCTGCTCTCCCTGCGTGGAGCATCCACAGCCCCCACGGCTGGGTGCCCACCCCACTGGGTGTACAGGAGAGCCCCCTTGCTCACTCAGACACCTGTTGGGACACCTGTTTTGGCTGCCTCAATGATTTTTATTGTGGCTGTAACCCAGGGAGCTCCAGGGTGCCAGAGAAAGAAGGTGAGGTGCCAGCCCTCCTCGGCTGTGGCGTTCCTGTGCATCAGTGCAGCTCTTCTGTAGAGCTGCTGAGCTGAGGACAGTCTGTTCACCAGGAATGACAGCCTTTGACATGGACAGGAAGTTTGCTGTGAAACACCCATCTTTTCTATGTGAAAGAGGCTGTGCTTTTACAGAACTGTCACTTAAAAATGCAGTTTAAATGAAGAAAGCTGCTGGCTGTTCACTGCTCCATGTCAAGTTTTGGTCACAGTACCCCTGGCTACTCCCCAGGCTCTGCAGACTGGCCCCACATGGGAGCCCAGCAAGCCTGGCCTTCCATCATTGCATTTTTAGAGCAGTTCTGTCAGTCTGCCTCTGTCAGAGGGCTGTGAGAGCCGTTGGAAAAGGAGGGAGGAGGCTGAACGTGGCTGGAAATGGGCAGACAAATGACCAGATCCCAGCTCAAATATTAATATTAAATTACTAGAGTTGTCCTCCCTATTCAGTGAAACAGAAGATGCTCCATTTTGATTCAGCAGGATTTAAAATTAGCTCCACTGTATAAACAAACAAATGGAAAAAAATTGGGCTGGGAAAACCACCCCCTTCCTGGGAACTGAGACAGGACAATGTTCAGGCATAATTCCAATTTATGTCAAACAACTCGCGACCATCCTCTTGAGTGGTTCTGTAAAAGTGGTGCTAATGTGTATAACCCTTCTAAATTTTTCTTTTTCCCTTTAACATTTGTTTCCCCCTTCACTGTGTCAGTCACAACACACCGCTCTTGAATCTCCCAGCTGGTCTTGACTTGTTGAATTTATTTTATGCTTTCACTCTTCTTTAATAAATACATTACTTGCAAGCAGTGAATTGAAAACAAAGCAAAAGAAAAAAAAAACTACCATTAGTGATTGGACAGTTTCTTACTTTGTGTTACATTTAACTGTTCTTTTGACAGCCCAGTTTTTAAAGCCAGGTTCGTATGGAAATGCTTTCACTCCACTTGCACTGCTTTTGGAATAGCGTTCTGCTTCATCTGTCTTTATTTTAGTGCATTCATAACACACACAGTCAGCACAATGTCTCATCTCCACTTGGCCAAGATGCAAAGTACTCCTTGTCCTTTGGGTTTCTTTATTTTTTTTATTTGGTTGTTGTTTTTTTGGGGTTTTGGTTTTTGGAAACGCAGCCATTTTTGTCAGCACGGAGGGATTCAAAGATCCTTTGTCAGGGTAGGACAGTTAGTGCCTTATCCAGCCCCTCCTGCTCAGGGCAGCTGTGCCTGCAGGTAAGTTTTCCTCCTCTTCCCAACAGACACTCCTAGTCCTCTCCATGATGTTTGTGGTGGGAATCCATCCTGGTTTATTGCTTTTATCCCCAGACATTCCTTCACTTCTCCTGATTCCATTTTTTTTTATTTCCACGTAGCCCTAATGATGTCCTGGGGTAGAGCCAGTGCTGTGGGAAGGACATACCCTTATTCCTTGAGAAATGCAGGCAGACAGTGCTTTCCTGGTATAGCAGGAAAAATTCCCAACATCTTTTTGAGGAAAAATAAATCCATGCAGCCAAATATATTTAGGAAGGTTGTGCCTTTCAAGCTGCTTCACCAAAGTTCTGCAAACCTGTGGAGTGACAAAACCACTGGTACTCTGGTTTCTGTTGGTGACTTGGTTATTTAATTAAAGAAACCTTCAGCATATATATATATATATATATATATATATATAAAATTCTTTTTTAAGGTTCCCTGTACCCTCAGTGTTACGGATCCTGTCATAATTCAGGATATTTCTGTATATCTCAAGTTGTTTACCTTATAAGAATGAATAACCAACAAGTGCATATTTTATTTTTGGTTTTTTATGAGGAGAAGGTGAATGTGGTCCCAGCCCAGAGTCCTCCTTTGTGAGTGGGCAGTTGGTCACTGCTTGTAACTGGGTAAACTGGTCCCCAAGGGCAGAGCTGTCAGCTCAGATGGTTGGAGGGTTCTGTGAGCGCTCTGGTCTTTGTCTGGGGGCACAAACCTTGCAGAAGAACACAACAATTTCCACCCTGAGCCTTGCTCAGCCCCATTTCCAAAAGCTGACACTTAATTGCTGCGTCAGTACTTTTCCACTTATTCCAAAATAGCCTTTTTTTTTTTTTTTTTTTTTTTAGGAAGATGAGACATTATGCTTATTGTTTCCCCTACATGCACTAATGGTTCCTTGCTGTTAACTTATTGCTAGGCCTGTTTCATTCTAACATCTTAGTATTTTTGTTAGTTTACATGTGAAATGCATCACCCAGTCTGTGCTTGAGCTCATTTTATTTAATTGATTTTATTTTTTTTTTGTTTTACTAACCTCACTGTTTTTTCAGTTTAATATTGGCTGCATGCTAGTTTATATATATATATATACATATATAAAAAAAACCCAATCAAGTCTAGCCTGGATTTTGCTCTGATTGTGTTTTGGTTTCTAGTGGTGGGGCAGTCTTGCACTTACAACTTACTCAGTATTATAAAAGCCTGACACACAAACAAAATGACTAAACACATTGTAGATTTTCTTTACCAAAAAAAAATCTTAAGTGGTGCTGTCTAGGTGATGGATATGATTGTATAAATAGCTTGATTTAATGCTTTTTACTGTCAATTTTTATTGGTACACTTTATTTTCTCCCACATTGCCTTTTTTTTTATTATTATATTATTATTACTATTATTTTTTATTTATTTTAAACGCGATGCACAAAAGTTGCCCAGCACACCATCAGAAAGTGACGTCCCTGATACCCATCCCCCTGGAAAAATTCTAGCCAGCAATTTTTGACATTTGTCTTTCCCTTTTATTGGGCATATATTGCCTTTTCAGTAGCATTTTTTTTGCATGCATATATATATGTAGAAAGATCTCTTGCTCATCACGTGTTTAAATGTCAGCGGGAAGGGAAGAATATATTATTGGAATATTTTTGGTTTGTTTTCTCTGTTCTGTCTGTCAGGATAATATTGGACACCGCTTACTCCAGAAACATGGGTGGAAGCTGGGCCAGGGATTGGGGAAGTCACTGCAGGGTAAGTCCAGTCTCCTGTGTCTGAAACCTTCTCCACCAGCCTTGGTCTTTAACCAAATGATCTCTGCTTTTCGTTCTTAGATTAGATTTTCTTTCCATTATTAATACATGCAAACAAATGCACTGTTGAGTTTCATGTTTAGCGGTTTGGAAGTGGCAGCTGCTCGTTGGTGCAGGTCAGACGTGGTGTGAGAGTGTGTGTGTGGTGGGAGAGTCACCGAGGAGGGAGGGGGATTAACTTCCTACACACTGACAGGGAGTGCTGCAGCTTCCAAACTGGGATGATGCTCTGCTGGCTGGATGCTTTGGGATTAAAGGAATTCAAGGTTGCAGGTAGTTTGATGATCTGTGTGCGCTCTCAGGGGTCAGAAGCCATTAGAAGGCGAGTAAAGGGCCCCCTGGAGATGGGAAGTGGAGCTCATGGGTGGGAGAGGCTCAGTCCTGCTTTCTCCACTTATTTCTGTTCCCAGCATGTTTGGCAGGGATTTAGCCAATCTCCTTGGGACACTGTAGTGCTGGTTGAACCACAACACCTTGTCCTCTTGCTGTCTTGCCCCTAAGTTCTTCCTGTGACACTAAATCCCGTTCCTGTAGAAACCTCTGGAAGTGCTGGAAGCTCAGAGTAGCTGCCCCATGTTCCCATAACCATAGTCTGAAGACCTGGAGGCTTGTAGTTGGAATTCCCTGAGTGAGCCCCTTGGAGATGGGTGTGTCTGTGCAGTTGGAGGACTGTGGAGAGGTAACAAACTCTGGGAATGCACATGAATCCCCTGGACTGAGGCTCTGTAACCTCTCAGGCAGGACTGTGTTGGTGGTTAATGCTTCTGGCTTCCTCTAACAGGATTTCCTTGGAATTCCTCTGGTTAATGCATGGCACTGCAGTCCTGTCATGTCCCTGCTGGGGCCAAACCTCAGGATGGGGTTGTAGCTGTCACCTCTTGGCCTTTGGCTCCCGGGATGTAACTGGGTGTGTTTGCTCTTTTGGGTGCCCTGTTGCTCCGTGTGTCACCAGGGTGGAAACACAGAGACTTGAGCCGAGGTAAAGCCTTATCCCAGCCAGGGGTGGATCCCAAAGCACAGCCCAGGGTGCCTGTTCCCAAGGTGCTGCTGGCACTGACGTGATGGATTGCACACAGATGATGGGACTGCAGGTCTGGAGTTGGGGCAGGAGGGCGCTGGTGTCACCTTGTCCCAGAACAAGCACAGCAGGGCTGCCCGTGGGGGTGTCACCGTGTCCCAAGGGCCCGGCAGGAATTTGCACTTGGATACTTGTCCCCATTTAGATGTTCCCACTGCGCCTTTCACGGCACTGAAGCTGTTCCACGTCTCTTACTCACGTATTATTGAAGCTCTGGTGATCTGAACTGCCTGGGAGCTGCAGCCAAGTCGTGGGGATGGGCTGGGAGGGCCGTCCTGCTCCTACTGCACGTTAATAGGAGCACAGGAGTAAAAATAACCCACCCAGTTAAACCCAGTTCAGTGCTGAAACCTTCCTAACGTAGGCTTTGGAACATGGGCAGGAATTTCAGAGTGCCTTTGACCTTCTGGAAGGGGAGCAGTGCCCTATCCAGCTTCTCCAGCCCATGTCCTGGGCAGGCAGAGGATACAGAGAGGTGCTGCTGCTCCAGCTTTTCTCCCTGAGTTCTGAGCAGCCAGAGCCTGTGGCGTTGGTGAGGATCGTGTTGGGAGTGTTCATTTCATTATCCAGTGACCTTTTTGCATGAACTGTCCCAAAAATCCAAATACAAAATGTCAGGAAGGAAACATTTGCATCCAGTTTTAATCTTATTCTTGGAGTTTGAAGAGCGAAGTCACTTTGACATGTGCTGAGAATGGAGGAGCAGAACAAAAGTTCTTCCCCTCTTCCACACTGCCTTGCTGAGAAAAGACCAGGAGAGGTTTCTGAAGAGATGTAGGAGTGTTTATGCTGTTAATTCTTGGTTCATGCTGTGCCTGAGCCTAGAATCTGGAACAGAGGAGGTGCAGCAGATTCAGAACCCCTTGGAGAAGCCTTGAGCTGTGGCTGTGGTTTTTGACCGCCTGCAGGAAGCCCTTGCATCAGACCCTCAAAACCTTTGGGATTACATAAATGCAGTTCATGTTGCATTCATGTTTTGTCTGTGCACTTTAATTAAAAAGGAAGTGCATGAGTTTGCTGGTTTTTGTTATGTCACTTCTGGTTCTAGATGTTCATCTGAACTGGGGCTCCCTCTTTAGTTCTGTGAGTCCCAGAGTTATCCTCTTGCCAGTCAAGAATGTTTGTTTCCTGTAGTCAGGCTGTTGTGGTGTTGTCCAGCAAGAACTCCCCGCTGCAGGACTGTCCCCTGGGATGGCTTCCTTCATCCTGACTTCCCACTGTGGATGGAATCCTGTGGTGAGGGTGCTGAGCTGCCTCTGGATGGGGTCTGGAACAGCCTAAAATTCACACTTACCAGTTGCTGGTGGTAAAAACGTGCTGTTGTGGTACAGAGTGGCTCATTCTCAGCAAAATTCCAGAAGCAGAGTCGTTCTGTACCCACTGGAGCAGCTGCCTTGTGGTGTAACTCTTGTTAAGGAGAAGGGCTGAGCCACTTGGGGAAGAAAGAAACATCTGCATCTTTTCTTTAACTGGGGGTGTGCTGAGTGGAGCATCAGGCAGGGTAGTGCTGTCAGCTGTGACCACGCCAGTGGTTCAGAGATGCTCATAACAAATTCAGCAGAGTCATTCCTCTGCTCATCTCTCCTCCTGATGTTTTTCATGTTGTTTTTCCCCACAAACAACTTGTGTGTTATATTTGGAAATGGTGCTTCAACTTGCTAACAGCCACTGAATATGAAAAAGCAGAAGAGGGGGTTGCCAGTTGACAGGGATCTTTTTAATTTTGGAAAGGATGGCTTGGGGAGCCACTTTTCCACAGAGACATGTGATGGCTGTGCTCTGACAAGTGAGAAAATGGGGACTTGTAGCCTGTTTTATCTCTGGGGGAACCAGGCAGTTGATAATCTAGAATTTTGTGGTCTGGTAAAATGAAAGTAGAAGAGATGTGGTTAAAAACACTGGCTGACCTTTGTGTGAAGTCCTGTGCTAAATGAGCCTGAGGATTGTGAATAAATCAGGAGTTACATAAGTCAGGAGGGGAATGAGAGGGCTGAGTGAAATCTGAATTCAAATACTCTAATGATTTCTCTTGCAATGAGTATTTCCCATTATGTTAAAGGAGTATTATGAAAAGCCATGAGACTGACATGCAGAAGTGGTATAATTTTAATCACACAGTTGAAAATATTTTTATAAGCTCTTCAACTTTTCCCTGTCAATTTTTTTTGACAAGTCTTGTTTAAAAAAAAAAAATAATTGTGCTGAAAACTTCTGGGTTTGTTTTTCTTTTTTTTTTCCTTTTGGTGTTGTGTGTTAAACATGAGATAATAGTATTTTAGAGGTATGTCTGGAAGACTAAACCCAGCAGTTTAATCTCATTTAATTAGATGTGGGGAAGCTGAATAGGTTACCCTGCAGTTTCCTTGGTCATAGCAGGGGTTGGGGAGGGTTTGGGGAGTTCAGAGAGGGCAGTAGGAGGGTTTGATGTTTACTGGCCATGTGGAAGGGATTCAGAGGGAGGATTGCCCAGCTTTGGAGTTCAAGTCCAGCTCATCCTTAGCCAGTTGTAATAACTGTAATTATTCAACACAATTCTGAAGATTTGCCTCTAAAGGTCTCTCTTAAGGAAATGTTCTTGCCTCACTGCAGCCTTGACCCTTTCCAGACAGCTCCAGCACCTGTACAGGAAGCAGTTAACTTTCCCTATGGCAAAAACAGTGTCCTGTATTAATTTGAGACATTTAAAAGCATTGATTCCATTCACATTCCCACAGTATTCTCAAGACTGGGATTATCCTGATCTTCTGTGGTATTTCTGAGAGGTGAATCACAATCTAGTGTTTTGCAGTGGCAACAGATAAAAAGGTTTTGTCGTGGCTGAGCTGCTCTACTTCTGTTGTGAATCAAATAATTCAGGTAACGTGGGGGTTCAGTGCAGAACTGGAACTGGGCCTTAAAGCCTCCTGGGTAGTTTGTCCCTCAGGCACTGAGGCAGCTCATTCAGCACTTGGTTATGATGGAAATGTTCAGTGCAAGTTGAGTTTGCAGGTGAGTGGCTGCTGGGCCTGGGGTTGTCTGCAGTGCTCAGGAAGTAGAAGCTGCAGGTAGTTGTGTTTAGAGAAGGGACATCCCTTTAGGGGCAGGTCCTTGTGGTGGCAGCAGCTTCCCCTGCAGCCTTTGGTCCTAAAGAAATTCCTTCTGTGATTCCTTTTCCTATTCAGTAATACCTTCCTTCATGTTTGCTCGTGTTTTTAGTAACATTTTGGCATTGTTTTGGCATAACTGTTTCTGGAAGGGGTTGGATCTTCCTGGGGAGCAGCTCTGCTGATGTCATGCTGGGAGGAGAGGGCAGGGCTGTGTCTTGGGATCTCCCAGCAGTGCCATGTGGAGCTGGGATCCCTTCCTGAATCCTTGTCCCCTTCCAGTCAGGCTGAAAGCAGTAACCCTGCACAGACTGTCAGACCAGTGCTGTTCCTGTTGATCAAGGTGTGCTCCAAACTGACTGCATGAATTGTGCAAGTGACACAGGGAGCAGCAGTTACAAGTGTTTTGGGCTCAGTTTATCCTTTTGTGGTAGGTGGCAAAGACAGGTTATCAAATCCGTTAGAAAATGCCAAAATTCAGTTCCTCCATCAAACTGTATTTTTGTTGCATGATTTTCAATTAAAAAAAAACCCAAACCACGAGTGGATTTCTGCTCTGACTTGCAAATTCTCTGCTGATAAATACAGTCAGCACTCCCCCCCCTCCAGTATCACTACAGTGCAGTTCTTCCTTGGCACATTCTTCGCTAAATCTGTTCAGACAAGGGAAAACATTCCCTCCTGGTCCGAGGGATGATGAGCACAGCGAAGGAGCAGAAGCGTCTGACAAGTGCTGGGAGCTGCAGAGAGCAGAGAGCTGCAGGTGAAGCAGTGATCCCGTGGCTCAGGCAGGAAATATCTGCTCCCTGGGGGATCCTCATCTGTGACACCACGCTCCCAGTCCCTCTCCAAGCCTGTGCCAGGTGGCCGCGGGCGCCGCACGCTGTGTTTGCCTCTTCCGGGTTCCTCCGCCCGTGGGGAGCAATAAACAGAGCTTTGACCACTCAGGCAACTTGAGATCAGTCCCAAATGTGATCTCTTGGCAGCTGCAGCTTGGAGAAATGAGCTCAGGGTTTGAATTCCAAGGCCTCGGGTCCTGGCGCTGTCACCCGCTCGCCAAATGGCCCCGGTCGGTATTAACGCGCCTTCCGTTTGTTGGATCCTCTGATCTCGGGGAGCAGACGGTGGATGTGTGTCAGGCCTGTGAACACGGAGCAATGAGCATCTGAGGGGTGTTGGGTTTCTCTCTGGGTTCTGGGGCTTTGTAATAAATACAAGAAAATACAGAAGAGGCGGATAAAAATATTGAACAGTGCCTTTATTCATGAGGTGTGGAATGGCTTGGCAGTCCTACCCAGGAAACAGCTCTGAACACAGTCTGATCTTCTTGTATCTTAACGTCCTCCCAGGAACCTCAAATCTGGCATGGGTGAACGTTTCCATGCTTGTTTTTGCAACAGAAATTGCTGCAGTGGTTGTAAGAGTGGTATTTTCCTGTGAGTTAGCTTGAGAAACCTGGGTACTGTGGCTTTGGAAGCTGCTAAAATCGCACCCATCTTCATTGCTGTGTCAAAATCCACCGCACCACAGACCTAAAGGGAGGTTTGCTTAGTGCCTCAGTGTCCTTTGGGGGAAGCCGTTGCCCCTTGTTTGCTTTTGAATGTTCAAGATCCTTCCCTTGATTACAGGTGGTGAGTTTATGGGTTGTTTAAGTGGGTGTAGCCAGTGAAATCCGTGTGCTTCCAGTGACACGTGTTTATTGTGACACACGACCTTCTCTTGGCTTGGAATGAGCCTTTATGGCCCTTTGTGCTGGGTAATGGTAAAGCAGCTTTATTAAACTGTGAGAGGTGAGTGGTTGTGGCCATGCACAACCTGCCTCACCCCTGCAGCACAGCCTCAAATCAGCCCTCTCCACTTACTAACACAGCAACTCCTCTGATTTCTATTCTAAATCATCCCAGAATTGTGTTCTTGCCCCAACATCCTCTGTGTTGTTCTTCAGTCCATTGCTCAGTATTTGAATTAGGGATGTTTTTTGTCCCAGAGCCCACTATGTGCCTTCACTTGTGTGTCTGAGAAGTTTGGAGCTCCCATTGGAACTTTTCCATGTGATTGGGGTGTTTACAACTTGTCTTTCTCTCCTCTTTTCTCCCCTGCTTAGTAAGGATTAAATTCACAGGGCACTTTTTGTGTTGTTGGAAAACACTTTCTCCTCTCTGGGACTCGATGTTTGTCACTGAGGATGATGGACACTTCAGACTTTGTTTGAATCTCTTGATTGCTTTGACCCCTTCCAGAAATCTGACACAAACAGGATGAGCTCACAAGTCTAATTCCCAAAGGACACCAGGATTAAAGGTTGCCCTTGTTTGTTCTTTGCTTCTCGCAGCAGTTGGGATGAGTTTGATAATGTGCTGTCATTTTTAGCCAGTGCTGAGCACCCCAGGCTTGTGCACTGGTGAAAATTGAGGGGATTTTCTCCCCTCTCTCTTACTGATGCACTGAATGAGGAGTTTGAATTTGGGCTGTCACAGACTTAGAGAGAACCCAGCACTGCCAAGGCTGCCACTAACCCGTGTCCCCAAGTGCCACATCCACACAGCTTTTAAATCCCTCCAGGGATAATGATTTCACCACTGCCCTGGGCAGTCTGTCCCAATGCTTTACAACCCTTTCAGTGAAGAAATTTTCCACGATATCCAAGCTAAACCTCCCCTGGCACAGCTTGAGGCCATTTCCTCTTGTCCTGTTGCTTGTTCCCTGGGAGAAGAGCCCAACCCACCCCCTCCGCCTGCATCAAAACAGACCCGGGAGTGTTGAGAGCTTGGAAAATCCTGGTCTTTGAAAGTGAAACTCATCCCTATCTCACACTTCTCGGGCAGTGTAGCTGCAGGTGAGTGCCCTGAGCCTATGGATCAGTTCCTGGGGGGGTTGATCTCCAACTCCAGGTACCTGTTGCCCTTCCAGAGCCTGCTGTGGGGTTTGTGCTGACTGAACAAACCCACCCTTACCCACCAGAGCAAACCCAGTGATGTGATCCTAAAACTGCCCCATGCTGCCTGCACAAAGCTGTCTTTCCACTGTATCAGTCCCTTTCCAGGAGCAATTAAAACCCCCTGGAAGGTTGTGTCTTGCTGTGGTTGTGGTTTTGATTGTAGCATAAAGATAAGGAACAAGGAGAAATCCTCTGTGTGCCCAAAGAGACCACGTCCCTCTGTCTGTTGTTTGTGTCCTCTGGAGATGCTTAGATTGTGAAATTCTCCTCCAGTGAAGAGTGTGATATCAATCAGTCCTCTAGGATTAAGTCCCACAAAGCTTGTACCTGGGGGGAATTTCTATGAAGATGTCAACACAGCAAGCAGGATTAAGGCTGGTCTGTTATCTCAGAGGTGCCTACACACTGTGCATAAGGGATGCACTGGGAGAGCTTTGACTGAATTATGTTAACAATTTTGGGGATTCATCTTCTTTTTGGTGGGAGCATCCTGTTATTTCTGAATGTCTAACAGAGAAACGTATCTGTTGTGATAGGACAAGGGTAGAGGTTTTAAACTAAAAAAAAGGATGAAGTTACATTAGGTATTGGGAAGAAATTGTTCCTTGGGAGGGTGGGGAGGCCCTGGCACAGGTTGCCCAGAGAAGCTGTGGCTGCCCCTGGATCCTTGGAAGTGTCCAAGGCCGGGTTGGATGGGGCTTGGATAAATCTGGGCTAGTGGAAGGTGTCCCTGCCCATGGCAGGGGGTGGCACTGGGTGGTTTTTAAGGTCCCTTCCACCCCAAACATTTCTGGAATTCTGTTCCCTGTGATGCCCCTGCTGGAGGGAGGAGTCCTCCTGAACCTGCAGAGTCCGTGAAAACTCTTCTCTGTTTTGACCAAACTCTTCTCTGTTTAAAACCAAGGTGAAATGTGTGCTGGTGTTGACAATGCTGGTGTTCCTGGGTGGTCTCAGATGGCAGGTCCAGCATTCCCATTCCAAAGAGCAGATCCAGCCCTTGTCCAGAGCCAGAGCGTGGCCCTGAACCCACAGTCCTCCGTGTGCAGTGGGACTCATGTCTGACCCCACAGCCCTGCAGCGTTAGGATTAACTCTTTTCCCAAGATTCATTAATTTACAGCACTCAGGGTGAAGTGTTTGCTCACATCCAATCACTTTGTGGAATTAAAAAGGTGGGAATTTTGAGAAGCCTGCCTGGCCAGCTGCTCCCTGCCCCTGCAGGGCTCTGGGAAGGGGGTGGCTCTTGGGGTCTCTTTGGGACTGAGCAATTTTTCACAACCTGGGAGGAAGGTTTCCCCTTTTCCTGGGGGAAGAGGAAAGCAAAAGGAAACACAGCTGGTCAGATTTGGAGTCTCATTTCATTTCTGAATTCAGGGAATCATTACAAACCTAATTTACTCTGAGATTGGATTTTCTAAGGTGCGACTCTTGTGTGAGCTGTTTGTTTTTCTCATCCCTCTGGAGGTTCCTGCTCTGTCCTTTCCACAGAGGCTTTCCCTGTGTGTGGAAGTGTTTTATGCAACAACCCTCTCTGGTTTGGGCTCTGTGCAGAGTGACCAGTCTGAAGGAGTTTGTGACCTGCTCCAGAAAGAAGATGAGTGTTTTGGGGTGCAGGGACACAACTGTGTGTCCTGCAGGATTTATCCCGTGGGGGATTAGGTGTCCTTGCTGCTTGTGCAGCCCTGTGGTGTGGCAGGAAATGTGGGAATTCTGGGCCTTTCTTGAAAGCTTATTTTCCCCTCAGAGCATGTTGATGTACCAAAGTCAGCAGGAACCCAGACCGGGGGGGGGGCCCTGACATCCGAGAGCCACATTTACATGCTGGGAAAGACCCTGTTGTCGTGCCCAGCAGTAGGATAAATTTTCTTGAGGAAATTCTTTCAAAGGAGAACTTAAAGAGCTAAACTAAGAAGTCCCATTTCCCCCTTTGGCTGCTGTCCATGTTCCCTCTGGCAGCCAGCAGGGTGAGAGAGGTGGCCCTGAGCGTGTCCCTGTCCCTTTTCCACCGTGGCTTTCCTTGGACACAGCACTGTGCTGGGTCCAGGGGGTCAGTGTGGGGTTGACACTGCTGCTGTACCATGTTTGGATGTGGCACTTGTCACCTGAATGTCACACCATGGTGTTTCCTTTGTAATGAAAGGATGGTTCGGTTAAAAACAAAGGCATCGCTTTTCGCCTGGAATATCCTCCTCTTCCCTGCAACCAGAGCTCCTTTTGGCCCAGAATGTTTGTAATTCCTTAAGATCCTGATTTGTTTCCTCTTCAAACTGCCTGGTTCCATGTGCCTCGGTGCCCCTGTGGAAGGGGCTGTCAGAGGAGCTCGGCCTCTCCCCAGACACCCTCCAGGAGCCGCTCCTGGTCCCGCAGGGCAGAGCACGGTCGTGGGGTGGAGGGGTGAGCGAGAAGCCTCCTGTTATTTTGAATTTTTTTTAACCCATCCTCCCTGCCAAACGGCCTGTTTTCTGCCCCTAATGGTTTCTGCCTAACAAATGGTGTTTCTTTTTTACAGCGTTATGATCCTGGACTTGTTGTGGTGATGGTAAACTTAGCAGTGGTAATTTTTTATTTTCAGACTGAATTACTCCTTTTGTCATCAGTGCACCAATGTTAGGCTTACTTTCTCTGTTGTAGCCATCATCCTTCTGCTTGGTCTTTCATTTTCCTTTCCTTTCCTTTCTTTATGCACACTTGTCTGATCCTTGTTCATTAAAGGGTATTGCTAAGAAGGGATGTTTCTGTTTGTGTTAGAACTGCCAAAATCAGTTTAAACATAAATTTCTAATACTGTCCAAACTTGATTTTTTTTTTCCCTCCCCCCAACACGATGGGCACTAGCACTTGCTACTGCAATTTCCAAATAGATTTTTGAATTAAAAAAAAAAAAAGCAAACAAAAAAAAAACCCAAAAAACTTTGACTGCCTTAGAAGGCAAAAGTACTGATGCATTGTTTGTACACAGGGGTTTACCAGGGCAATGAGGCTGCATCCAAAAATGTCCATTGCTGGAGAAACAAAAGATACAAAAACAAACAAAACCAACCAAAAAAAAAAGCTTGAAAAGCAATTGAAATAAAAAATTGTTGGCACCTGGTGCCAGCCATTCCATTTGGGTTCACCACTTATCAGTAAATCCCTGGCTGAGACGTTATGAAAGTGATATTGCACTTAGGAAGTCATTTTTATAACCTGTCTTTGATTTGGTCCTTTTGCTAAAAATTGCAGTCACTGCTTACTGTATTATACCATTGGGCATGAGAGAAACCCTGTCAAACCTTGATACCCAAAACAAAGCTCAATCCAAAGTGTTTTGGATCAACACAATCCCTGATTTTGGACCTGATGGATACCTGCCTGTCAAATTCCTGAGCATGTCCACAAATCCATAGAGCAGCTAATTAAATGGATTTATTTGCTTTATTTCTGAATAAAAACCATGCCTCTGTACTTTAAGGTTCAAAAGCCCCTCTGGGGGCTGTGGCTTTGTCAGGAATTAGAGCTGATGCTGGCAAAGAGTTCCCACCTATCCAGGTTTTAAAGACTTTGACCTTTTGCACGTGGAATCTTTTTGGCACGAGTCAAACCTGTGGATCTTTTAGCCCAAAGGTATAATACCTGTGTATGTGTGTATAACAAAACAGTTGTTTACACCAAACAAGAGCAATAATAAGGGAAGTAAACCATTCTGTTTTTTCACTCAAGGTATGCACCGGAGAAGGTAAGTACTTTGTTCAGTGGGTTACATCACAACCAACAGTGCCAGTTGTGATGTAAAAAACAAACACAATAATAATAATTTAAAATAATTAAAAAAAAAAAAGCTGTGGTAGTAAAGTGCTTGTCTGCCCCATTTTGCTTTGTTTGGCTGGTTATGAGTGGATAAAAGATATGTTTTAAAAAAAAAAAAAAATCTCCAGCATAGTTTGATTAGTTCAAAGTCAATTTTCTTCGCAACTAGTCCTTTTCACAGCTTACAGGTGACACAGCAGTGCCAGAGCATCTCCTGGGGGGCAGGTGTCAACCACCTGGCCGTGGAGGAAGGAAGTTTGGCATTCCTTGCTCCTGGGGAGGGACAAAAGCTGGTGGGAGGGAGGCTTCCACACTAATTAGAGGGAAGCCCTAAGTGATTATTCATGAGCTGGAGCAGCAAAATGAATTTAACAGCCTCTTCTCTCCTGTGGGAAGGTGAGGAGCAGGTCTGGCCCCTTGTGGAAGCCGTGAGGGGCGTGGGGGAACACGGACCACGAGAACGTCTCACGTGGCCAGTTCTTGTTGAGCAAAGCCCTTTGTGAGCCCTGGGGGTGCAGGTTTGGCTGTAAGCTGTGAGAATGGCTCGTGTTTGGTTCACTGTAGCTTTCTGGTCTCTGCACTCCAAGGCAAGATCTCTAACCACCCAAACCCAATGTGTACACGAGCTGCGGTGCCGGGCAGCTCCTGAGGCCTCTCTGTGTGTTCCTCTTCCAGGGAGGACGGATCCCATCCCTATCGTCGTCAAGTATGATGTCATGGGCATGGGCCGCATGGAGATGGAGGTGAGGACACCCCCAGCTGCCCCCTGAGCCCTGCAGGGCTCTTGGGAACGGGTGGGGGAAGGCAAAATTAAACCATTTCAAAGGGAGGATTTGGCATCAGAGGTACAGAACAACTTGCTCTTAAATCGACACACTTCTCCTCAGAAAAACGCTTCTCAAATGCTTCTCCTCTCTGTTCATCCATGGGGACCTGCGTTCTGGGGTCTGGATGCTCCCCAAAATCCCTGGGATCTGATTTCCACACCCCCCACCAAGCTGAGGTTGCCGTTGGCACGGACAGGACCCTCCACCTCACGTGCATTAATGACCCGTTTTGCACAGAGAAAACAAAGCACAGCATGCAAAGGTTCTGTTTCAAACCTCATAGTTTTTAAGCTGTGCATTCTGGCAGTGGGAGTGCAAAGTATTTATGGGACAAATTGCATCTCTTCTCTCTTTTTTCTTTTTTTTTTTTAAATGAAAGCTTGACTACGCCGAGGATGCCACAGAGCGGAGGCGAGTGCTGGAGGTGGAGAAGGAAGACACCGAGGAGCTGAGGCAGAAATACAAGGTACAGAAAGGGGGGCATCAACATCAGAGTGTCTGTGGGCTGGCTGGGAAAAGATTTGTTCTGATGGCACTGATTTCTTCTCCTTAGGCTGCAGTGATGGTGGCAGGAATGAAGTGTTCTTGGGTTCTGTCATCGTTGAGATGATTTATATTTTAACAAACTGGTTATTCACTTCCTGGTATTAACCTTGGTGTTTGTTTAGCTGCTGAAGAGCTCCAGGACACCAGCAGGGCTTTCTCTGTGTGCTTTGCTGCTGTTCTGGAAAATAACAGTTCTGTGGTAAGCAGGACACTTCCTTCCCCATGCCCAGGGCTGCCTGATTTTTCTAGTGAACCTGCCACATTGTTGGTGCAAAACCTGCAGGTGTTTGAGGGGCTGGGAGGGAGGAGGTGTTGTCTTGTGAGTAGTGCATTACTGCATGAATCCAGCTTAATTTGGAAAGGTGGGAAATGGCTCCAGCTTGGAGAATTCGATGGGTTGTAGTTCTTTGGAAAAATTGTTCTGCCAATATTAAAAAAAGAATAATGATTCTGTATTTCCATGGGGTTTACAAAACCTGTGGGGTTATTTTGCAAGCCAGAGGCTGATAAAAATGAGCTGTGGTGTTGGGAGTGAGTGTGACAAGCTGGAGCATTCTTGGATTAGCTGTAACCAGGTTCTCTGTGGAGACCTGGTCTTTGCTGGTCCTTTAATCCACTCATCCTCTTCCCAGCCCATCAGGTTTTAGGAAAGCCTGCTTGTTCAGTTGTCCTGAGACTGGGGAAGTACCAGGGCTAAGGAAGAGCCCGAGACATCCAAATGAAGTGTCAGAGTTGCATAAATTTTATTTCTCTGAGAAATAATGGAAAAGCAGTTTCAATTCCATTAAAATTAAACATAACCTTGGCAAATCTAAAATTCCATTTCCCCAGCTGAACAGTTAATTCTGCAGGCAGTTTGTTCAGCTACGAAAATTTATAGCCTCATTTCCTCTTTTCTTTTTTTTTGAGCCCTTGACTTGCTCAGTCAGTGAACTGCAGGTGTTTGGGTGCCCATAAGGGCTGTGAATTCCCCATCCCTGGAATTGTTCAAGGCCAGCTTGGACAGGGCTTGGATCAACCTGGGCTAGTGGAAGGTGTCCCTGCCCATAGCAGGGGGTGGAAGTGGATGCTCTTTAAGGTCCATTCCAGCCCAAACTGTTTGAGGATTCTAAAGTTCTTGGGTTTTGCAGTTCTCTTTCAAAGGCAGCTGAATATGTGTTCCTCTGAGACTCTTTTCTCTCCCTGCCCTTATCCAGCCCCGGACATTTTCCAGGAGCTCTGGAGCAACAGCAGCAGTCTCTCCCAGCTCCAGTGGGTTTTTATTATCATGTTTCATCCTTACCCCTGGAATTTTGGTATTAATCTGTGAAAAATCTCTGCAGTCCTTATTTTTACGTTGCTCCACAGGAGGCCATTATGTAACTGTGCATCCTGATCAGCCAGTCAGGAGCCTCAGAGGAACTCGGGATAATTCTGCAGCCAGGAAGCAAACCATAAATGTTCTTTAATTCCCTCCTTTTGTATGGATTCTGATCATTCACATGGCTGAGTTTCATTGTTCAGCCACAGGATGCTTGCTCAAAAAAAAACCCTACACATGGTGCAGGAGGTTTGTTCTGGGATTCAGAGGAACGTTAAACCTCAGTGTTCTGTGGATCTCATGCTGCTCTGCTTTCCTTTCTTGTCTTCCTGGGGACCTGCTTCAGGCTCAAACCTCCAGATTTGTTGATTTTTTTTGCTTTTTTCTTCTTAACAAGGGCACCTGGTAATAGATGGAAGCAGGGAGTTGCAATACATCTCTTTTATTTAGGAGGTGAACAGTGCTTTAAATTGAAAACAATCCCAAACATTAGCACAGGAATTTTTCAGGTGTTTTTTTGCCCCCTCTTTTTACATAAATCTTGCATCATATAAAACATGCTCAGTAATGTTCTTTTAATGCAGTTTTGATGTGGTAACTGGGAGATAAAACATATTGCCTTGAACGAGATCTGAACTGAAAAGAAAACAAACCTTGCACAGTTTATCTCCCTTAAATGTTTGCTGCTTCCTCTTGCTGGGCAAGGAAGCTTCCCATGAGAAGTTTGTATTGAAGATGGAAACTCTTAAACCCTTCAGTGCTTTTTCTCTAATGTTAGGCTGGTTTTTTGTGTAGTGCTCTTTATTGCAGTTGAATTGCCTGTGGTAAGTGGCTATTTGGGATGTGCTGCTTTGGGATGTAGCATTTGCAGCTGGTTTTGAGTAAGAAGCAGTGCAAGAGCTTCCACCTCCTCAGGGTAAACCTTCCCCAGTGCTTGAGCAGAGTGGTGGTGTTTTGTTAATCCTGCTGGTGGGGCTGTAGCTGAACCAGCCTGGCCAGGGGAGGGGCTGCTTTGCCCTCAGGGTGCTGTGTCTGGTGCCTTTTGGGGCCCCCCAGGTGTGGATGAGCTGGGGCTGTGCCCTGGGGAGCAGCACAGGCTCCTTCCAGCATTTCCAGCCAGTACAGCCACCTGAGGGACTGGCATTGCCCCAGAGCCCCAGAGCTTGTGCCCACCCAACACCCCTAGCTAAAGAGGGCAGGATGTGACTGTTGCCAGTCCAGACACCACCTCTGCCTGCAGGTTTGGTTTTCCACCTATAAAAACGTTGAATTATAAGGAGACAAATCCTGTCTGGAGCCTTCAAGGTGGTCTCCTTCCCCCTGTTCATTAAATGCAGCTCCCTGTGCCCAGTGTGATCCTTGTGTCTGGGCTCAGCCTGATGGACAGCGTCGCTCCTGGGAAGGTTTCATTGACAGGGAATCTGCTGGAGTGGGTTGAGCTCCTCGGTGTCTGAGCAGTGATTCCCAGCTGGAGCTGCATTCCTCCCTCCTGAATTCAGGCACACAAACCAAGATCAAGCAGACAGCTGCTAGCACTCAAAATGGAGGAAGCACCAGCATTTGAAATTCTGTTCCAAAGGCAGGAATCCTCCTCAGTTTGATGTGTTTGTGCATCTTACATGCTGCTGTTGTGTTCATGGGTGAGCTCAAGGCTTTGAACCTCTCCTTGGAGCACAGACAATCCCACAGGCTCTCCTGAGGCAGAGCTGCCTTCCCCTGTCAGCACTGGAGGCCTTGTTTTAAGTCTGTTTTAGTGATATCTGTGCTCTGACAATGTGATATTTTGTGTAAGAAATGGAATCAGTGGCATTGCAAAGTTCTGGAATCACATCTATGAATTTGCAAAGACTGCTCAGCTTAATAAGCTGGGCTCAACAAGGCCAAGTGCCAGGTCCTGCTCTTGGGTCACAACAACCCCATGGAGTGCTCCAGACTGAGGGAAGAGTGGCTGGAAAAGAGCCTGGAATCCTTGGTTCAGTTCTGGGCCCCTCATGACAAGAAAGACTTTGAGGGTCTGGAGCGTGTGCAGGGAAGGGAACAGAGCTGGGAAGGGGCTGGAGCAGCAGGAGCAGCTGAGGGAGCTGGGAGGGCTCAGCCTGGAGAAAAGGAGGCTCAGGGGGGACCTTCTGGCT
>JAWWLV010000087.1:3993234-4009983 GCA_035041135.1 Platyrinchus mystaceus
CCCTGGGGAGCCTGGGCAGTGCCAACCACCCTCTGGGGGAAGAACCTTTTCCTGAGATCCAACCTGACCCTGCCCTGGCACAGCTCCAGCCCTTCCCTCGGGTCATAGGTTGGTAGATCTGGTAGCACTGGGAAAAGCACACCTGGCAAGGACAAAACATCCCTGGGACTTGGGAAAGTCTTCTCTGGCAAGGAAAAAAGCAGTGGCAATAAATCCAAAGAGCTGCCCTGCCGTGTTGTGCCCAGAGGTGGCCTCTGTCCCCTGTGGCAAAACCCAGTTTGGCTCAAAAGTGAGCGACAGGGAGGCTCAGAGAGAGGAATTTCTCTACAAATCAAAGTTCTATCGGCAAGATTAAACTGCAGCTCAGAGAAACAGCCCTTTATTTCAGCCACTGCCAGTGCAGGATGTGCAGGACAGGGTCCAGAGCAAAGCAGGGGAGATGGAGATGGCACCAGCAAGGTCCACGTGGGCACAATAAAAGCATCAGTGGTCTGAAGAAAGGTGGTGACAAAGCAACCCCTGCAGGGGAGCAGCTCCTTCTCTCAGCTACTTTGGAAGAGATTTGTTTAATTTAGTGCACAGTGGTTGAATTAAGTGTTTCTTGGCCTTATTAAAATAAGGATTTACTCCCCATTCTATTATTCATGGGGCTGTACAATAAGCACCAGCTGGTTGGAGCATAATTAACAAGGAATTATTTACAGAGATGAGAAACTGTTACTAAACCCAAGGAAACAGTGTCTCTGTGCTCTCCTGGAGTGGGATAACTGCAAGACATGACCCGTGGAGCAGCACCTCTGTGAGCAAGAGTAATGATGCCTTCAGAGCCAGGCATGGGAGTAACTCACTGGAACAGCCAACATGGAAAGTGTCAGTGTGATTCACTGAGTAATTATGGAATAATGCAGTGTAAACTATTAGGAGATAATAACAATAAGTCAAGATTGACTCGTCTCCTTTAAAACTTCAGCTTCAGGTTGTTCTCTCTGCTGCTTAAAAGGGGAGAGCTGAAGGGGGAGGGAGGCAGCACAGGCACCTTCCCCTGAGGGGCTGGGAGCAAACTTGGGAAGGTGGAGCCCATAAATCCCCTGGGGTGGTGCCTGTGCCAAAGGTGGGTGTCACTGGGGGCTCCTGGAGGGATGGGTGCGGACAGGGCAGCGCTGGGACACCTCTGGTGGGACAGGGAGGGGATGGGGGTGATCAGTCCTTGTGCCTCAGGACAGAGGAGGCTGTGGGGAAGGGGCAGTTTCACCCAGCTTTATTTACAGAGTGGCATTCCCAGGCTGTTGGTGTTTGTTGAGCTCCCCCCAGGCTGAATTATTTTTAATAAGACTGATCCCCCCCAAAGCAGCTGAGGAGGCAGCTGAACCCAACCCCCAGCAGGCCCAAGAGCACATTTCGACAGTGTTGATGTGTTTGGTTGCAATTTCGACATTCAACTTTTTTTTCCCCTTCCCAAATAGCCATTTCAATGAAATAATAATAATAGAAAAGCACTTCAGACTGCAACTTTCTACTCTGAAAATGGGAAATGGGGCCTTGGAACAACTGTGAGTTCTGCTGCTGCCTTTGCTCTCCCTGCACCAGCTGCTTTGGGGTGGGGTGGCTGTCAGCTCCAGCCCTTCACTGCAAGCCACTTTAGTTGGATAAATGACATTTTGAGTGAAAAAGCTGAATCCAAACATCCTCAGTTGGCAGGGCTTGGAATTTCATTGCCAAATCCCACTTACTATGGAAAATCCTGTGTTCCAGAAGCGCTTTTACAACGTCCAGGCCTGTTTGCCTTTAAGGTTTGGGGGCCTGGTGGGGCTTCTGGGGAGGGTCCCTCCTGTCAGAAGTTGGGCTGAGGAGTAGAAGGGACTGTGGGGTGTTGTGGTGACATCTGGAACGGGCTGGCAAAAGAGGAATGACCAAAATCCTCCACTGTTTGGTAAATCAGGCCACAAAAAACCTTTTGTTTGGGTCTGCTGAGCTAAATTATAGCAGATGGCTGAAGGAGACATCCCAAAAAGTGTCTCCAGCAGTGCAAGGGTGGTGACTAAGATCAGGATTTGTTGGCTAATGGTGCCAGGTGATGCTTGGTGGGAGGAGTGTGGGCATTTCAGGTACCACACACCCCCTGGGGCAGCTCAGCTGGCAGAGACTGGTGGTGAGAAGGTTCCTCCCTGCTGGCCTGTCCTGACACTCCATCCCTCACTGCTGCTGCTGTGCCAGGGCAGGAGGGCACGTGGTGGGTCTGAGCAGCCTGAAAGTCAATTATCCCACCTGCAGCTCTCCTGGGATGGGTGGGATCAGCTCCTGGCACCTGCAGGGCATCATCCTCTGCCTGGCACCTCCCAGAGTTCATTACTTATCAGGCACTCAGCCATCCTGCCTCTTGCTGGGACCTGTGCTGCTCCTCATGGATCCCAAAACCTGTTGGAACAGGTTGCCCAGAGAAACTGCCCCATCCCTGGAAATGTCCAAGGCCAGGTTGGACGGGGCTTGGAGCAACCTGGGCTGGTGGAAGGTGTCCCTGCCCATGGCAGGGGGTGGGACAGGATGACCTTGAATGTCCTTTCCAACCCAAACCATTCAGGGATTCTCTGATTCCAGGGACACAGAAGCAGCTGGTGCTGCAGCTTCAAGGATCTGGAAAGGAGGCAGCCTGGATCTGGGACAAACCCAACAACCTTTGGTTAGCAAAGCCTGTGGGGTCTGTGATTGAGACCACCCTGCACTCACCAGGGTTCTGAAACAGGGAAAAAGCAGGCACAGCCCCTTCATCCTTTTTCCCTCCATCCTGATATTTCCAAGAATGTGACACCAGGAGAGTTTACAGCTCGTGTTCACAGATGAATTCTTTGGTGGCAGGAGCAATGAGCAATGATTTTTGTTCTCTGGGCTTCAATACTCATAACATTTCCATTTTTATGGCATTTGATTATGTATTAGACATTTAAGATGCATTTACAATATTAACCTCTCGAAAGAGGCCACTCCTCAAACAGCTCTGTTTCCTAGTTAAAATGCAGCCCTCGCTGTTGTCTGTACCTCAAGTGGTCTGAGCCGATGAATCAGAGCCCCTGGAATGCTGAAACAAAAACTGGATGTATAAAAAAACCTGCAGGGGGGGAAGAAGGATTCTGTCCTAACAAATGACCTGTGCTGGAACATCGTTTGTCAGCGCTCTGGTTCTGCTCAGCTGCACCCAGAGTTGTCATTTGCAAATCCAAACCCGATGTGATGCTTTGTCCCCGTGTGACAGTGATGGGGGGGAGGTGACACAGCTCTGCTCCCACCTCGTGCCAGGGGAGCTGTGTGTCCCTTCCCTGCTGTCCCACTGCCGGGATGGGGCAGTGCCAGGGTGATGCCCCTCTGGTTTTGGGGGTGCTGGGGAGGTCTGGGAAGAAGAGGAAAGCCCCAGGCAGGTTGTTCCCAACTGGAAAGAGCCAGAAGAGAGAAAGGGGTTCGTTCAAGACCCTTGTGTGAGTCCAACCTGATGCCTTAAAATTTATATTATATATAATAATATATATAATATAATGTAATATGATGTATTATAATGTAATATAATATAATATATAATTATATATAATATATTACTGTATATAATTATAATATATAAATACTATATATTTATATTATCATATAAATATATAATATTTTAATAGTTATAAATATATAATTATATATCTGATTACAAATATATATTAATATATAATATAACCATATGTAATTACTTGTATAATTATATAAATTATATAATATATAACTATATATAATTATAATATGTAATATATATTATATATTAGGTATGTTATGTAATTATCTATTGTATCATTATATAATATATTATTATAATATATATTATATTTTTATATATATAGTGTAAGTTTAAGTATAGCTTGTTAGTGCCATGATAATAAAATGGATAATAAAAGGGGTTTTCTTTTAAGAGCTGATTTTAGGCATCAAACCAGCACCAGGGTTTGCTCACCCCCAGCATCCAAGGTTGGATTTGATGATGTTGGAGGTCCAGTCCAGCCTTAATGATTGTGTGGTTTGATCCTGTTTGGACCTTCCCAGGGCTCGGGCTCTGTCACTTAGTGCTGTGTTTGTGTTGGAAAAACAGCTCAAGATCCCATGGGAGGACACTTGGAGACGGTGCTGCCCCCACACCCAAGCAGGGAAAGGTGGTGACTGCACAGGGATCCAAACAGAGCCTGCAGAAGGCAAATGGCCATGAGGAACCCATGGGAGAGGGAATATCCACCATGGAAAATAACACAGAGCTGGCCCAAAACCAGGAGCTCCTGTCGGGTTGTTCTGAGCTGCTCTGGCCTCCCTGCCCTTTTCACAAGGGCCTGGAGTGACAGGACAAGAGGGAATAGGCAGGGTTAGATGGGATGTTGGGAAGGAATTCCTCCCTGGGAGGGTGGGAGGCCCTGGCACAGGTTGCCCAGAGAAGCTGTGGCTGCCCCTGGATCCCTGGGAGTGTCCAAGGCCAGGTTGGACAGGGCTTGGAGCAACCTGGGCTAGTGGAAGGTGTCCCTGCACATGGCAGGGGGTGGCACTGGATGTTTTTTAAGGTCCCTTCCAACCCAAACCATTCTGTGATGTTTTTCTTAACCCAGTTCTGGCTGTTCAGCTGCTCTTTTGCTGATGACAAACACATTGGGAGAGGAGCACTTGGACATGGAGAATGTTCAGTAAAACCAGCCCTCAGCATACAAGGCCTGGAGTGTGATTCCAGTGTGGTTCCAAGGGTTGCCGGGCTCCTGCAGGGCAGAGCTGGGGTCACTGGGCCATCTCTGTCACATTATTGTATTTTTTCCTAAGTGGGAAATGTGGTGTCAGAGAGGAAATTAAGATGCAATAAAGCAGCATTTGCAGGCCATTTCCTCTCTGCTCCTTTTCACTTCATAAATGAGCGTGCAAAGCATGTTGATTACCAAAGATAAGCCAGGGTTGTGTTCTCACTAGGATAAAACAATAAAGGTTGCCATCCTTGGAGCTTGTGTTTAGCTAATGGTGTCATTAACTCCCAGAAGCTGTTGTGGCAAAGAATCAAGCAGACCTCAAAAGTTCAGAAAGCCAGAAATCTGCTGGCATGGAATGAGAGGTACATTAGTATTATTAGTATTATTATTGTTAAATGGGATGGGGATTCACAGACTTGAGAACAATAGCAGGGGAGGAGTTGGCTCTGATGCCACAGGAGTCCTGTCTCGAGCCCTGTCCGTGGATCAGGTCTGACCATCTCCTCAGTACGAGGTTTGGCATGAAAGTCTCAGGTGTTCAGGTCTGGCAGGGGGCTTTTGTATTGTGAGAATAACATGAGCTCCTCCTGCTCTGCAGTTTTAGGCCAGGAATGTCCCCCAGTGGGCCTCAGTTCAGTGGTGCTGCAGGGCTTTGTCACCTCAGCTGAGAAGATCCATTTACTGCTGGTTCTGAACCTGTACAGCTCCACACCCCAGCTGGGTACGGGGGAGATCTCACCTGAGACACCTCACCAGCAAAATCTGGTGTGTGCTGAGTTGTTTCGTGGCCCCAAGCCTCTCAGGGAGTGTTTGGACAACGCTCTCAGGCACAGGGTGTGATTTTGGGGTGTCCTGTGCAGGGCCAGGAGTTGGACTCGATGATCCTTGGGGGTCCCTTCCAGCTCAGGACATTCTGTGATGATTCTGTGGGTTTCCTGTTAGAATAGTTCCTGCCCCCCACCCTTTATTTCCCCATTTTGCTGTGCCTGTGCTGGGCTCTGGAGCTTTTCAGAGATGCTGCAGGGCAGCTGGTTTAAGCTGATTTGCAGGGAATTGTAAGGTGATGGTGGATTTTGCCAATTTGGCCCCTCCTGAGCCACGCAGGGATCGGGAGATAATCCATCACTGTGGCCTCTTTGTGCTGGAGTCCGGACGTAGCTGCAGATTTGATAACAAACCTGCTCTTCAGGAGCTCCATTTGCACTCCTGTGGAAATGTAGAGATGATGATTTTGTTAGAAACAAGGCTGAAAACTTAAAATACTCTTCTTTGTTACAAAGCTGAGGGGGGTGGCAGCTATTAATAAAACCCAGGAAGGCTGGAGGTAGTGAAGTGCTGCTTCCAGAGTGTGGAAATCTGGAGAAACTTTATATAAGTGCTGGTGATTTGTGTCCTGATGTGCTGGTCACTCTCTCATTGGTGTGGCCCTTCTGACAGCTGAAGCAATAAACCAGCAGAGTAATATTCCTTGGCTTGGTTGTGGTTATCATCCTACAGCGTGCTGCTTAGATAAACCTTCTGCTTCCTCAGAAAACACACTGCCTGTGGAGCAAAAAATGCCTCCTAATTTTGAAATCCTATAGTAGCATGAAGCTTGTGTCTGATTTAATACAGGTTGGTGGCTCTAATCCTATTGAAAAAAATCATGATCTTGCTCAGCACTATGAGAAGGCTTAAAAAGGCAGGATTCACCCTAAAAAAGTGGTTTCCCAGGGCTCCTTTTGGAGGGGAGAAGCTGCCCAAGGATGATGGAGTGGGGAGAAGCTGCCCAAGGATGATGGAGTGGCTGTGTTAAATCCTTGTTTAAATTTCTCTGCTGTGCTGGGGGGAAGGGGCAGTTCTGTGGCTGTCCAGCCTCCCTCACACCCAAACACGTGGTGCAATCCAGAAAGGAATTTAGAGGTTTTGGAGGATTGGAATAATGAACACTTGCCTTGGGATTAGGTGGAAATTTCTTTAGTGTAAGCCTGGCTTAAGTATCTGTTCACTTCAGATGACTTTCTGAGAAGGCTGAGGCCTGGAGAGTGTGAGAAACTCCATGTGCTCCCTTCATGCTGGAAAACTGTACTTCAGGCCTGGAATTGCTTCTTCCCAGTCAGGAGAAGTTCTGGCTATTTTCAGAGTTCCATTCCTGAGTTGTTTTTACAGATGAGCAGTCTGGGCTCCTGTTGTCCCCCTTTTCCCTACCCCAGGGTGCATTTATGGAGGATAATGCAGTCCAGGCAGGTCTCTTGCAAACTTGAGGAGTCATTTCCAGTGATAGGTGCATTGTTTTAGGTCAGTCAAAGGAGCTGAACTGTATTACATTCCATATTTTACATTCCCAAGGAGCTGGTGTGGTGCATTTGTGGAGCTTTTCTACCCTGTACTTCCCCCAGCAAGACCCTCCTTCCTTCTGGCTCCTGTGTGACAAAAAGAAACTCAGCCTTGAGATCTCTTAGTCCTGTGTAAAGCCAGACCAGCTTTTCCCCAGCTTGAGGAGTGACAGATTCTCAGCAGTCTCAACACCACAGTCAGTTTGTTTGTCACCCTAAAGGGCAGAGGTTTGGGTGCAGCTGGGAGTTGCTGTGGTGGATATTGTGGGGTTACAGTGCTTTGGGGTGGTTCATTTGCTTCTCACCTCTGATTTCTAAGTGCTGAGAGTGGGAGGCTGGTGCTGCAAAGGCACACAAAGGTCAGCATTTAAAAAAGGGCATTTAATTCTGTTTGCATTGAAATTGCCATGCAGTGAAGGCAGGAGAGCTGCATCATTCCCAACAACTCTGAGCCCACGTTGTGTCCCGGGAGGTGATCAGGGGCTGGAGGGGGGTTCTGAGTGCACCACTGCACCTTCCTCTTGAAAGGAAAAGGTCACAGTTCATGTCTGGTGTAAATAGCTGGGTCATATTTTTTTCCAAATGGTTGAGTGATCTCGAGACTTGGCACCAGCCCCCATTAAATAGTTTTGTCAGCTGTTGGTGGCTGTAACTTCCCAGAGCATTTCAGCCACGCTTTCGAAATCAGCCTGAAAAAGCCGATGGCGTTGCCTTAGTCCATCTAGTTGGGGTTTGTTTGTTTTTTTTTTTTCCCCTCCCTCCTGGAAAAAAATTTACTCTTCAACGTTTAACATACACCACAAAACCCTTGAGCCCTTTACTTGTCCTGGTGAAAGTAGCTCTGCTGTTCCAGGTGGGATCATTGCTGTGTCCGTGCATGTCCGTGTCTGTGTCCCCCCTCTCCAGACCCCCATCCTGGTCCTGTAGCTCTGCTGGCTCTGCTCCTGCTCTGTAGAGTAGCTGCCACCACACACCCACAGCTCTCTAGTAATGCTTGCTTGGATTTTTTTTATTTTTTTTCCCTCTCTTCCACTCTTGTTATATTTTTACTTTCTTTTTTTCTTTGTGATGTGACGTTTTCAGCTGATGTATTGAAAGCAAACCCTTCTAATTTTGGAGCCCAGATCACAAGAGTGAGTTTCTTTCTACTGGTGTCTGTAGCTGTATCTTCTTTGTGTGTCTTCCCCTCTGATTTTGGTAGCACCTCAACCACATTTAGTAAATACAATTAGGTAAGAGAATCCTCTGTCTCGTCCAGTTTCCCCCTTTTTCACAAAGCAATGTTCTCCTTACATTGGGCCAGCTTAATTCCTCTAATTTGAGCTTTGGGTTGGTTTCCAGATCCACTGTTCCTGTGTGTGGCAGGCTGACTCTGCTCCAGGAAAGAGGCAGAGTCAGCCAGCCAGAAGTATTTAGAATTCACCAGTGATATGTACATCCTGTACGAGAATTGTTCCAAAGTGACTCCTGCTCCGAGTCCCAGCAGTCTCTCAGGCCCTGCATGAAATGCCTGAAAAACATGAAACTTCTTTCAAAAGCTGAGTACAGGATGCAGGCTGGAATTGGGCCTTCTGAAAGGGTTTTGAATTGTGCACTAAAAAAGAACAATGAGCCCCTTTAGGGTGGTAGAGGTCTGTCTTTGCTGCTTTCTGTTACTTCAACTTCTGTAGAGCACCCTAAAAAAAGTGTTGTGAATATCCACATATATTCCAAGGAAAACCAGCAGCCTCTTCTCCTAGTGCTCCGAGACAAGGACTTTCCAAAATGTTCTGAAGTCTTGGCTGTTTATTTTCTATCAGAATTGGCTACCTGGACCTCCTCAGTGATGTCAGGGTGTTTGAAATTCCTTGTTTATTTACCTCATTACCTCATGGTAAGGTTTTTGGGGAACTCAGTGCTTCTGCCCCCCCAAAGTACTCAACCCCAAGAGACCCTCCTGCATTTAGAGTAGTTTGTTTCTTGAGAGACCATCTCAGAACTACTGTCAGGAAAGCAAGTAACTGGTTGTGGTGTATGTTGTATCCTTGATTTGCTTACGGAATCATTTGCATGGGGTTTTTGGCTCCTTCTCCAATGTAATTGGTACATTGCTTTTGTCAGATGTCATTCCTGGGTAACTCTGGCACCAGCTAATCCCTCCTGTCCTTTGGCCCATGCTCCTCAGACTCGTGTCATGCACTGTTTGTCAAGCACCCTGCAAGAGCAGCAAATAAACAATCCTCCTTTTTTCCCCCTTTTCCTTCCAGAACTTGCTTGTTGCTTCGAAGTCGGCTTTGTTGTCCGTGCTAAAGATAACCAGTGATGTTGTTTGGATAGGGATGTTCACAGATGTGAAGTCATAGCCAGAAGTGATCAGTGGTTGTGTTTTCCTTTAGCTGCTGGGAGGATGGCGCTGTGCTCCGTTGGGTTGGTTGAGCTGAGATGCTGTTGCTCCATCCTGGCTCAATAAATGTCCCTGGGGAGGGGCTTGACACCGTAACATCCAGTGCTACAGCAAAGAGATGCTCTTGGACTAAACCACAAACAGCTTTGATCTGATCTGTCCCTGCTTTCTTTTGCCTCAGAGGTTGAAAGATCTCAAGCAGAGGGAATTTGCTCGCAATGTCTCTTCGAGGTCACGGAAGGACGAGAGGAAGCAGGAAAAGGCCCTTCGGCGCCTGCACGAGCTGGCTGAGCAGAGGAGGCAGCCTGAGTGGTGAGTTTGGGTGGTCCCAAGCACCCTTCAGCACCCTTCAGCACCCTTGGAGCAGGGGGGGCTGCAGCCCTGTGCTGTGCTGGCATTCCTGCTCCAGAATCCTGCGCAGGTTCTGAAGGTGAAGCTTCCCACTAACATGTAGGCTCATGCTGCCGTTTTGGTAGGAGTGAATTCACTAAACTGATAATACAGAGCATCCCAAAGTTCTTTCTCCATCAATACATTTTCTTCAGTTAGTTAATATTATTAAAATCTCCAAGTGGCTGCATAATGTTATTTTTTGCATGTGTGTGGGTACAAGAGCACTTGAACTGTGTGGGATTGTCTCAGCTGAGGCATGAATCCCACTCCAGAGGTACATGGACACCAGTGAGCTGTTTTCTCTCTCTCCCCTGTTCCCACAGTGCTCCTGGCAGTGGGCCCATGTTCAGAACCACCACGGTGGCCGTGGATGAGGAAGGTGGAGATGATGACGATTCCGCGGCCAACAGCGGCTCCTTCGTCCAGACGAGTTCTGGCCAGGCTGCAGAGATGACTATGGACAGAGGCTTCCTGAGCACTGGCCAGGGTGTGATGCCAGGCCAGGTGCCCTCCCAGGCAGCGCAGGCCATCAGCTTCGGCATCAAGAGCTCTCTGGGGACTCCGCTGCAGAAGATCGGGGTGTCGTTTTCCTTCGCGAAGAAGACCCCGGTGAAGCTGGAGACCATCGCTTCTGTTTTCAAGGACCATGTGGAAGAGTCCAGTTCTGCAGATGGGGCAAAAGGGGATGAGAGAGGGTCTTCAGAGGCTGGCAGCCTGCAGAAGTCTGGGGAGGGGGAAGGCACCAACAATTCTGACGGCAAGGAGGACGATGAGCAGCACGACAAGGACAGCGGGTCCCTGGCCAGCACCTTATCCAAACTGAAAAAGATGAGGAGAGAAGATGGACCAACGGCCGTGGAACCAGAGTACTACCACTACATCCCCCCAGCCCACTGCAAAGTGAAGCCCAATTTTCAATTCCTGCTTTTCATGAAGTCAACCGAACAAATGGAGGCTGAAAATGTGAACAAAAAGACCACAAATGAAGTGAAAAAGGGGAGTTCCCCCAAACCCAAAGCCGGGAAGCACACGGAGAAAGCTGCTGAGAGCACGGCGCAGCAGAAGGAGCAGAGTACTACTGAAACCACATCCCAGCAGGGCAAGACAGAGCCAAAGGACATCCAGGAGAATGAAAGTACAGAGGAGAGCAAACACCTTCCAGAGAGCAACCCTCCCGAGCCAGACACTGCTAAAGAAGCTGCTCCACCTGCCTCGAGCTGCAGAGATGGCTCTGAGGGACCAAAGCACCCGACAGGACCTTTTTTCCCAGTTCTGAGTAAAGATGAGAGCACGACACTGCAGTGGCCTTCAGAGCTGCTCATATTCACCAAAGCTGAGCCCTCTGTGTCCTACAGCTGTAACCCGCTGTACTTCGACTTCAAGCTCTCTCGCAACAAAGATGCCAAAGGGAAAGGAGCAGAGAAATCCAAGGATCCGGGAGGACTTTGTAAAGACAACGCTCAGAGCACAGAATCTGGTGAGGTGAGCAAAGCCAGGGAGGGTGAAAGCATAGGCAACAGTTCTGCTGTGAAGACAGAGAACAAATCCCAGAGCAAGCAAGAATCCGGCCTGGGCAGCGTCGGTAAGGGAGAGGGGGAGGACAGCAGTAAGAGCATAACAGGGAAGAGTAAATCAGGGAGGTCCCATAAACACAAAAAGAAAAAGAAGCACAAAAAGTCCAGCAGACACAAACGCAGACACAAGGAGGAAGCTGAGGAGAAGGGCCGGAAAGCTGAGCTGGGGGAGGAGAAACCCAAGAAACGGAAAAGGCACAGGCACAAAAAAGGCAAATCCTCCCTTTCAGCAGAGTCGGACCGGGCGCTGAAACCCGAACTGTCGGAAGACTGCAGCCACTTCCAGAAGAAAAGGCGATGCTCCCAGGAGTCCCAGAGGAAATCCCTGTCTGCCGAGGAGGGGAGCAGCGGTAAGAAAGAGGAGGGGGGTAACTCCTGCCAAGAGCACGGCAGTAAGAAACACAAGGCTGACCTGCAGCAGGTCCCTGCTGCGAGGAGGCGCTGCCCGGCTGTGTCCCAGGGCCGGCCCGGCCGCCGCAGCCGGCAGAGCAGCGGCGACTACGACAGCGACGAGGGATCCCACGGGAAGCACTGCCGGCAGAAATCCCCCTCCCAGTACAGCGACGACTACGACTCGGGCAGCGAGCGCTCCCGCAGCCGCTCCCGCTCGGCCCACAGGCACTCCTCCCACAGGTCCTACTCCAGCAGCTCCGACGCCTCCTCGGAGCACAGCCGGTACAGCCGCCGCAGGAGCTACTCCGACGACAGCTACAGCGACTACAGCGACCGCTCCCGCTGCCACTCCAAGCGCTCCCAGGACTCCGAGGACGACTCCGACTACAACAGCTCGAACCACCGCTCGAAGCGGCGCAAATACTCCTCGTCGGAAGATGACTACAGCTCGAGCAGGAGCAGGTCCAGGAGCCGCAGCAGGAGCCGAACCCACCCTCGGGGCAGGTCAAGATCGAGGAGCCGGGGCAGGACCCGCAGCAGCAGCTGCAGCCGCAGTCGGAGCAAGAGGAGGAGCCGGAGCGTGACGGGTCGGAGCTGGAAGCGGAGCCGCAGCTACAGCCGGGACCGGAGCCGCAGCACCCGGAGCCACTCGCAGAGGTCCCTGTCACGGAAGGGCTCACGGGGCCACGAGAGCCCCGAGGAGCGAAGGTCTGGCAGGAGGGACTTCATCAGGTCCAAGATCTATCGCTCCCAATCCCCGCACTATTTCCGGACAGGCCGAGGAGAAGGATCGCTGCTGAAGAAAGAGGAGGGCAAAGGAGAGGATCTGAAAGGATCTGGCTCTCTCTCCCAGAACAGCAGCAGCTCCGGCACGGGGAGGGCCTCGGAAGGGGACTGCAGTCCTGAGGAGAGAAACTCTGTCACTGCAAAGCTGCTCTTGGAAAAGATCCAGTCCAGGAAGGTTGAGAAGAAACCCTGTGTGGCTGACGAGGTGCTGGCGGGGGCAAACAAGGTGGGCATAAAGCTCAAAGATCCTCCCCAGGGCTACTTTGGCCCCAAACTTCCTCCTTCCTTAGGCAACAAACCGGTTCTCCCCTTAATTGGGAAGCTGCCAACGGTGCGGAAACCGAACTCCAAACGATATGAGGAGTCTGGGTTGGAGAGGGGCGAGGAGCAAGAGCTGTCGGATGCTGAGGATGGTTCCCAAGGCACGGAGGAGGGTCAGCTGGCCGGGCAGTCTCTCCTGGAAGATGTGGTGATGGTCATTCAGGACAAACCTCTGGACGAGCAGAAACGTGACGAACCTGCTGTGGAGATGCCGTCGATTCCCCTGGAAGCGCCGGCGCTGCCCGAGTGCTTTGGCTCCGGAGATCTGGTCATGTCCCACAACTTCCTCTCGGATCCCAGCGATGGTGATGGGCTGGAACCCATGGATGGGGGCAACCAGCCGGTCCCAGTGGAAACCAGTATGATGCCCTTAGTTCCAGACGTCGAGCACTTTCCTGGCTATGTGCCTCAGAGCGGCGAGCCGAGCATGGAAGGGGATCGGGAAGGGGGAGAAGATTCCTCCCTGGCCCCGCTGGAGAGCCAGCCCATCACCTTCACCCCCGAGGAGATGGAGAAGTACAGCAAGCTGCAGCAGGCGGCCCAGCAGCACATCCAGCAGCAGCTCCTGGCCAAGCAGGTCAAGGCCTTCCCCGCCTCGGCGGCCCTGGCGCCGGCGGCGCCCGCGCTCCAACCCATCCACATCCAGCAGCCGGCGGCGGCCTCGGCCACGTCCATCACCACGGTGCAGCACGCCATCCTGCAGCACCACGCGGCCGCCGCCGCCGCCGCCATCGGCATCCACCCGCACCCCCACCCGCAGCCCCTCGCTCAGGTCCACCACATCCCCCAGCCCCACCTGACGCCCATCTCCTTATCCCACCTGACCCACTCGATTATTCCAGGGCACCCTGCCACATTCCTGGCCAGCCACCCCATCCACATCATTCCAGCCTCAGCCATCCACCCGGGCCCCTTCACGTTCCACCCGGTCCCTCACGCTCTGTACCCGACCCTCCTGGCCCCCAGGCCCGCAGCCGCCGCCGCCGCCACGGCCCTGCACCTCCACCCCCTGCTGCACCCCATTTTCTCAGGACAGGACTTGCAGCACCCACCCAGCCACGGCACATGAAGGACAGAACGATGATGGAACCTCGGAGTTTTGGGAAGGGGTTGGAGTTGCTCCAGCGGGCGGGTGAGGCCTGAGCGTTTCCTGTCGCTCTTGAGCAGCCAAAGAAGCCGGAGGCTCGAGGGCTGGGCGGCAGCGTTGTCCATCTCCACTCCCAGGGATGTCTCGCTCCGACACTTCCGTGCACGCAGCAGCACCGTTCCAGAAGAACCATTTCACCCGCAGACCAGCGAGACACTCGGAAAGGCTTTTTTTCTTCCCCCTGGATTCTTACACTTGGTCATCTTCCTTCTGCCGCCTTGTATATAATAAATGAGGTCTCATCCACACTAATAGGTCCCTCAAAATCCTTTTAATGAGGTCATCTAATTAAAATAGTCAGCATGATTGAATCCGCTGTGTAATTGGCGATGGAACATTCGGGAGCTGTCGGCTGTGGATCCCGGCGAGGAGGCCTCGCTTTTCAGGCCTTAAAGGAGGTTTCTTGGCTCCTGTCACTGCACATGTGGGTTTTTTCTTGGTGTGAGAAGCAAAGGTGGAAGTAAAGAGGAGAAGGAGCTGTGGGTGTGCCTGGAGCTCCCGTCCTTCTCCATCCTGCATCCGTGTTCTCCTGCGCCAGGACCGCACCTGCGTATCCCGGACTGGAGAGAGGATCTCATTGGGGTCGGGAATTCCAGTCTGGGCTTTGAGCACTCTTCTCCTGGAAGAGGGGGGGGGGAAAGAAATCACTCTGACTTCCATCTTCTGTGGTGTTGGGAAAAAGGCACTGGGATGGGAGAGAGAAGGAAAATCCCGTTAGGAATTGAAGCAATACAGAGGACGAGGAGCGCGGCCGGGGGTGTGAAGCGTGTTCTTTCCTCTGTAACACTGATGGTTTCCTTATTAATTTATAGGATTTTTTTTTTTAAATGTAAAGAATTGCACTGAACTCTGTAAACAAAGATGCTGCTTTTTGTAGCTCCTATCAAAGGTTACATTTGTAGTATATCGCAATAATATTTTTTACAGCCAGTTCTTAGTGGTACTTGTTCTGGTGGCTTCTGTGTAAATATGTTTGCTGTAGGTGACCCAAGACACTTGTAAAGGTTCAATTTATAGTTTCAGCTAGATGCAGAACGAACTAAGCATGTATATTTTACCAAGCTCATGTATTTTTGAAGTTTTTATGTACTATAAAATGTAAAAAAAAAATAAAAATAAAAAAAAATCTTTCATTTAGAATTTTGCAGAAGGAGAAAAACAAACCAACAGGTGAGACTTGGGCACAGTGAGGGGGTGGGGGCAGTGGTGACTCCAGCAGGTGCTGCTCTCCTCCCTGCCATAGGAATGGGCACTGGAGCAGCATGAGGAGCAGCAGGAATTCAGAGTATCTCCCAGAGTATACCTCTTCTTTTTTCCCTCTTTCCTTTTCCCCTGTTTGAAGCAGTGATGTGCACAGGCTCCTGGTGCAGAAGAGCCTTGGGACCGTTCCCACCCCACACACAGGGTCACACTGAGCTGGGGCTGCCTGACTTATTCCATGAGGGATTTCCCAGTTCTTCCCAGCAGTGCCTGTGGGAGCCTCCCTGTCCCATCACAGGCCATGGTTTGCTGACATGGGCACTGCAGGTCCCCTCGTGTCACAGTGGTTGGGGCACCTCGGGGAGGGTGGGGGCTCTGTAGGGTGGGATTTCAGAGCAGGCACCGAGGGGATGTAGTGGCATCCCCGTCCCCTTCTCCATCCTCCTCCTCTTCCCTGTCCCCTCCTGGAGTGCAGAGTCAAAGGATCAAAACCCCCTGAGCTTCCTCAGTGTGTGAATGAGAAATTGGAGCAGGTCAGAGTGACACAGGGGTCACAAAAAGGGACTCAATTTCCTGTAAATACCCAACAATTCAGTGTTACTGTCAGAGCTGAGCTTTGTAGGGCCCGACCCCATCCCAGGGTTGTTTTTGGACTTCCAGGAATAGCGCTAAAAATAATTAACCTGTCATTACTTAACGAGCATAAACAGACTGTATTTAACTTTGTCACATAAGATATATATATAAATATATATATATGCTGTAAAATGAGGGAAAAAAAACCTTTCTAATAAACCAATGATTTGTGGAAAAAAAAAAATGTGGTGGTGTGTGATGGCATGGAGCTGCTGTGTCAGGTGGCTTTGTCCTTAAAGTATGGGAGGGGATGCTTGGGTCATACTTGGAATGGGAATATTTTGCTTGTAAGATAGAGAAAATGTCGGTTCCTGTGTCATCTGACAGTGGCCAGAAGCCACAGTGGGGAGGGCAGCAGCTCCTGCCCATGAGGATGGTGTTGCTTCTCCACACTCTTACAGCAGCTCCTTGTGGTGTTGGGGGTCTGTCAGCCCTTGTGTCCCTTTTTTCCATCTCCCTCTTCAGCAGTTTCTGACCTGGGCTGCAGCCTTGTCCTGCAGTCATGGAATTGTTTGGATTGGAAAAGCCCTCTGAGATGGAGTCCAACCATTCCCCAGCACTGCCAAGGCCACCACTGACCCACGTCCCCAAGTGCCACATCCACAGGGTTTTTAAGCCCCTTCAGGTATGGGGACTCCATCCCTGCCCTGAGCAGCTGTGCCAGGGCTGGACAACCCTTTCCAGGAAGGAATTATCCCTAATATTCAATCTAAGCTGCTTTTGGCACAACTTGAGGCTGCTCCCTCTCCTCCTGTCCCTGTTCCCTGGGAGCAGAGCCCGACCCCCCCCCGGCTCCCCCCTCCTGTCAGGGGGTTGCAGAGCCAGAAGGTCCCCCCTGAGCCTCCTTTTCTCCAGGCTG
>JAWWLV010000087.1:4010083-4021244 GCA_035041135.1 Platyrinchus mystaceus
AGCCAGAAGGTCCCCCCTGAGCCTCCTTTTCTCCAGGCTGAGCCCCCCCAGCTCCCTCAGCTGCTCCTCACAGGACTGTCCCCACCGTGGTCGAGGAGCTTGGGGTCACCCAGGTCATGCCATGGGATTTTGGGTGTTTTGCTGTGCTGCTGTTCCAGCCTGAGCGAGTGTCAGAAGCTGTGACAGCTCAGGGGGAGGAGCACCCGCCTCTCCTTTCCTAAATAAAATCCTGGTTTGGTTAAAGGAAAAAACCCCAAACCCCACTGAATACTGCCAGGGCGGGGGCACAGGGTGGCACCTGCCACTGCCTGTCTGTCCTTCGGGTGGCCCTGGGCCGGGGAGGCTGATGAGCGATGGTGCAGAAGAGCTGCAAGGAACAGGGAAATAAGTAATTCAAAGGGAGAAGGAATCACAATGGCCTTGAAGGGGCCTGGTGTGGGCTCCAGCTGGGTTTGGATGCTGCTGCCAGCGGGGGATGAGACCACCCGAGGAGGAGCAGCTGCTCCTGATCCCAGTGTCCTGCTCTGCCGGGCATAGAGCTGAGCTGGGCTCTGCTAAACCCTTCCCACCCCTCGGAGCTCTGCCCCAGCTGTTTCCAACTGCAGCTGCTCCAGAGGGCTGGAGCAGTCCGGGCTCTGGGGCTGTGCCCCCTCTCAGGGGCCAAGGTGCCGTTTGGGCACTGTGGTGGCCTCCCTGTGCCCTCCAGGACCCCCTGACCCCTCTGTTCTGCTTCCCACCTGCAGCTTCAGAGGTGGAAAGGAAGTTTCACAGGTGGGGGTGGATCACAGGGAGATGATCCGGGCCCTGTCCCTGCCACCGGCTCTAGGTGGGCATGAGGAGCCCTTGGAGCCCCGAGGCACCCTGAGGGTCCTTAATTAATTGAGTTTAAATGAGTTGTGCAGGTGGGTTCCGGGCAGGGCTGAGCCCCCACAGCTGCCCCAGGCCTGGCTTGGCTGAGGGACACCAGCTCCTCCACAGGGGACAGGACCCCCCCTTGTTCTCTTGGCTGTGGGCTGTGCCCCCACCTGGCACCCATCCCCTTCCCAGAGCCATTTCCCTGTGCTGCCTGGCCCCTTGGGAGAGTTTTGGGGTGTCCCTACCCTGGAGACGTTTTGCGGGCAATGCCCAGTGCTGGTGAGGCCAGTGCTGTCCTGCTGTCCTTCTCCTTCCCTGCCGCGTTTCCTCTGGCCCCCTTGCCTGCACCCCGAAATAGCCACCCCCAGACTGGCACCCCAGGGCGTGGGGACTGGATTCGGCCCCGGCGGGGGCTGGTGGTGGGCGCTGTGCTGCCCCCCTGCCGTGGCCCTGTCCCCTCAGCCCTCCCAGTGTCCCCCGGTGGCACTGCCACCTCCTGCCCCCCACCCTGCTCTGGCCGCATCAGACCCAGCGGATCCCCCCCACACCCCTCTGGCTCCCGCAGGAGCGGATGTGGGTTCGGGGGGGCCCTTCCTGTGCCCCCCATCACTGCTGTCCCCGGCCCCGACTGCGTCCTCCGAGATAAGCTGGGACCGCCCCGGGACGTGCCGGGGCTGCGGCCGCATTTCGGGGTGTCCATGGGGCTGCTGCGGGTGCTGCTGCTCCTCGGGGGGCTGCACCTGCCCCCCACCCTGGGGCTTCTCCAGGAACCCCCCACCGAGTACAGGGGACCCCCCGGCAGCTATTTCGGCTTCGCCCTGGATTTCCTCATGGAAGAGGGCAGGTAGGGACACACCGGAGGGCCGGGGTCGGGCACAGCCATCCCCCAGATGACACCCGCTCTGGCCCCCAGGCCCAGCGTGGCTGTGGGGGCTCCACGTGCCAACACCTCCCAGCCCGGCGTGGCTCAGCCCGGTGCCGTCTTCCTCTGCTCCTGGCCCCCCGACGAGACCCCCTGCCGCCCCCTCCCCATCGACACCGCGGGTACGTGGGCGCCGCGTGGTGCTGGGTGGGCACAGGGTGGGTGCCGGACCCGCAAAATCCCCCTCTCCCGCTCGCCCAGGGGACGAGACCGAGACCCAGGGCACCTTGGAATTCCACACCTACAAGTCGCACCAGTGGCTGGGCGCGTCCGTCACCAGCTGGGACGGCAAACTGGTGGTGGGTGCAGCCGGCGGGGGAGGGTGGGGACCCGTGGGTGGTGACGGCGGGGTGGGCACCCACCCTGTGCCATCCCCGTGCCCCTGCCCAGGCCTGCGCCCCGCTGCAGCACTGGAACGCGGTGGACGGGCCGGACGAGGCGTTCCGGACCCCGACGGGCACCTGCTTCGTGGCGACCCCGGGGCTGCGCCGCGTGGTCTGGTACTCGCCCTGCCGGGACCAGTTGATGGCCAACACCTACCGCCAGACCAACTACGGTGAGGGGGGCCCGGGGGGCGGGGGGTGCCCCCCACCCCGTGTCGGTCTGACCCTGCCCTGTGCCCGCAGAGCACGACAAGCGCTACTGCGAGATCGGCTTCAGCGCCGCCGTCACCCCGGTGAGAGGGGGCTCGGGGGGCTCGTAGGCGTTCGGGGGGTCTCCGGGGGGGCAGCGTGCCCGGTGTGCCCCCCGGGATTCCCATGGGGATGCTGCCAGGGATGCAGAGGGTGTGGCCGGAATGGTACCTGAATGGGGGTGTCGGGGTGGAGGATGCTGGAGTGGGAATTCCAGGGGGAAGGGCCCCAGGATGGGGATGAGAGGGTGGGGGATGCTGGGGTGGGGGTGCCAAGAGGGAGGAAGAGAGTGTGGGAATGTTTGGGAGGAGGTGCTGGGGTGGAGATGGGATAAAGGATGCTGAGGTGCGGGTGCTGGGGTGGAGGATGCCAGGATAAGGGATGTTTGGGCGGGATGCCAGGGTGGGGGTGCCCCAGGGCGGTGCTGAGGCCAGCTCCTCCCGCAGGACGGCACGCTGGTGCTGGGTGCCCCCGGCGGGTATTACTTCACGGGTGAGTCCTTTCTGCCGGGCTGGTGCTCCCGGAGTGCTCCCTTCGGGTGGGCACGGCGGGAGGAGGCCACCCAGGGTGGGCCACCCCCTCAGTGCCACTCGCACTGGCAGCCCAGGGCGTGTGGCCCTCAGCGCTGGTGTCCCCCCATCCCGCTGTCCCGCAGGGCTCCTGTACTCGGTGGAGGTGAACACCATCCTCAGCCGCTTCCACGGCACGTCCCTGCTCTGGCTGGGGACCCCGGGGCGCCCCACGCTGCCCGTGTCCCTGGAATACGAGGACGGGTACCGAGGTGAGCAGCGGGCACGGGCACCCCGCCTCACAGCCGGCTCCTGCCGGGGCTCCCCGGGCTCACTGGTGCCCCTCTCCCTGCAGGGTACTCGGTGGCTGTGGGCGAGTTCGATGGCAACCCCAGAACCAAAGGTAGGGCTGGGGGCGTGGGGAGGCAGGGCCACCTGCGGGGAGGGGGAGATGGGCCCGGGACACCCCGGGGAGACCTCCCGTCCCAGGGGTGCTGGACAGAGGGTGGGCCAGGTCACAACCTCTGTCCTGTCTCTGTGCCCCCCTACCCCTCATACCCTGCCAGGGGTATCCCTCTGCCCATCCCTGTGCTGGGGATGTGCCTGGTGCCCACCCCAGTGTCGGAGTTATCCCTGTGCCCACCCCCGTCCCAAGGGTATCCCTGTGCCCCCCCGATGCCCCAGGGGGGTCACTTATGGCTCTCATCCCCCACAGAGTACGTGGTGGGGGTCCCCAACAAGAGAGACACAAGGGGTGAGGTGAGTGCTGGGGGGTGCCCGGTGCCATCTGGGGGGGGTCACCACCGTGTGGCCCCCCGAGCTGGGGTCTGATGCTGCCCTGGGCAGGTGGAGATCTTCACTGCGGGGAGCACCCTGCGCCGGCTGCGGGGCATCGACAGCGAGCAGGTACCCCCACCCTGTGCCACCCTCAGCGGCCCCCGGGGCTCCACGGCACCCCTGCACTACTCCCCATAGCCCCCCAACCCCTAGCTGCTCCCCCATCCCCCCCGCCCATCACCCAGCGCACCCCGCGGTGCCCTTGGCACTCCCCCGGTGCCACCCCCGACCCGGACCCTTTCCAGGTGGCATCGTACTTCGGGCACACGGTGGCCGTGGCCGACGTCAACGGGGACGGGTGAGACCCGGGACTGTGTCCCCCACTCCGTCCCCCACGGGGACACTCAGGGGTGCTGCCCCTCGCCTGGCACACCCCTGGGTGCCCCCAGCCCCCAAGTTTGAGGACCCTTACCCTGACCCTTCGCCGGGCACAGGCGGGACGACCTGCTGGTGGGTGCCCCCCTGTACATGGCCCGGCGCCCCGACGGGCAGCGCAGCGAACTGGGGCGGCTCTACCTCTACCTGGGCGAGGGGCACCAGCTCCTCTCCCGGCCCCCCCAGACCCTGACGGGCACCCACCCCTACGGCCGCTTCGCCGCCGCCATCGCCAGCCTGGGGGACCTGGACAAGGACGGCTTCGGCGGTAACACCGCAGGGGTGGGGAGTGGGCGAGGGGGCTGTGCCAGGGGACCCCCCCTGTGCCCCACCTTGGGGACACTGAGGCGGGAACGCCTGGGTGGGTGGTCTTGGGTGGGCACTCACTTCCCCTCTGTCCCCAGACGTGGCCGTGGGTGCCCCGCAGGGGGGTGACGATGGCAGAGGACAGGTCTTCATCTTCCGCGGGCAGAGCGAGGGGCTGGAGCCGGTGCCCACCCAGCGCCTCGACAGCCCCTTCCCCGGCCCCGCCGCCTTCGGCTTCGCCCTGCGAGGGGGCACCGATCTGGACGGCAACGGCTACCCGGGTAGGGTCCCGGGGTGCCACCACCCTGTCACCGCCCTGCCACCCCGGTGTCACCACCCCGGCACCGACCCCTCTGCTTGTCCCCGCAGATCTGCTGGTCGGGGCTTACGGGGCGGCCAAGGTGGCCGTGTACCGGTGAGTGCCCGTCCCTGCGGTGGCCCGGGAGTCCCTGCCGGGTCCCCTGGCACCTCAGCAATGTCCCCGTGCCCCAGGGGACAGCCCGTGGTGGTGGCCCACACCCAGCTGAGTGTCCCCGATGGGCTGAACCCTGAGATCCTGGACTGTGTCCTGCCCGACTCCGGTATCCGTGTCAGCTGGTGAGGCGTGTGCTGGGGACACCGGTGTGGGGACACTGCCATGGGGACAATGCCATGGGGACACCACTATGGGGACACTGCCGTGGGTACACAGCTGTGGGGACAATGGGGACACTGCCAAGAGGACAATGCCATCGGGACACCACTATGGGGACACTGCTGTGGGGACACAGCTGTGGGGACAATGGGGACACTGCCATGAGGACAATGCCATCGGGACACCACTATGGGGACACTGCTGTGGGGACAATGCCATGGGGACACTGCTGTGGGGACAGTGGGGACACTGCCGTGGGGACGGGACAGATCCCTGAGCACCCCTGGGTTCTGTTCCCCCGCAGCTTCCACGTGGTGTTTTGTGTCAGCGTGACGGGCCAGCACATCCCCTCGGCCATCCGTGAGTGCCAGCGCCACCCGGGGGGGACACGGGCACGGCTGTGGTGTCCCCGGGGGTGTCACCAGTGCCACCCCGCCCTGTGCCCTGCCAGACCTGGAGGCTGAGCTGCAGCTGGACCGACTGAAGCCCCGGCTGTCCCGGAGGGTCCTGCTGCTGCAGGGACACCAGGCGTCCTGGCGCGAGCAGCTGGTGGTGACACCGGGGACGCGTCCCCAGTGCCGCAACCTCACCGCCTACCTGCGGGTACGGGCACGGGGGGGACACAGTCCAAGGAGGGTGGGGGACAGGGATGTGGCATCTCCAGCTGGCATGGGGACAGGGATGGGAACATCCCCATCTAGGATGGGGACAGGAATAGGGACAGGGATTGGGGACAACAGTGTCCCAGGAGGATGGGGGACAGTGGTGGGTGGAGTGGGGGTGCCCTCCAGAGTGCTCTGCCCATGGTGTCCCCAGGACGAGGCCGAGTTCAAGGACAAGCTGAGCCCGGTGGCCCTGAGCGTGGCCTTGGCACTGCCTCGGGGGGCCCCGGGGCTGGTGCTCTACGGGAACACCCTGGTGCAGGCACAGGTAGGGGGGACACGGCTGTGGGGGGACATGGCTGTGGTGACATGGGGTGGGCTCGTCCCCATGGCTGGGCCAGGGCACACGTGGGTATCCCCAGCCTGGGTGTGCTCAGCCCCGGGGTCCCCAGCCTGTCCCAGAGTCCCCAGCCCCTCCCTGAGACTTTAACCTGCCCCCCTCATGTCCCCAGTTCCTGCTGGGATGAGCCTCCTACCCCTCACACTGTCCCCCACCTCCCCCTGGAATGTGCTCCCACTGTGCCCTGCCACTCCCGGGCATGTCCCTCCTGCCCAACCCTCTGTGCTCACCCTGCTGTCCCCAGTCCCTCCCTGGGATGTCACCTCTGTACCCCATTCGCCCCAGTCACATCCCCGAGGATGTCCCCTCTGTCCCCTTTGCCATCCCCAATCTCTCCCCAGGATGTCCCCCTGCTGTCCCTGCTCCCTCCTTGGGGTGTCCCACAGTGTCACCCCCTATCCCGAGTCAGTCCCCTGGATGTCCCCTCTGCTCTTCCTCCCCGGGGGTGTCACCTTTCTCCCCTCCACCATCCTCAATTACTCCTGGGAATGACCCCTCTCTACCCCGCACTGTCCCAAATCTTCCCCGTTGGGATGTTCCCTCTGCCTCCTCCACCAGCCCAATCCCTCCCCGGGAACTCCCCCTCCCCCCCCCCATCCCCTGCTGTCCCCAGTGACTCCCCCTTCCACACTGCACCTTGGATGGGGGTCCCCCTGTCCCCTCCCTGTCCCCCTCCCAGACCCACATCATCCTGGAGGACTGTGGCGAGGACAATCTGTGCATCCCTGACCTCCACCTGGCCGCTGACACGTGAGCACCGGGGACGGGGGGTGAGAGGGGTAGCCAGTGTCCCCATGGGGTGCTGAGGCCTGTCCCCGTGTCCCCATGGGGTGCTGAGGCCTGTCCCCCTGTCCCCATGTCCCCGTGTCCCCCAGCCCCAGCCAGCGCCTGCTGATCGGGGCGGAGGCCGCGCTGCTCCTGCGTGCCCACGCCTCCAACGAGGGCGAAGGCGCCTTCGAGGCCGAGCTGAGGGTGCAGCTGCCCCCTGGCACCCACTACCAGGCAGCCCGGAGCACCATCCCGGTGGGTGCCCACGGTGGGGGGACAGTGGTGTCCTGGGTGGGGGGTTCACTCTGCACAGGGTGGTGTGTGAGGTGGAGGGTTCACATCATGTCCTTGACGGCTGCCACCCTCCACGGGGGTGCCCAGTGGTGATGGGTGTTGTGGGGTGTGCAGGGCAGGGGGCTCTCACTGGGTGCTTGTTGGTGTCTGGGGTGGGGGGCTCATGTCCTGCCCTTGGTGGCCGCCACCCTCTGTGGGGTTCCCCAGTGGTGAGGGGTGTCCAGGGTGGGGGGGCTCACGCCCTGCCCTCGGCCCATGCGGATCCCTGGGCTGGAGGGTGCACAGAGGGGTCCATGATGTGTCCCCTCCCTGTGTCCCCCACCCACAGGGGCAGGAGAAGCTGAGCTGCAACCCCAAGAAGGAGAACGGGACCCACGTGGTGCTCTGTGAGCTGGGCAACCCCATGAAAGCAGGGGCCCAGGTAAGGGGATGGGGGGTCTCTCTGCTGTGCCCGTCACCCACCCTGGCATCGGGGTGGTCACCCACCTCCCTCCTACCCCCCAGATCACTGTGGACATGGAGCTGAGCGTGTCTGGGCTGGAGGACATGGGGGATGCCATCACCTTCCAGCTCCAGCTGCGGAGGTGACACTGCCGTCCCCCTGCCCCCTCCCACTGTCGGGACACTGGCACTCGGGATCGGTGTCCTCAGCGTGTCCCCAAACGCGGTGTCCGTCCCTCCCCCCGCAGCAAGAACAGCCCCAGCCCCACCAATGCGTCGGTGACAGTGACGGTGCCCGTGGAGGCTCAGGCAGAGATGGAGCTGCGAGGGTGAGGGTGTGGGGGACACACGGAGACACGGGGGGGGGACACAAAGGGGGACACTGACCTCCCCCTTTCCCACCAGCAACTCCCTGCCAGACACCACGGTGCTGCCCACGAGCTGGCAGGGGATGGAGGGCAGCCGGCGGCTCGAGGACCGCGGCATCAAGGTGGAGCACGTTTATGAGGTAGGGCACTGCCACCCCCGGCTGCCCGGGGAGCTGTCCCCTCTGTCCCCTCCCTGATGTCACCCCCCTGTCCTCCCGCAGCTCCACAACAAGGGTCCCAGCACCGTCAGCGGGGTCACCCTGCGCCTCGCTGTCCCCCACCAGCTGGGCGGCCACATCCTTCTCTACCTGCTGGAGCTGGGCACCGAGGGGGGCATGAACTGCACCCACCACCCCGACCTCAACCCCGCCCAGGTAGGGGCTGAGGGGCCAGTGCCCACCCGCGGGCGCTGCTGGGTGTTAAGGAGGTGGGTGTGACCCCTTTGTCTCCTTCCAGTTGGAGATCCCCCGTCCCACGGGAGCAGCGCCCAGGAACGGCACCCGCCAGCGGGAGCGCCGGGAGGCGGAGGAGCCGCCGGGGGTGGGGCTGGGGGAGCCTGTCCCCGTGGTGAGAGGGTGACCCCGGGGGACCTGCACCCCGTGATGGGTGGGGCCTGAGGGGTGTCAGGGTGGGGGACCCTGTGCGTGCTGAGTGGGTGACCCTGGGGACCTCCAGCCATTATGGGGAGGGGGCTGGAGGTGCCTCGAGGGTGGGGGACTCCCATCCCTGTGGTGAGTGGGTGCACCCCTGTGTCCCGTTATGGATGTGGGGCTGGGTGGAGGACCCCGCCCCATTATGACCCCGGGGATCTGCAGCCCACAATGGGTGCAGGGCTGGGGGTGTCCCCCGGGGTGGGGGTCCCCAACACCTGCCGTGTCCCTCAGGACTGTGACAATGCCACGTGCGTGGACATCACCTGCCACGTGCCCAGCCTGGGCAAGGACCAGCGGGCACTGGTCAGTGTTCACGCCCTGCTCTGGATGGACACCCTGCAGCAGGTACTGTCCCCTCCTGGGGACAGCGAGGGCACAGGGTGGTGGCACTGTGGCCCTAGGGTGTCCCTGCCACGTCCCCTCCTGCAGAGAGCAGCACCGGGGACGACATGAGTGGCGTCATGGGTGCCCCACTGCCTGCCAGCACCCCTGATGCCGCGTCCCCAGTGTGTCCCCCTGTGTCCCCACGTCTGTCCCCACGTGTGTCCCCAGCGGGAGCACCTCCTGTCGCAGTTCCTCATCCAGTCCCAGGCGTGGTTCAGCACCTCGGCCATGCCCTACCGGGTCCAGCCCCGCGTCCTGCCCGCCGGCAACACCACGGTAGGGCTGTTGGGGACACGGGGAAACGGGGACAGGTTGTGGTGGCAGCAGTGTCACCCAGCCGTCCCTCCGCAGGCTGTCACCCGGGTGGTTCGTGCCAGCCCCGGGGGCAAGGGGGCCGTGCCGGTGTGGGGGGTGGTGCTGGGGGTCCTGGCCGGGCTCCTGCTCCTCACCCTCCTCAGCCTCTTCATGTGGAAGGTGAGTGGGAGTAGAGGGACACCGGGGACACCGGGGACACCCACCATGGTGGTGGGGCCTCACTGGCACTGGAGGGACCATGAAATGGGGGGTATAGACCTGTGGGTGGGGGCTGCGGGACAGGGAGGGGGGCAGCTGGGAGGTGATGCTGTGGGGTCGCCGGGGGTGGTGCCACAGGGATCCCTTTGGGGGTGATGCTATGGGGTCCCTGGGACGAGTGCCATGGGGTCCCACAGGGCCCGGCTGTCACCCTGTCCCCTTCCAGATGGGTTTCTTCAAGAGGACACGGCCGCCCACTGAGGGGGACACACAGGAGCCCGGCCAGGCCCAGGAGCCCGGGGATGCCCAGGGCTAATGGGGTCCCCCGTGGTCCCCCTGTGCTCCTCCCCCTAATCCCTTTGTCCCCAACTCCCCTGAGTGCCCGTGGGACCCCAGACCCCCTCTGCTCCCCCCCAGACAATAAATCCCTGCCTCGCACTCGGGTGCTGCCCGTGTGACATGGGGGTGACCCCCAGGACCTGCACTGGGGGGGTTTGGGAAGGGGACAGGGAACACGCAGGGAGGTCGGTACTGGGGTGGATGTCTGCCAGGATGCCAGTGCGGCAGCGGGGGCTGGGACCGGGGCAGGTGCTGGTACCGGGGGTGGGTGTCGGTGCCGCGGTCAGTCCCGGGGGTGAGTCCGGGGGATCGAGGCAGTACCGGGGGTCAGTCCCGAAATGCCGGTGAGGTACCGGGGGTCGCCACTGAGGCTCGAGGAAGTACCGGGAGTGTGTCCTGGGATGCCGGTGCCGGTACCGAGTCCCTGTCCTGGGCCTCGGAGCGTTGTCGGGGATGAGTCCCGGGGGTCCCGGTGCGGTACCGGCGTCGGTGCAAAGATGCCGACGCTGGTACCGGGATCAGCCCTGGGATGAAGTTGCAGTCACGGGTCCCGGTCCCGGGCTCGGGGCGGTACCGGGGGTGGGTACCCGGGGTCGGGGTCGGTACCGCGGTTAGTTCCGAGGCTCGGAGCGGTGTCGAAGGTGGCTCCGGGGGTCGGTGCCGGTGTCGGGGGTCGGTGCCGGTGTCGGAGGTGGCTGCTGGGTTGCCGCTGCCGACACCAGGGTCAGTCCGGGATGCCGGTGCCGGTACTGAGTCTCGGTCCAGGTCTCTCAGGGGTCCCGGGGAGGAATCCCGGGGTCCGCTGCGGTACCGGCGACGTGTCCCGCGTCTCGGGGCGGTGTCGGGGGCGGTACCGGGGGTGGGTCTGGGGGGTCTCGGGGCGGTGCCGGGGGTGGGCCTGGGGGTCTCGGGGCGGTGCCGGGTGGGTGGTCCCGGTGGCGGGGCGGTGCCGGTCCGGGGGTGGGCACCGGGGCGGCCGTGCCCGGCGGCTCCGGCAGGTGGAGCCCGGTCCCCGCGGCGGGCGGGCGGACGGGCCGGGCGGGCCGGGCATGGCGGGGTAACGGCGCGGAGCCACCATGCGGCCCCGCCGCCTCCTGCCGCCGCTGCCGCCGCTGCCGGTGCTGCTGCTGCTGGCGGCCGCGGGCGGGCGGCGGGCGCGGGGCGCGGCGGAGCCGGGAGCGCACGGTGAGAGCGGCCTTTGTGTGCGGGGCGAGGGGGGCGCCGCCGGCAACACCCCCCCCCCCTCCCGCGCCGACCTCCCCGCCCGACCCCCCGCGTCGACATCCCCCCGGCATCCCTTCAACCCGATCATCCCCCAAACAGACCACC
>JAWWLV010000087.1:4021438-4037888 GCA_035041135.1 Platyrinchus mystaceus
GACACCCCCATCCCCGCCCGACCACCCCGACACTCCCCTGCTCCGACACCCCCGTCCCTGCCCGCGCCAACCCCACCGCGCCCGCGCCCCCCGTCCATCCCTTCCATCCACCCCCCTGTTCATCCTCCCTTCGCCCCCGGCTCTGTCTGTCCGTCTGCCCCCCTCTGTTCCCCCCCACCCCGTCTGTCTGTCCGTCTCCCCCTCCACGGGCGGTTCTGGCCACTGGCGGGCAGAGGGTGATGGGTGGGGGGGTGGGTGGGGGGCCTGGGCAGTGCCAGGGCGTGCGGCTGGGTGGGTGGGGGTCATAAGCAGAGCTTGGGAGGGATGAGAGGCTGGGAGTGGTCCCAGGCCTTGGTATACAGCATGGTGGGGTCCTGGGCAGTGCCAAGGGTGTGTGATGGTGGGTGGGAGTCACAAACCAGGGGGGTGAAGGAAGTTGGGTGGGAATGACGGACAGAGCTTGGGAGGGTGGTTGGGGGTCCCAGGCCGGGTGGTGCATGATGGTGGGTGGGTGGGTGGGGGTTTGAGCAGCATCCGGGGGTGCAAGATGGTGGAGGGTGCATTGGGCAGGCAGGGTGGGCCTTGGGGTGCAGTGCCACTGTGGGGTCCCTACGGCTCCCTGTGACCCCTCACCCTCATCCCAAACCCTCCTGGCAGTGCCCCTGTGCCAAGGTGAGGCGTGTCCAGGGGTGAGAGGGCTCCTGTCTGTGCTGGCTCAGCTCCCCACTGGCATCACCCCTGTCATCCATGTCCCCGCGGGGTGACAATGGTGATGGGGCTCCCCACTGCCACCCTGGGGCCTGGCACCCTCGCCCATCCTTCATGGGACCATGGGGTCAGACTGGGAGCCACTGGGGTCAGACTGGGAGGCACTGGGGAGTCGGCAGCAGGGCCAGTGTACCCCGTGGTGGCCGTGCCAGCCTCCAGGGACCCCTTGGTGAAAGTGGGGGGACAGACAGTGGGGAAGGGGGCAGCCACGGCTGTCCCCCCGCGCTGGGGGTGGCACCACTTAACCCCCCCCTCTCCGGAGGACAGCGGGGTGGCCGTTGGTGACAGCTGTCCCCCGGCAGCTGCGGGTGGCCGGCTGTGGCCGCGGGGACATTCCTGCCCCTGGGTGCCGCCTGTCCCTGCTATGCGGGACCCCCATCCCTGACCCACCCCCCCCGCCGGTGCAACCCTGAAGCAGCTGCCGCGAATTCTCCCCCTCGCCCATTGCCACATCTGGGCCACATGTGGGCGGGGGTGGGCTGGGTGGTGTGGGGGGGCTTTGGGGGGCAGGGGCTGCGGGGGGACAGGCAGGGGGTGCCGGAGCCCCGGGGCGCGGGATGAAGGAGGTCGTTGCCTGGGTGACGGCGCCGGAGCCGGGACCGCTGCCAAAGGCTGCGGATCATGCGCAGGAACGGCGCCGGCTCGGGGGGGCCGGGGGCACACCGGGGTTTAGGGTACCCCCCCTCCCTCGAGCCGGGCCCACCCCTGCCCTGCAGCGGGGATCGGGGTGGGGGACCAACCTCTGTGCTGCTGGTGGGGCCTGCTGGGGTCGAGATCCCCTGAACTTGTGACACATGTGAGTGGCACCTTGGGGGGGTGGCCCTGGGTGGCCCCTGGTGGGGGGGAAGTGGCTGAGTGCACCCACCCAGATGGGCATGGCTCCCTGGGGCCATGAGTCCTCCTTAAGGGGGGGTGCAGGGTGGGCACAGAGAGGGGCACAGGGGTGGTGCCCACATCCCCCAGGACAGTGTCTGTTGCCTGCTGGGGGGCACCTGTGACCCAGCTGGGGGTGGCTGTGACCTGCTGGGATGGTGCCCATGGCCTTCTGGGATGGTCCCCATCTGGAATCCTGCCAGGATAGTGACCATGGACCACCAGGGTGGTGGCCGTGACCCACTGGGACAGGTCCCAGCACCTGTTGGGATGGTGCCCATGATTTGCTGGGATGGTGGTCATGACCCACCAGGATGGGGCCCACCATTTTGCTGACATGGTGGCCACCACCTGCTGGGATGGTGACCATGACCCATCAGTACAGGTCCTATCACCTGTTGGAATTCTGGCCATGGCCCATTGGAATGGTGGCCATGAATCCACCAGGATGTGTCCCACCATCTGTTGTGATGGTGGCCTGTGACCTCCTGGCATGGTGACCTCTGACCCCCTGGGCTCGTGGCCTTGATCCATCAGGATGAGTTCCACCATCTGTTGGGATGGTGCCCATATCCCCACCAGGGTTGTTGCCATGATCCACCAGGTCCCACCACCTGTTGGGATGGAGTCCATGACCTGCCAGGATGTGTCCCACCATCTGCTGGGATGGGGGCCTGTGACCCCATGAGCGTAGTGGCCATCACCCGTCAGGACACATCCCACTATCTGTTGGGATGGAGGCCCAGGACCCTGTGGGTGGTGCCCAGGACAGATCCCACCACCTATTGGGATGGTGGCCACGACCTACCAGGATGTGTCCCACCACCTGCTGGAACGGTGGCTCGGGACGCCATGGGATGGTGGCCATGACCCATCAGGGTGGTGGCCATGACCCGTCAGGGTGGTGGCCATGACCCACTGGGAGAGGTCCCACCAGCCATTGGGACGGAGGCCCTGGATGGCAGCCCTGGACCCCCTGGGACGCTGCCCACGCTCCACCAGCACAGGCCCCACGACCCCCCCACCAGCACACCCACCCCCGGCCCCATCGCCGCGTCCCCCCGGGGTGGTCCCACTGCTGAGAGGGGGGTGCCACGTCTCCTCCTGAAGCCCCGTTTGCCCCCCCAGAGGTGCTGCTGCGGGTGCAGGTGTACGAGAGCGGGACGCTGGCCCCGCTGGCGCAGGCCGCGCTCGACGTGTTCGGCGCCCGCAGCGCGCTGGCGGCCGGGACCACCGACCACGCGGGCACCGGGGTCCTGCCCGTGCCCTACCGCCTGGGCTCCTGGCTGCTCGTCACCGCCGCCCGCCGCGGATACGTCACCGCCTCCGCGCCCTGGCGCGTCACCAAACTGCCACGTGAGTCACCCCCGGGCAGAGGGTGCCCTGCTGGGGGGCTCTGCGTCTGACCGGGGGTTAAATTCCTTGCTGGGAGGCTTTAAGTCCCTACAGGGGTCCCCAGTCCCTTAGTGGGGGGGGCTTTGAGCTCTGATGGGGGGACACAATCCCTTACTGGGGGGGCTCTGACTCCTATAGGGGGTTCAAAGTTCCTTATTGGGGGATTTTTGAGTCTTATTGGGGGGACACAATACCTTACTTGGGGGCTTTGAGTCTGCTTGGGATTTTAAATTCCTTACTGGGGGGCTTTGAGTCCATATGAGGGTCCCCAATCCCTTACTGGGAGGCTTTGAGCCCCTAAGGGGGTTCAAAATTCCTTACTGGGGTGTTCTGAGCCCTTGTGGGAGGGGACCCTGATTCTTCACTGTTGGAGTTGTTGATCCCTTACTGGGAGAACTGGTCCCTTACTGGGGACCACAGTCCCTTATGGGGGGCTCCGAGCCCTAAACAGGGTCTCGCATTCTCCCTTACTGGTATGGAGGGTTCCAGTCTCTTACTGGGGTTCCTTAATCCCTTACTGGGGGCCTTCTGCTCCTTCCTGAGGATCCTCAGTCCCTCTGGGGGCACTTAAGTCCCTGATTCCTTCCTGGGGACCCCCCAGTCCCTTTGTGGGGACCCCAATCTTTTCCTGGGACCCCAATCCCTTACTGGGGACGCCCAGTCCCTTACTGAGGCCTCAGTCCCTTCTTTATGGGGGACTCCAAAGAGCCTTTGGGTTGGGAGTCTTTTACAGAAGGGTGTTTGGGGGGGTCTGGCCCCTTTGGGAGGGGACAACCATGTCCTGGTGGCCCCATGTCCCCCCTTCCCAGGGTGGGGGGGTTGCAGGGCCCCCTTGGGATGGGCTCTAGCTCTTGTCCCCAGGGTAGGGGGTGACATCAGTGGGGTCACCTTGGAGGTGGGTGGGACATGTGGGGGTGGACAAGCAGGGTGGGGATGGGGATACAGGGATGGGGATGGGGGTGTGCAGGAATGGGAGGGTACAGGGATGGGGATGGAGGGGTGGAGGGATGAGGTTGGGAATGGGGATACAGGGATGGGGCTGCAGGGATGTGGGTTCGTTGGCATGGGGATGGAGGGCTGCAGGGATGGGAGGGTACAGGGCTGGGGATGGAAGGTTGAGGGGATGGGGGTGCACAGGGATGGGGGTGCAGGGTTGGAAGGGTACAGGGATGGGGGTATGCAGGGGGTACCCCCACCCTGCCCACTGCCTGCCACCTCCTGTCCCTGTCCCTGTCCCTGTGCCCACCTCTCGCTGCCCTGGCCCCCCCTTCCCCACCCTCTCTGGGGAACCCATCACCCCCATCTCCCCATCAGTCCCCCCATCGCCTTTGCCTTAGGGGTCTAAGTGTGTGTGTGTGTATTTGGGGTCCCCCCATCACCCCTCCTCCCTGCCCCCCTTGCAGTCTACGCCTCCATCAGCCTGTACCTGCTCCCGGAGCGCCCTGCCACCCTCATCCTCTACGAGGACCTGGTGCAGATCCTGCTGGGATCCCCAGGTGAGCCAGGGGGAGGGATGTAGGTGGGAGAGGGTGGCACCACCAGCTCCCCCAGGTGCTGCCACCCCGCTGTGCCCCCGCAGGTAGCCGTGGGCAGCCGTGGGCGCAGTTCCCTCGGCGGGCAGCGCGCCTGCCCCGCAGCTCCACCTACAGCCAGCTCGCCGCGTCCCTCACCGCCGCCTCCGGCCCCAGCCTGGCCCGCGCCTTCCCCGCCTTCCTCGGCGCCGAGCAGGACGGCACCGGTATGATTTCTTTTTTCCTTTTTATTTTTCTTTTTCAATTTATTTATTTTCTTTATTTTGTTTTGATTTTATTTCTATTTTTTATTTTATTTTTATCTGTATATTTATTTTTATGTTATTTTTTAATTTCCTTTAAAATTTTTTTTATTTATTCTATTGTGTTTTTACTTTTTATTTTATTTCTATGTTTATTTTATTTTATTTTATATTTTTAAATTTTTTAATTTATTTTATTTTTTATTTTTATGGGTTTTTTATGTTTATATTTTTATTTTATTTTTATTTTTATTTATTTTTATTTTAAAAATTTTTATTTTTTAATTTTAATTTTATTTTACTTTTATGTTTAATTTTAATTTTGTATTTATTTTGAATTTTTGAATTATTCATTTTTTAATTTTAATTTATTTTACTTTTATGTTTACTTTAATTTTAATTTTTATTTTTAATTTATTTTGAATTTTAATTTTTATTTTATTTTTATTTTATTTAACTTTTACGTCTGTTTTAATTTTACTTTTAATTTTCCTTTTAAAATAATTTTTATCTAATAATTTTTTTAATTTTATTTTTTAATTTTTATTTTAATTTTAGTTGTTTGATTTTTTACTGTATTTTACTTTATTTTAATTTATTTAATTTGTTTTATTTTTAATTTTAATTTTAATTTTAATTGGGGTTTTTTACTTTATTTTTTTATTTATTTTATTTTAATTTTTTATTTTAATTAGGGTTTTTAACTTTATTTTTTATTTATTTTAATTTAATTTTTTATTTTAATTTTAATTAGGGTTTTTAACTTTATTTTTTATTTATTTTATTTTATTTTTTAATTTTTGTACACGGGACACTGTGGACTTGTTGGGGGGACACACCCCATGGTGTCGTCCCCTCTGGATGTCCCCTCGTTGTCCCCGCAGCCAATGGCACGTGGCTGGAGCTGGCGCCGGTGGCGGCTCTCAGTGTTCACCTGTTCACCGGCAACGGGACCGAGGTGCCACTGGCCGGCCCTGTCCATCTGTCCGTCCCCTTGGCCCCCGAGGCCGCGGCCGTGGTGGCCACCAGTGTCCCAGCCTGGAGGTTTGACCCCAAGAGCGGTGAGTGCTGCTTTTGGGGGGTTCTGGGAGGGTGGCAGAGGGGTGACACGGGTGGTGTGGGGGGCGTGGGATGGGTTTGGGGGGGTCTCAGCCCGGCGTGTCCGTGTGTCCCTGCAGGGCTGTGGGTCCGGAACGGGACGGGGCTGATCCGCAAGGAAGGGCGGCAGCTGTACTGGACATTCGTCTCCTCCCAGCTGGGATACTGGGCAGCGGCTCTGCCCTCCCCCAGCACAGGTGAGGGGACACCTGGGGGTGCCACCAACCTGGGTCCTCCTGGCCCTGGGGACAGACTGTCCTGGGGGGTGGCAGCACCCTGGGGTGCTCCGAGTGGGGTGGAGTCCCCACCCCACCGTCCTAGGGCTGTCTGTGGGCCTGGCATCCCCCTGAGGTGCTCTGGTGGAAGGGGTTCCCCTCTAACCCCCCTGTTCCATGGCTGTCTGAAGCAGGGGGGGGAGGTCACAGCCTCCTGGGGTCTCTCGTGGGGGGCTTCTCCCCCTGACCCCCCGTTCCAGGGCTGTCTGTGGGGATTGGCACCACCCTGGGGTGCTCTTGATGGGAAGGGGGTTCCCCCTCCAAACCCGCTTTCCCAGGGCTGTCTGGGGGGGCAATGGCAGCTCCCTGGGGTGCTCTTGGTGGGAAGGGGGTTCCCCCTCCAGCCCCGCTTTCCCAGGGCTGTCTGGGGGGGCAGTGGCAGCTCCCTGGGGTGCCCCTGTGGGGGTTGTTGCCCCTCTGACCCCGCTGTCCCCAGGGCTGGTGGCGATGGCGGCGGGTGTGACGGACATCACCACCTACCACACCATCTTCCTGCTCACCATCCTGGGTGCCCTGGCCCTCCTTGTCCTCATCCTCCTCTGCCTCCTCATCTACTACTGCAGGTCAGCACCGCCCTGACCCTGGTGGGGGGTGGGAACAGAACATCCCCCCATCCGACATTCCATGTGGGAATGGGGTGTCAGCACCCACTGTAACCCCTGGGTGCCCTATAGCTGGGGGGGAGCATTCCCTGGCATCCCTGGGTGCCCTATGGCTGGTTATGGGGAGGGGACACCACCCCAAGGCACTTGGGAACGGGGCCACGACCTCCCAGCCCCCTCTGGGGAAGGGGCACCACCCTTTGGCACCCCCAGGTCCCCTCTAACTGGATTTGTAAGGGGGGAACCGCCCTCTTGGCATTCCTGGGTGCCCTAGAGCTGGATGGGGAAGGTGGACACCAATCCCCAACACCCCTGGGTGCCCTAGAGATGGACACTACTCCCCAAAACCCCTGGGCACCCTAAAGCTGGACTGGGAGGGGGGACACCAATCCTCAGCACTCCCTGGGTACCCTCTAGCTGGATTGGGAGTGGGGGACACCAAACCCCAACAAACCTGGGTGCCCTTTAGCCGGATTTGGGGGACACACACCACTCCCCAGTACCCCATGGTGCCCTAGAGATGATTTGGGAAGGGGTACACCACTCCCCAGCACTCAGGGTGCCCTAGAGCTGGATTTGAGGGACACCACTCCCCAGCACCCCTAGGTGCCCTGTTGCTGGCTGTAGCCCCCTCCTCCAGCTCCCTCCAGCAGAGGGAAGCGGGGGGGGGTGAGGTGGGGTGGATGTTGGGGGACCCCCGCACCCACGGGTGCCCCCCAAATCTCCCCCCCCGCAGGCGACGGTGCCTGAAGCCCCGTGCTCAGCACCGCAAGCTGCCGCTGCCGGGGCCGCTGGACGGGGCGCGCCGGGACCAGGCGACATCCGTGTCCCAGCTGGACCTTCTGTGCGGGGGCAGCCACCTGGAGACCGCCTCCTCGGGGGGGGACACCGACCTGCCCACCCCCAGCCTGCCCCCCCCGACCCGCGAGCTGACCCCGGCCCGCCCGGACTTCTTCCAGCCGCCGGCCCCCGCCCAGCTCCGCGCCGGCCCCCGGGGGACCCCCGCGGCCACCCTGGCCCCCCGCCGCCGCCAGCCCCCCGCCACGGAGGACTATGGGCGCCCCGGAGAAGCCTTCGGCCTCAGGGCCGCCCGCTCGGTGGACGGGCTGCAGCCCCCCGAGGAGCAGCACCCCCGGGGCACCCCCGCCTTCCCCCCGCGGCCCCCCTCGCCCTCGGGGTTCTCCCGCTACGGGGGGCAGCCCACCGAGCACCCGCTGCCTGAGCCCCCCCCCCGCCCGCCCTCGCTGGCGCCCCCCGGCCCCCTCCTCCTCTGCGGGCCCCTGGACCGGGGTGGGGGTCCCGAGGATGTTTACCGGGGGGTGATGCCCACCCTGCTCATCCCTGCCCGGTACATGCGCCTGGCACCTGGCGAGCCGGAGGGACCCCCCGAATCCGATGGGGGGTCCAGCTCCTCGGCAGCCACGTCCGCCGCCCCGGCCCCCCCATCCTCCGGGCAGCCCTTCGAGGAAGGGGAAAACTGGGGAGGTGCCCGTGCCCCCCAACCGGTGAGCGGCTCGGTGGCCATCCCGGTGCTGCTGGACGGGTCGGCGGTGGCCCAGCTCAACGGGGAGCTGCAGGCGCTGGCGGGGCAGCAGCTCCTGGAATTGGGGGGTCCCCCCCCACCCCGAGCCTGGTTCGTGTCCCTGGACGGGCGTTCCTCCCAGGTCCGGCATTCCTACATCGACCTGCAGGGCAGCGAGAGGGGGCCCGGCCCCGCGCCCCCCGCCCGCCTCCCCCGGGCCGCCGCAGGCGGGGGGGAGGACGGGGGGCCCCGGCCCCCCCTGCCCGCCCCCTCCCCCGAGGACAGCTCGCTGGCCCCCTTGCTGGAAGCGGGGAGCGGGGGGCGGCGCGGGGGGGGCAGCGGGCGCAGCAGCGCCAGCGAAGCCCCCCGAGACTCCCTGACCAGCCCCGAGGAGGAGGCGCTGACGGAGGCGGGCGATGGGGGGGACGAGGGCGGCGACCGCAAGAGCCCCTGGCAAAAGCGGGAGGAGCGACCCCTGATGGTCTTCAATGTCAAGTGAGTGTGGGGAAGGGGGCAAGTCCCGGGGGGTGCTGGGATGGTAGGTACACTGCTGCTGTCATCCATTCCATCACCGGTGTCCTCTCCTGTCATTGTCCCGTCCCACTGCCATGCCATCCCATCACCATCATATCCCATCCCATCCCACACCATCCTGTCCTGTCACTGTCCTCTCCCACTGCCATCCCAGCCCACCACCACTCTGTCCTGCCACCATCCTGTCCCATCACTGTCCCACCCCATCACAATCCCCTTCAACCACCATCACATCCCACCACCACCCCACCCACCCTGCCACAACTGTCCCTTTCTGCCACCACCCCTCCCTGCCCCTGTCCCTTGCCCACGCCCACCCACTCTCCTGCCAGGGGAGGGGGCAGAGGGATCACCACCAGGCCACCTCTGTCCATATCTGCTTGGGACCCCTGCCCTGTCCCCTCTGTCCTCCCCACACCACCACCCGTCATCTGGGGGGTGGGAATTGCATGTTCCATGTGCCCCCCAGTCCTGAGCCATGTTACCTGTTTGCATCCCTGCAGGACAGGGGGGGCTGGCACTGCCCCCCGAGCCAGTGGTGCCTCCAAGCTGCCGTAGGAATCTGGGGGGTCCCTGTCCCTGCCCCCCACCTCATCCCCCTTTGGATTTTAATTGTGTTTCTAAACATTTTCTATGTGGTGAGGATGAAGAAGGGCCAGTGGGGGCCGGGCTGGCAGTGGGGGGGGACATGGGGACCCCCCCAGGTGCCAGGCTGGGCAGGGAGCTGCTGCCTGCACCTGCCTGCACGTCCTGCCTGCTCCTTAGAGGCATTAATATATTAAACACACAAAATCCCCCCCAGCCTCTGCCTCCTGCCTCCATTTCCCCCCCACAGCAGCACCAGGGGTGGGGTTCCTCCTACAAACCGTTTATTGGGGTGGAGGCACTCAGGGTATGGGGGGCCATCAGAGCAGCTCCTGTGGGTGGGGGGAGGGCAGGTCCCAGCGCTGGGGGCTGCACCCCCAGCCCCCCCCCGTGCAGTGGGACCCCGCGGGGCAGCAGTGGCGGCCGTCGGAGCAGCAGGAGCCCTGCGGAGACACACGGGGTGAGGAGGGGAGGGGGGGATGTCACCCAGACCCCCACCCTGGCATCCCCCCACTAACCTGGGCGAAGGGGCAGCACCCCCAGGAGCCCCCCCGGGCCCGGCAGCACCGCTGCCCACCGCGGCAGGAGCTGGTGGCACCGCAGGGCACGGGGGCACCTGGGTGGGCGCCGGCGGCTCGCAGCGGGGCGGGGGGCATGGGGGGTGACCAGCGCAGGGGGGAGGGTGCCCCACGGGGGTCTGCAGGTGCTGGAAGCAGCGGGGTGGGCGCCAGCAGCTTATCACAGCTCTCGGTGGCCACGTTGCAGGTGTAGCCCCGGGGGCAGCAGTGCTTGTGGTCCCCGCAGCAGACGGCCTGAGGGGGGACACAGGACAGGCTGGGAGCAGTGGGGGACACAGGTGTCCAAGTAGCAGGGACCCAGGTATCTGGGGAATCCAGGTGTCTGGGTACTCGGGGAGTTGGGCATCAGGGTGCCATCCTGACCCCCCACTCCATGTATCCCACTGTACCAGCAGAACCCCAGGGACTGTGCCAAACCCTGTCCCCAAGGTGCCCACGGAGCCTCCATGCAGGAGGGGGCAGCGACAAATGTAGCAGTGACAAAGTGTGGGGACTCCTCCCCCAGCCCTGCTTGGCCCCAAAGTCATGCTCTGTCTGACCCCCCCCCCCCCATTCCATGCCCAACATCTCGTGCCCTGGGACCTCCACCCCCACCCCTGGGACCCCCATACTCCAGGGATGCCCCCCGCACCTGCTCGAGGGGGCAGCACCCCCAGGTGCCCAGGCTGAGCCGGCAGCACGTGCTCCCGTCGGGGCAGCTCGTCTCGTCGTCACACTTGACGTTCCCTGATGTCACCTGTCCCCCCTGGGGCAGTGCCGGGGTCTTCCTCACCCAGGGCAGGCGGGAGCCCCCCCCGTGCAGGCAGCTGCCCCCCTCGGGGTCACAGGTGTAGCCCTGGGGGCAGCAGTGCACGAGGTCGGGGCAGCAGACGGCCTGGGGGGCAAAAAGGGGGGGCTGAGCACAGGGGAGCCCCCCACAGGGACACCCATGGGACAGAAACGTCCCCAGTCCCCCCCACAACCCAGCCTGGCTTCATCCTCACTTTGAGGGGGAGCAGAAAGGGGGACCCTCTCATGATGCTTGTCCCTCTCCATGGGACACATGAAGGTCCTTAAGCAACACCCTTGTGTCCTTGAGCATCCTGGTGGCTTTGTGTCCCTGGATGACCTCCTGCCACTGGAGCCCCAAACTGGTCCCAGTTAGCAGAGAGGGTCTGACGGGGGGGAGGGCCAGCAAAGGGGCTCCATCGCAATGGGATATTGGGGAGTAGAGCCCTCCCTATTCCTCCTGGGGGACAGGGGACATCTGTCCTCATCCTTTAAGGACCAAAGGGACATCTGGCCTTGTCCTTCCCGGGGGAAAGGGGACATTGGCCTTTGTCCCACCAGGGCACAGGGCAGATCCACTCCACCCCATGGGGTAGGGGTGGCTCTGTGAGGGGGACATGAGGTGACTGTGTCCTGCTCAATGTCCCCATGTCCCCCATCCAGGTGCTCCACCCACTTGGGGTCCTGTAAGCCACGTCACCCCCTCCAAGGTCACTCCTGGGATCTCTGCTCAGCCCAGGTCCCCCCACCCCCCTGGGTGCACCACCTCAGCTCCCCACCCCGCTGGGGACCCCAACGTGTCCTTGTCCCCACAGTGGGGGGGTGGGCAGAGCCCCCCGCACCTGCTCGAGGGGGCAGCACCCCCAGGTGCCCAGGCTGAGCCGGCAGCACGTGCTCCCGTCGGGGCAGCTCGTCTCGTCGTCACACTTGACGTTCCCTGATGTCACCTGTCCCCCCTGGGGCAGTGCCGGGGTCTTCCTCACCCAGGGCAGGCGGGAGCCCCCCCCGTGCAGGCAGCTGCCCCCCTCGGGGTCACAGGTGTAGCCCTGGGGGCAGCAGTGCACGTGGTCGGGGCAGCAGACGGCCTGGGGGGCAAGAAGAGAGGGCTGAGCAAAGGAGACACCCTACCATGGACCCCCAGGGGACAAATGTGCCCCCTCCTGTCTGTTCCTGCCATCCCCAGTCCCCCCTGACCCAGCTGTGGGGGACCCTGTCATCACTCCTGACCCCCCCTGCCCCTCAGCGGGACATGTGAAGGTCCCTGAGCATCCTGGGGGTTCATGTCCCTTCATCACCTCCTGCCACTGGAGCCCCAAACTGGCCCCAGTTAGCACAGGGGGTCTGACTGGGGGGGTGTCAAAGGGACCCAGTGTCACCACCACCCCCTTGGGACTCTGTGTCCTTCCAGGGGACAGGGGACATCTGCCCTCATCCCACCCAGGAGACAGGGGACATCTGCTCCACCCAGGGGGTTCAGGGAACCTCCACCTTTTTCCTCCAAGGCGAACAGGGGACACTTAACCTTGTCCTGGGGGGTGTAGAAGGGACTCCCACCCTTGTCCCTTCCAGGGGGACAGGGGACATCTGCCCTCTTCTCACCCAAGGTACAGGATCTGCCTGTCCTGGGGGGCCCAGGGACCCCCACCCTCTGTACCTGCTCGAGGGGGCAGCACCCCCAGGCCCCCGAGCTGAGCCTGCAGCACGTGTTCCCGTCGGGGCAGCTCGTCTCCTCGTCACACTTGATCTCACCAGCTGGGGACACGGGCACACTCAGAGCTGGTGTCCCCTCCCCAGGACACCACAGGGTGGGTGGCTGCCCCCGAGGGGGGGTCTCACCTGTGGGCAGCGCTGCCAGGGGCGTGGAGCCCCCCAAGGAGGTGCAGGTGGAGCGGGTCAGGTCACAGGTGGTGCCCTGGGGACAGCAGTGCTGCCTGTCACTGCAGCACACGGCCTGGGGGGAGAGAAACACGGGTGACAGGGGACAGGGGGGCTGCTGGAGGGTGCATGGCATGGGGGGCATGGCACAGAGGGTGCCCAATATGGGGGACATGGCGTGAAGTGCCTGGAGTGGGGCGCCCAGTACATGTGCCCAGTATGGGGTGCTCAGCATGGGGTGGCTGGGGTGGGTTGATCAATACAGGGTGCCTGGAATTAGGGTGTCTGGCATGTGATAGTTGTCTGGCCTGGGATGGGGTGACTGGTGGGTGTGGGGTGCCTGGTTTGGGGTGCCAGGCACAGGCTGCCTGGTGAGAGGTCCTTATTTTGGGGTGCCTGGTTTGGGGTGTTTGTTACAGGCTGCCCAGTGTGAGGTGACCATGCACAGGGTGCTTGGTTTGGGGTGCCCCATGAGGGGGGTGGCTGTTTGGGGTGCCCGCGTGATGGGTTCTTCATTTGGGGTGCCTGGCATGGGGTGTTTGGAACAGGCTGCCCGTTGTGGGGTTAGCCCAGGGAGGTGCCAGCACTCACGTTCTGCAGGGGACAGCAGCCATACTCGGTTGGGGACAGCGGGCAGCAGGTCGCTCCGTCGGGACACGCCGAGCGGCCGCCGGGACACAACACCTGGCGCAGCTCCACTGCTGTGGGGACACACACACTGTGTCACCACTGTGTCACCAAAACCCCCTCCATGGGGACACCCAGAGAGGGGGACACCCAGAGAGGGGGACACCCTTTACCTGGGGCGGGGGGCTGCCGCTTCCAGGCGGGGAAGGCCGTGCTCAGGGGGACGTCCCTGTCACCGCCGGGGGACAGGCAGCGCCCGCGGGCCAGGTCGCAGGTGGTGGCATGGGGACAGCAGTGCACCTTGTCGGCACAGCACGAGGCCTGCAGGCGCCAGAAACACTCGTCACAGCGATGGCCTCGCTGTGTCCCCCCCCAAAGTGTCCCTGTGTCCCCCCAGCCCGTACCTGGGGCATAGGGCAGCACCCCCAGGCGCCGCTGGCCGTCACACAGCACGTGGCGTCGTCGGGACACTCGGACGTTCCATCAGGACAGGGCACAGCACGGGGGGCTGCAGGGACACGGTGAGGAACCCCATGTCCCTCCTGTCCCCCCCTGTGTTCCCCCATCCCCCCGGGGTCCCCCCCATACCTGGGTCTAGGACACAGGACTCCCCGTCAGCGCCGCAGTGGGACCCTTGGGGACAGCAGCGCTGGCCCCCAGCACAGGGGACACTCTGGGGAGACACAAGGGGGGTCAGGAAATCCCCAAAAATATCAAGGAGAAGGGAAAATAGGCATTGATAGGGGGGTCTCACCTCGGGCAGGGAGCAGCTGGTGCTGGCAGGGCAGGATGAGCCATTCTGGCATCCCACTGCACTGCGGGCAGGCAGGGCCTGGGGAGGGGGGCACGGGGGGGGTTATGCCCTGCTGGGGACCCCCCTGTGCCCCCCCAAACCCTCCACACTCACCGGGGTGACAGGGCATGGTCCCCCCTCGGGACACAGCAGCTGGGCCCCCGCTCCGGCCAGGGCCACCCACAGCAGCACGAGGGTCCTCATGGCTCTGGGGGCACCTGTGGGACCCCCCCACACCCTCCTGGACTCAGTTTCCCCTCTCATCGGGAGGCTCTGCCCCCTCAAACTCTCACTTCTTCTTTCAGCCACGTGTCAGGAAAGCCCCAGCCCCACCACCTCACCCAGGGCCCCCCACCCCGGGGAACACCTCGGGGTACTGGGGGGGCACCTCGGGGTGCTGGGGGTCCCTACAGCCAGCGGGGAGGGCACTGCGGTGTCTGCCACCCCAACCGCGGCAGCAGCACCCCGATAACATCTCCCTGCGGTGCAGGATGGGCCCCCCCGCTGCCCCCCCCGCCCTTCCCACTTCCACAATCACTTTCACTTCCCTTTCCCCGCGCGGTCACAGCCCTTCCCCTCCCCCAGGTGTGTCACGGGGGGGTGTCTGAGCCCCACGGCGGGGGGGTGATGCCTCCCACTCAGGGGGGACCCCTGGGTGTCACTGCACGACCCTCCCCCCACCGCCAGGACCCCCCCAAGGCTGTCCCCAACCCCCCGCAGCACCGGACCCAGTGCTCCCAGTGCCCCCCCCATGACTCCCAGAGTTCCCCCAGTACTCCCAGAGCACCCTGTGATTCCCAGTGCCTCAAGCATGTCTCAGTGCCCCAAGGGACTCCCAGTGCTCCCAGTACCTCCCAGCGCTCCCCTGGGACTCCCAGCTCTCCCCCACCCCCCGCATCACTCCCAAGGAATCCCAGAGTCTTCCGCGACTTCCAGCGACTCCCAACGTTCCCAGCACCGCCAGTACCTCCCAGTGGCTCCCAGTGGCCCCCGTGACTCTCAGGAACCTCCCAGTATCCCCAGAACCTCCCAATGATCCCGGCACCTCCCAGTGGCTCCCGTGACTCCCAGTTCCTCGCAGTACTTTTCAATGCCTCCCAGCGCCTCCCGGTTGACCCCGTGACTCCCAGTATCCCTGGGTGCTCCCACTTCTTCCCAGTGTCCCCCGAGACTCCCAGTGCCCCCCAGTGCCCCCCGAAACTCCCAGTACGTCCCAGCTGCCCTCGTGATTCCCAGTACCTCTCGATGATTCCAGTTCCTCCCAGTACCTCCCAGCGATCCCAGTTCCTTTCAGTTCTCCCAGCACCTCCCAGTGCCCCCGCGACCTCCAGTGCTCCCCAGCACCTCCCAGCGATCCCAGTTCCTCCCAGTTCTCCCAGTGCCTCTCGGTGTTCCCCGAGACCTCCAGTTCCTCCCAGTGCTCCCAGCACCTTCCGATGCCCCCCAGTTACCCCCAGTACCTCCCAGTGCCCCCCAGTTGCCCCCAGTACCTCCCAGTTGCCCCCAGTACCTCCCAGTGCTCTCAGTCCCCCCGCCCGTACCCGCGCCCGGTCCCGGCCGCAAGCCCCGCCCCCCGCTGGCCGCAAGCCCCACCCTTCGCCTCTCATTGGTCGCTGTACTCGACCGCCCCGCTTCCATTGGCCAGCTCGAGTGAAGGGGCGGGGCAGAGCGGGCTCCTCAGCCTGACCCTCGCCCCTGTCACGTGATGCCGCGGTCACGTGACCGCATCGCCCCCCCTCGGGGCATCGGGGGCTCCGTGCGATGAGTTGGGGCGGCCTCAGCCCGGGGTGGGGGCTGGACCGCCGAGAGCGACCCCCGTGCGGGGCACAGACCCCTTTGCCCGCGGTGCTGAGCCCCCCGAGCACAGCCCCCCCCTCCTGGGGCACAAACCCCTCTGCCCGTTGAGCTGAGCCCCCCCGAACCGGCCCCCCCTCTCTGGGGGAGGGACCCCTCTGTGCGGGGGCACAGACCCCTTTGCCCGCGGCCCTGAGACCATCCTCGCCCCCCCCGCCAGGGCCGAGAGCCCCCGCCCTGCTCGGGACACGGACCCCTCTGTCCGGACGCAGCCCCCCCACCTGGGGCATGGACCCCTCTGACAAGGGCACAGACCCCCTTGTCCAGGGCACGGCCCCCACCCCGGGGCACGGGGTCTTGCCCCTCACTGCTGCTGAGCCCTGCAGGCACCTCCAGGGGCCGGCAGCACCCCCACGGCCCCCCAAATCCTTCCCAACCCCCTCAAACTTCCCTCAGTCCCCACAACCCCCCCAAATCCTCCACAACCCCCCCAAATCCTCCACAACCCCCTCCAACCATTCCAACCCCTCCAAATGCTCTCTAAAACCCCCTCCACACACCTTCCCAAACTCTCCCCTTTCTAACCCCT
>JAWWLV010000087.1:4046663-4078598 GCA_035041135.1 Platyrinchus mystaceus
CCCCAACCTATTCCCTTGCCATACCTGTCCTCGTCCCATCCCATCCCATCCCATCCCATCCCATCCCATCCCATCCCATCCCATCCCATCCCATCCCACCCCCTCTCCCCATCCCTGTCCCTGTCCCTCACTGATGGCAGCGATGAACTTGTCGAAGTGGCTGAAGGGGACGAGCGGCTCCGGCAGCTCCCTCAGGAAGAGCTTCAGCGCCCCGGTGACAACGTGGATGTCCTCCCAGCGCCCGTCATCCAGGTCCAGCTGCTCGTCTGGGGGCCGGGGCAGCACCTCAGGTGAGTCCAGAGCCCCAGGGATGGGCGGGGGTCCCTGTTCCCCCCTCCCCCTGCCCCTGGAGGGGGGTTATATCCCATTTTCCCCCGGTGTCACCGCAGGTGACCGTACCGTGCTCCACCTTGTAGCGCAGTTTCTGGATGGTGGCCAGGTTGCCACTGACCCGGTATAGCCCATCAATGTCCAGACCTGGCAGATGGAGAGGGGGGAAAGCTTCCAGTTAACCATGACCCACACTAGGATGGGACAGCAGCCACTCTCTAGGGAGCTCTGGGTCCCCACATGCCCCCACTGTCCTCTGGTGGGTGCCCACAGCTGGGTGGCACATGGTGACAGTGACCTGCATGGCTGATCCCACAGCTAGCAACAGGATTCCAGGGAAAACCCAGCCAACCCATGCAGGCTGTCTCCAGAGCTGCCCCCACCCCGGTGCCCCCAGCTGTCCCCATCCCCACCCCTGTCCCTGGGGTGGCACCTCTCCTCTCCACGGTCTGGATGCACTGCAGGACGAAGCGCGGCACCGTCCCCCGCTCCCGCTCACACAGCGCCAGCAGAGAGCAGCCAAAAACCTGGTCTGGGAAACAACGGGGACATGAGCACGGCCAGGGGACACTGGGAGGGTGGCAGCTGGGGGATGGGGCTGGGGACATCACAAAGAGTCTTGTTTCCGTACAGGTGTGCCACCGGGGTGGCTGGAGGTGATGAGACAGGCCCAAGCCCATCACCAAGACACTGGGTCAGGGCTGGGCTTGGTCTCTCAACCCACTGTCCCAGCTCTATCCTCAGCTGTCCCCACCTCCCCTCCCAGTTGGGGACATCACGAGGGGACTCAGCCCCATTCCAGCACCCACTCTTGTTTCAGCCCCATCCTGGCACCTGTTCCTGGCACTCATCCTTGACTCGTTTCCATCCTGACACCCCCACTTGGTGCAGTCCCATCCTGACGCCCCATCCCAGCACCCATCCTTGATGTATCCCCACCCCAGCACTCACCCTTGATCCAGCTACATCCTGACACACCATCCCATCAGCCACCCTTGATTCATCCCCATCCCGACACCCACCCGTGATTCAGCCCCATCCCGACACCCACCCGTGATTCAGCCCCATCCCGACACCCACCCGTGATTCAGCCCCATCCCAGCACCCCATCCTGACACCCACCTTTGATGTAACCCCACCCCATTACCCCATCCTGGCACCTGATATATCCTCATTCCACCACCCAATCTCAGCACCCACCCTTGATCCAAGCCCCATCCCAACACCCTCCTTTGATGGAGACCACCCTGACACCCACCCTTGATGTAGCCCCTCTCCCTCAGGCTCTGCAGCGTCGGCCGCCTCTGCAGGAACTTGCGGAGTTTGTTCCGTACTCTGCTGGAGTCGCTCTCGGCGCTGGCGCTGCCTGGCACCTGCCCGGCCACTGAGGGAACAGGGCTCGGGTCAGCCCCGTCCCGAGGGGGCTCCTGCCGTGTCCCACCTCCGGGGAGCCGGACACCCCATGGATGCCCATCCCAGGGCATCCCGGCTCACCTGCCCTCCTCTCCTCGCCGCTCCCCAGCTTCTCCCGGGAGCCGAACTCAGCCCCGCTTTCGGCGTCCTCCTCTCCAGGGATGTCGGAGCCCTAGGGAAGGGTCACTGTGAGACCCCGGGCCCGTCCCCGGGGTGGTGGGGCGGGGGGTGGCCGGTGCCTGCTCACCCGCCGGCCGATGCTGTCGGCGATGGCCCTGTGCCAGGCGGTGATGATCTGCTCCGAGTCGTGCTGGATGAGGAATTCCGAGCCCTCACGCGTCCTCAGCTGCCAGGGCAACAGGCAGAGGTCAGGGCAAGGGCACGGGGCTGCCACAACCGCCGAGATTTGGCAGCCGGGATGTGGCTGAGCACGGCGCCCAACTCATTACGGAGCTGACCCCAAATGTTGCCGTTTGCTGGCGGGCTGGAGCGGCTGGAAACCTCCTCCCTGTGCAAAGCCCGAGTGGAAAAACCCCTCTGGGAGCCAGGATGTCTCCTGGTGACCTCTCCATGCCCGTCAGAACAGGACAGCGTCCACAGCCCAGTGTGTCCCTGTGCTCCCCGCCCCGGGATGTCACCCAGTGTCCCCACTGCCACCACTGGTGAGGTGAACCAGGCAGGCATGGCATTGTCTTGCAGGACACGTGGACTCTGGGGGGTGACCGGTGTCCCCCCACTGTCACCCACTCACCTCCAGGACGTTCTTCTTGCTGGACTTGTCCCTGCCGGCCCAAGCCAGGGCGGCCCCGCGCAGCTCCACCGTGTGCTCGGGGGTGGTCAGCGTGCTGGGGTGCCGCTGTGGGGACAAGGGGTTGAGGGTGGCACCTGCCCAGAGGGGACAGGGACACCGGGGTCCTGCTGGGGGGGGTTGTGGGCTGCCTTCTTCCAGAAAGGCAGGGGTGGCAGGTGTCCCCTCTGTCCCCTCCCACAGTCTCTTCAGGACTAGGGCTCAGTGCTGCCACGGTGGGCTGGGGGTTGTGGCTGTCACCTACAGCTGCCATCACCTTGTGGGACATCCCCAGCCCTGCCAGGGGACCCGGGGTGGGCTTGAGCTTTGGGGTCCCTCTTGGTGACACAGCAGGAAGAGAGGGGGTGACTGTCTGCAGGGAGGGGACAGTCCCCTGAGGTTTTCACAGCAGCAGACTGACTGGCTTTCCCCATGCTTTTTGGGGTGCTTTGGTCACATTTCCCTTTGCCCCAGACCCCTTGCAGCCCTCAGACAGAGCACTGAGGCTCCACCCCAGAGGTAGGGCCAGCACCGTGTCCCCCGTGGCCATGGGTCCCCTGTCCTTCCCCCGGCGCCGTCACCACAGGGTGTTGCAAGAGCCACGGCAGCTTCTGCATCCGGGCTGGACACCGGAGAGGGGGGCTGGGCACGGGGGGGGTGGGTCTGGCACTGCTTCCTGCTGCTCACTCAGACCAGATCTGGGTGCGTTTTAGGGTGCTCTAACACTGGCTCCCCCCAGGTCCCGAGTGGGGAGTGTGTGTGTGCCAGGGGGTGTGAGCACAGCCCCCCCCCAGTGCTGGGGGGTCCTTGTGCAGGGCATTGGCCCTGGCATGTGGGTCCTGGTCCCATCCTGCAGGTTCTGACCCCATCCTGTGGGATGTTACCCTGTCTCATGGATGGTGGCCCAATCCCCTGGGTGCTGGCCCTGTCCTAGGAGTGCTGGTGCCATCCCATAGGTTCCTGCCTCTATCCTACAGGTGCTGTCTTTATTCCATCAGTCCTTGGCCTGTCCCATGGGTGCTGGTCTCATCCTGGGGGAGCTGCCCCCCTCCCAAGGCCACAGGGGCTCTTACCAAGCCACTGGCAGCCGAGTGCTTGGAGTCCTTGAAGAAGGTGAGGATCCCCCCCTCCAGCACCGTCCAGGAGGAGCTCCAGTTCTTCCTGCAGAGCAGAGGAGGGGGAGGTCACACCGGGGGACAGCACAGCCCCTGTTTCTGCTGTCCCCCTGGATGTCCTTCCTGGGTGGTGGGGGACACCGGGACGTGCTTACCGGAGCCGCTTCCCTCTGTCCACCGTCTTGGTCCGGTTGAGCACCCCGGCTTTTTCGAGGCTTTTAAACTGGAGGGTAAAGGGGGATGGTGGGTGGGTGTCAGGTTTGCCCCTTGCCCTGCCTGAATATGGGGTGGGGGAGGGCTGGGTGCCCCTCCCTGGGCTCTCACCTTCTCCTCCTTGATGCCCGGTGCCGGTGACACAGTGCCGTGCCAGGCGAAGAGCCCGCTGTCCTGGCTGGAGCCGCTGCTGGCACGGTGGTGGTGGCGACCTGATGGCACCTGGGCAGGGAGGGAGGGAGGGATCAGATGATGCCTGAGGCGCTCCTGCCAGGTGGATGCTGGTCTTCACCCTACACACTGGTTTGAGGCCCTGTGAGGATGCTCATCCCTGGATAGACACCCTTATACCCATATTTGTCCCTGTCCCTGTCTGTATCCCATCCCTGTCCCCATTCCAGTTCCTATCCCTGTCCCAATCCCTGTTCCATTCCCTGTCTCTTTCCCTGCCCTCATCCCCATCCTCAACCCTATCCCCCTCCTCAACCCTATGCCTATCCCTGTCCCATCCCACCCCATCCCATCCCTGTCCCCGTACCGTGTCAGAGAAGTGCTCGGGGTAGAACACGACTCCCTCGTGGTGGCCGTGCCCGTACCAGCCCGGGGGTGAGCCCAGCTCCTCGGGGTGCCTCGGGGACAGGCAGAGAGCAGCCCCCTGGTCATAGGAGCCCACGGGCGAGTAATCCTCCTCGGGATAACCCTCCAGCTCATCTGCAGACAGGTCGGGATAGTCCGTTTCTGGAGTGGGCGGCTGGAGAGAAGAGACAGGTTAGGATCTTGTGCCCCACCAAGAGCATCTGTATCCCTGTATGGCTGACCAAGGTGGGGCTGCTCCACCTCCACCATCTCCATCCCCATCTCCACCTCCATCACCATTCCCATCTGCCTCCACCTACATATCCATCTTAACCCCCATCCCTATCCCTGTCTCCATTCCCATCTCACCATCTCCATCTCTGTTTCCATCTGTCTCCATCTCCATTCCCATTCCTGTTTCCATCTCTATTGGCATCCTTTTCTCCATCTCCATATCAATCCCAATATCCATTCCCATCTCCATCTCTATTCCCATCCCTGTCTCCATCTCCAACTTCACCCATCTCCATCTTTGTCCCCATCTCCATCCCATCCATGTTTCTACCTCCATTCTCATCCCTTTCTCCATCCCTGTCTCCATTCCCATCTTCACCTGTATCTTCACTCCCACCTGTCTCTTTTTGTCTCCATCCCCCCCTCTGTCTCCATCTTCATCTCCAGCACATCCCCCATCCCTTTCTAAATCTCCCTGTCTCTGTCTCCATCCCCATTCCTATTTCCATCTCCATCCCCATACCTGTCTCCCCCCAATCCCAATCCCAATCCCATCCCTGCGCCCCGCTGGGTGCTCACCCTCTGCTCCGTGGGGCTGTACCGTGTCCCCCCAGGGTACATATCCTGGGGGCTGCCTGTGTCTCCCGCAGTAGGGGGGTCCCACGACGTCTCACCTGTTACCGAATTATAGAAAAAAGTCTGTCCGCTTCCTTCATCCACGTGCTGTTCCCACTCGGGAAACTCCGGGCTGTGTGCGAGTGAGGAGGCGGGAGAGGCGGCGGGACTCACTCCGTCGGCCGCCTGCCCAAAGGGACAATCCCACGTGGTCTCTCCCGTCACGGGGTTATAATAAAACAAATGTCCACTCTCCGTGTCCGTGTGTGTCTCCCAGTCCGACACGGAGCCGCCGGGCTCCTCCGGCACCGAGCTGGCAGCGGCGGCTTCTTCCCGCAGCTCCTGGATGTTGAGGTAGATGGGATCAGGCGGCTCCTCCGGCTCCTTGCGCGCCTGGGGGGACACGAGGGGGTCACTGCAGGTGGGATGGAGTTCCTGGGATGTCCCCACAGTGGTGCTCAGGTGGGGGGGGGTCAAGGAGACGGATCCTGCTCTTGCTGCTGGGGCGCCCTCCTGGGCATCCCACTGAGTGAGGCACGAGGTGCCAGTGATGGGGTGTAGATTGTGGGAGGTAGAGGGGGCACCCACAGCACCCACAGTGGGGAGGAGCTCCCGCTGGCAGAGGGGATGGGAGTTCAGACTGAGCATGTGGAGAGACATTGTGGTCCTCAGTGCCAGCACCCACATCAGCGGTGCCTGTGTCTCCTGCTGCAGGCACCACCCTCATAAGCAGCACCACATCACCGGCACCCTCATCACCCACTGTGTGCAGCACCTGTGTCATCAGCACCCTCATCACCCACTGTGTGCAGCACCTGTATCATCAGCACCCTCATCACCCACTGTGTGCAGCACCCACATCACCAGCACCCTCATCACCCACTGTGTGCAGCACCCGCATCGTCACCCACCTGCATCACTGGTACCCACATCACCTGCACCCACATCACCAGTATCCGTGTCACCTGCTCCACACAGCACCTGAGTCAGCACCCACCTCACTGGCACCTGCATCACCCACTGCATCCAGCACCCACATCAGCACCCGCATCACTGCCACCCAAACCATGAACACCCGCAACATCTGCACCAACATCGGCCACTCCAAGACCACAGACATGCTCATCCTCTGCACCCTCAGCCTCTGCACCCACCTCCTCGACACCAGCACCCCAACACTCACACCCACCCCACCCACACCCCAGCGCCCTCAACACCAGCATGCAGAGCACCAGCACTCGCATCACCAACACCAGCACCCAGATCACCTGCAATCACAGCACCTGCACCCTCAAAACCAGCACCCCAGGCCACCTCCAGGACCTACATCACTGACACCAGCGCCCAGACCACCAGCACCCACATCACCTGCACCCTTGGACATTTCCAGCACCCACATCACCAGCACCCACAGCCTCTGCCTCCCCCACCGGTGCCGGATGCTGAGCTGACAGCCCCATCACCACGTCCCAAAATAAAGGCCCCAGCACTGGCCTGGCCTGGCTGATCCCCACCCACAGGGCTGCTCAGGGTGGAGGGATGTATCCCCTGGGACCAGGCAGGTGCTGCCAGCCGGGAAATCCCTCCTGGCACCCTTTGAACTCCCCAGTTTTACAGCCGGAGCCTCTCACTGATGGCCACGGGGACAAAGGTCCCAGCTCTGGCCCTGCCCATCACCCAGGGCGGGGGGACAGTGGGCACAGTGTCCCTGGGGACGCTCTGGATCCGAGGGGGACAGCAACTCGATGACATCCACTCACCCTCCCTCTGTCACCCCACGACCCCCCGGCCATGGCGAGCAGGGCTGGAATCCAGCACAGGGGGCCACCCTCCCTCTTGGGGACAGGGGACATGGGGGTGACCATGGGCCATCCCTGGCACGGAGCCCCCCAGCACCTCCCTCTATCCCATGGGTGCATCCCTGGTGGGGTTTCCTCCCCTGGGGTGGGCTGGGTGCCCCTCACTGCTTTGGAACGGGCATCGTGGCACTGACCAGTGCCCGTAAACACCCAGGGAAACGGAAAAAGGGAGTTTGGAGGAGTATGACCCCGAAACGCCCCCCAGGCCCCTGCTGCGTGCACCCGTGGGTGCTGCCTACCTTCCCCGAGTGCAGCAGCCTCGACACCCTTCCCCGGGCCCGCCGGGGACCCCCTGACTCCCGGTCACCCATCGCGGGGGGCACCGGGCTGGGGGTGCAGCGTGGGGGGCACCGGAGTGGGAGGCAGCTGTGGGGGCACCGGGAGGCTCCAGTAACGTCCCCGGCGCCCTGAGCCAGGCCCAGCACCCGCCGCGCTTCCTGCCGGGGTTCGGGGAGCGGAAGAGACGCCTGGGGCGGAATTGGCTTTCCTTGGGGGCTGTTCTCACCCATCACCCCCCGCTCGTCACCCGCTCTGGCAAAGCCAAGGCCACCCGAGCAGGAATTGCACGGGATGATCCCCCCCAAATTTAGGTTGGCCCTTGTGGTGCCGTGCTGCGCCACCGGAAGCCAATCCAGGGCTGCTGCGTCCCCCCAACACCGGGATCGCCCCATCCCAGCTGTCAGGGTGGAGAGGGGGGTGCAGGCGGTGGCAGGGCCAAGGTCACCACGGTCCCATCATGGCTGATACCGGATGGTTTTGGCACCAGTTGGATTTGGGCAGGGAAGGGGAAGGATCTGGTGGTGGCACTGGTGTTGGGGACAACACTGGGTCACCACCAGAGGGGGGTCGGTGGCTTTGGGTGTGCAAAGGGCACAGCTGAGGGCACAGCATGGAAAATGGGGTGAAAATGGGGTAAAAATGGGGTGTAAAACACAACCTGCCACCACTAACACCCCCTTTCCTCAAGCAACACCTCCTCCCAGGTGGCACAATCCCTCCAGCCCCCCTCCAAGTGGGGGACACGCAGGCTTGGGGTGCTGCAGGTGCCTGGGGTTACCCCAAAGTGAGGTGCTGGGGTGGGGGTGGGGGACAAGGCCGTGGAACCCCCACTTTGCTGGCACCGTCTCAGCCGTGTGCCCCAGCCCATGTCGGTGGCAGGTGAGCAGCCGGGGGGGACCCCCACCCTTGGGTGCCCCCTCAGGGAGGGGTGCAGGCCGGGGGCCGCTGGGAAGGGCTCCTTGCTACTTACTGGTGTGGGGTGGGCGTGGGTTTGGGGGTGTCGGGCGCTGGCCTGTGCCGGGGTGCACCCAGCATCCACCTCGTTCCCGGGTGCTGCGCCCAGGTGAGGCGCCCAGGTGAGGCTCCCGCCCCGGCAGGGAGGAGCTGCCGCGCTTCCCTGTTAACCCCTTTCTGCCTTCTCTCACCCCGGAACGCTGCCGGGACCCGGGAGGGACACCCCAAAGGCCCCCTGAGTGGCACCGAGCCCTCCACCCAGGGACTACGGAGCTCTGCAGGGCAGGGGGACTGGGAGAGCCCAGGAGGGGCCGTGAGGGTGGGGAAACTGAAGCACAGGGTGGGGGGCTGAGGGTGGAAGATGTGCAGGGGGGGTGCTCGGTGCGGGGGGTCGCTCATCCCTCCCCCGAGTTAGTTAACGTTGGCAAACCTCTCTGGGGAGCTCACCTGCAGGTTTGCCCCACAGGGTCAGCTCGGTGGGGGGACACGGGAGGCCTGGCAGTGCCTGCGGTGCCAGGGTGCCACCCCAGCCTGTGCCGGGGGTCGCAGGGTCGCAGTGGGGCACTGAATCAGCAGAGGGACTCAGGTGTCCTGCCTGTCCACACACTCAAAGTCCCCCCCAGCGCAGCTCTCGGGGACAGCAGCGGGGATGTCACCGTACCTGAGCCGCAGGGCCGGCCCCTGGCCACCTCCTGGCCACATCCCTGTCCTTGCCGGGGGCGCAGAGCGTCTCGGAGCGGCTCTTCCCGAGCGGGCGAGCGTGTCCTGGGGAGTCCCCGCGAGCCCCCGTGGTGGTGGCACTGCGTGGTCCCGGTGTCACCCGCGCCAGGTCATCCAGGGAGTGAGAAGGTCTTACGGGCTCGGCGGGGTTGGGGGTCAGCCCCGAGGGGACCCGAAAAGAGCTGAGTGACGGTGGGGAATCCCTCTGGAGCACCGAGTCCCTCCTGGGCACCGAGTCCCTCCTGGGCACCGAGTCCCTCCTGGGCACCGAGTCCCTCCTCGGCACCGAGTCCCTCCGGGGCACCGGGCACCCCCCCGATGGCTCCCCCGGCTCGGAGGCACTGACGAACCGATACTCGTAGGCTGGTGGGTGCGGGGGGACGAGCGGGGCCGGCTCCGTCGCGACATGTCCCGGCGGCGGGGGGTCGAGCGGGGCTGGGGAGGCGATGGGGGGCAGCTCCTTGACGTACTGGGCCGGGATGTAGAAGGGCCGGGCGTCCCCGCTCCGCCGGACGTGCCACCAGTGGGGGTTGGTGCGTTTGAGGAGGATGTAGCGCTCGTTGGGTTTGATGGAGACCAAGGTGCCGTCCTTGGCGCGGTACTCGAAGCCGTATTCCACCAGCACCAGCGACTCCTCCGCCGGCACCGCCGCCTCCATGGCCTTCCCAGCACCTCTGCCTGCGGGACACGGGGCAGGGAAGTGGTGACCCCCGCACCCAACCCCTCTTGGGGCGTGTGAGGACCCCCCAGCTCAGCTCCCTCTGAGCCTCAGCCCAATGCGGTTGTTCCACAAACCACCCAAAACCTGTTGGAACAGCCCTGGGTCACCGCCACTGTCCTCGTCGCCATCCCCAAACCCCCCAGGCCATCGAGCCCCAAGTCCCCGGGCCCCCAAAGCCTCCGAGCCCCCCGAAGCTCACCTGCCGCCGGCGCTGGGGGCGGGCGGGCTCGGCTGTGGGTCCCGCTCGTGCCCGCGCCGGGCTGGTCTCGACTCGCCCTTGGTTTCCTGAGGCCGCCTCGACGAGAGACGGGGCCGGGCTCCACGGCGGGGCTGGGTGCCCAGCCCCCCGGCCCGGGACAGGGCTGCTGGTGGGGCCCAGCCCGTTTCCTCCCCTCGGGCGGGCGGGAAGGGACGATGGCGGAGGGGACTCGCTGCTGCCCGACGAGGAAACGGCTCCTCGGGAGGTTCCTGCCGCAGGAAGGGCCCAGCCCCGCGGCTCAGCCGGGATCTGCGCTGCTGCCGGATCCGGCACAGCCTCCCCGGGCACAGGGATGGGGACCCCGTTAGGGGGGTCCCATGGGAGCTGCCGTGCCCTGGGTTTTGCTACCACCCGCCCCAGGGAGTCCCACTGTGCTGGTGGGCACACCCCAATGGCGGGGAAAAGAACAACTGGAGAGGCTGAAACCGGTAAGGAGCAGGTGGGAAGGAAAATGGGGCAGGGAAAAAAGGGAAGGGTCCCCCAACCACCCTGCAAAACCCCTGAGGATGGAGAACTGGCAGGAAGGATGGAGGACAAAAGGGACAGGCAGCATCCCCGTTCCCAACCCTCCTCCTGTAGAGACGTCGTGTCAGGTTGAACCTGTGATCTGGCCATTGCTGCAGAGAAGGAAACCCCAAACCAGCTTCACTAGTTGTTAAATAAACTTTATTTTTGCACAGGGAGGGGTTAAAGGAAAATAAAATTTCTCCCGAGGAGGAGCAGCAGCAGGGGAGAGGAGCAGCCCATGGCTCTCCCACGGCACTGGGTGGGCTCTCTGAGCGGGAGATGCTCAGGGTGCCCACGGTCTCCCCGGGCGCGCAGGTCCCTAAAGGCACAAGTGTCACTTTGTCCCCTCCCTGCGTGGCTCTGTCACCCCGGAGCAGCCCAACTTGTGCAAAACCCCCACGTAAAAAAATACCGGTTTTTCAGTATCGAACATCTTAAAAAACTAGAGCTTTGATCAACGTCAGTTCTCCACATCCTTGACTGGAAATCTGGACTGACACCCGGGAAAGCTGCTGGGTTCCACCGGGAGGGGACATTGGCACTAGGAGGGTGGCAGGGAGCAGCACCTGGTTAGTGTGAGGAGGGTTGGACCTTTCCACCTGCCCTGCTCAGCCCTGTGTGGGCAGAGGGTCCCACAGGACCAGAGCCCCCATCCCACACTGTCCCTGTCCCCAGGGAAGGGTGAGGTGCAGGATGGGCTCCCGGGCTGGGGGGTCTGTGCTCTGCACCTCCTGCCATCCCCATCCCTGGGGGCTCATCTGGCTGGATGAGGAGCTGAGGGCAGCGCTGAGATCAGTGCGGGGTGCTAAAGGCTGGGCTCTGTGCTGGCCTCCAGCCGCTGCTGGTACCGCTGCCGGCGCTCGCAGCGCGGGCACGACGTGGCCCGGGCTTGGCAGTCCCTGTGGAAGACGGTTTTGCACTTGCTGCACCTGGGAAAAAAGGGAAAAAAAACACCCACTGTGTTGGTAACACCAGAGCAAACACCAAACCCCTCCTCCCAACCAAACCAGGGATCACTTCCCTATCCTGGGGTTCTCTGAGCCCCAGCCTGGATCTGGCTTTGGCTCAGGGGGAGCCTTGAGTGCAGGAGCAGCAGCTGCTCGAGCAAAACATCCACCTCAGCAGCTCCGAGCCGGAAGGAGCGTTGTGGGTGCAGCTGCCAGCGTGGGAGAGACCCAGTGAGGTCTGAGCTGAGGTTTGTGTCCTGCTCTCACAGTGGGGATAGCACTGAGCAAAGCTTTGAAGGCGCGACAACCATCCCTGGAACAACAAACCCTGTGACAGCCACCCTGAGGCGCCAAACCCTGGACACTGACCCCTTGACACCCATCTCGTGACACCAACCCATGTGGCACCGACACAGTGACACCGACCCTGTGACACTGACCCCATGACACCAACCCCTGCGATGGCATCGCTGTTGGGGACCCTCTGCTTGCCAGGGCTGGGGAGCAGTTGGAGACCCCCACCCTGATGGTGGGACCTGCACGTGGCAGGGACACTGTGGGGACAGCAGAGCCACAGAGAGGGGACAGCAGCCAGGATGGTGCTGCCTTTGAGGTGGGAGGTGTCCTAATTGTTCCCTAATCCAGCTCAGCAGCAGGAAGAACGTGAACAGCCACAGTGACACCCTGCATGGAGCAGCCTGGGGACACTCCCCAGCTCAGGTGGGGGGTTCACTGCTCAATCAACAGAAAAAACGTCCCCACTACAAGGTCTGAGCTCAATTTTTGGGTTGCGACCCCCAACTCCCCAGTGGCAGCAAAATGCTGCTCAGCCAGATGCCAGCGGGGCAGCCGGATTTATCTTTCAATGTGCAAATACCTGGTGCTCAATCCATGTGTGAACAGCACCAAACACCCTAATTCCCCAAAGGATCCGTGGGAGCAGAGCAGTGAAACAACTGGCAGCGTCAGGAAAGGGACCATGACATCACAGCCGGGATCAAATCCTGCTCCTGACAGGAGCTGCAAACCCCGAGGGACTCGGGATAGGGAAAGACTTGTGCAAGGACGGGAGGGATTGGGAACTGGAAATATGCATTTCCCCACTGGAATACACTTCTATATGGCCTCTCCAGATTAGCAGCGGTGGCGGCTGCTCCCCGGGAGTGGGGGGGATTTGGGAAGCCGGGGCTGGTTCCGAGGAGAGGTGACACCTCCTGCCTCCACCTGCCCGAGCCCCGGCGCAGGAAGCGCCCGAGCTGCGGGAGTGGGAGAGGGTCCCGCGCCCGGGGAGGGTCATTGTTTGAGGTGTTGCAGACACATCCTGAGTGTTTGCTGTGACCCCGGGGCGGGCAGAGGGGCAGGAAGCCGCGTTTAGCTCCGCGAGGATGGCGGTCGAGCCGCTTTCCTGCTGCACCACCTCCTCCTCCGAAAAAGAAAGACGTCAACGAACTTCAGAGCTCGGCTTTACGGGCCACGAGACCTCCAGCCGGCTCAGCCACACAGCCCGGCGCTTTCCAGAGCCTGGCTGCTCTTTTTCCAGGAAAAACGGGCCCCCTGGGGCTGTTGTTTGCTCGATAACGAGCTCGATGCTGTTGCTGCAGCAGGGAGGGGAGTGAGCAGCGCTGCTCAGCCACCACGGCAATACAGCCACGTAACGCGGGGCACCCAAGGATCCTGCTATCCTTGGTATTTTCTGCAGGTTCTGGGAGTTGCTGTTCACTTTTAGGGATTGCCAGGCAAAGTGAGGCCGTGCAGACCATCAGCCTGTGAAATCTCTCTGCCAGGATTGTGCTCAGTGCCAAATAGGATATGACAAGACAAGAGGAAATGGCCTCAAGTTGCCCCAGGGGAGGTTTAGGTTGGATTTTAGGGAAAATTTCTTCAGGAAAAGGGTTGTCCAGCTCTGGCACAGGTTGCCCAGGGCAGTGATGGAGTCTCTCCCATCCCTGGGGGGGATTTAAAAGCTGTGTGGATGTGGCATTTGGGGACATGGGTTAGTGGTGGCCTTGGCAGTGCTGGGGAATGGTTGGACTGGATGATCTCAGGGGGCTTTTCCAACTGGAACAATTACACGATTCTATGAAATAACCATGGAGATGTGGCTTTCTCTCCACCTACAATGGAGCAGACTCCTGGGCTGGAAGGGTTTGATACTGACTTCTTCAGCAAACCCTGATGGTGGTGGGGATAAACCCCCCTCTGTCACCCTCCCCCTGTCCCCAATTCCAAGTTCTGTCCAGCTGCTGCCTCCCAGGCCACAGCTGACCCTGCCTGTGAGGGATGGGAGCTCTTTGGGCAGAGGGAAAATTCCAGTGAGAGCCACTGTCACCCCTGTCCTGCTGGGAACATCCTCAGCCTCTTCCCAGCACATCTCACAGCACTGCCCATTTGGCTCTTTGTTGCCCAGAAAAGCTGTGGCTGCCCCATCCCTGGAAGTGTTCAAGGCCAGGTTGGACAGGGCTTGGAGCAACCTGGGCTAGTGGAAGGTGTCCCTGCCTGTGCCAGGGGGTGGAACTGGATGTTTTTTAAGGTCCCTTCCAACCCGAACCATTCTGGGATTCCATGAAATCCATGTCCAGGCATCCTTCCTCCCCTCCCTGGCTGTAGATGGGGGTAGGAGAGTCCCACTGCTGCTTCCCCTTCCCTCCTGCAGCCCCTGGAAGGGGCCAGGCTGAATCTGAACAGGAGATGTGCTGGCCAGGTGAGTGAGGCAGGGGCACCTTCCTCCTGCTCCTCCTCCCTCCAGCCCCTCGGCCGCCCACCAAGGCCTTTGCAGGCTGACAGCAAGGTGCTGGTGGCTCTGCATCTTCAATGTGCAAAGCCATGGTGACATCTTGGTGATATTTTGGCCCCTGATTTGGCTCAGATCATCCTGAGGCTGATGGGTCCCATGGGGACACGGGCACGGGGAAGTGGGCACCGTGACAACGAGTCCCAAAGGATGGGGGGAACCATGAGGATGTCGCTCTCACGACAACACAGGCAGCACAAGGATGTGGCTCCCACAGGGATGTGGCACGTGAGGACACAGTTCCCATGAGGACATGGGCACCACGAGGACATGGGCACCACAATATGGTTCCCACAAGGATGTGAACACCACAGTATGGTTTCCATGAGGACATGAGCATTACAAGGGACCATGACAACACGGGCAGCACAAGGATATGGCTCCCACAAGGATGTGGGACATGAGGACACGGCTCCCATGAGGACGTGGGCACCACAATACGGTTCCCACAAGGATGTGAACGCCGCAGTATGGTTTCCATGAGGACATGGGCACCACTAGGATATGGGCACCATGAGGATATGGGCACCATGAGGATACACAACCACGTCAGAGCCATTCCCAGTTCACCCTGAGGCCACATGCCTTGGAAGTGCAGACCCCCCAGAGGGACCCAGGGGCCGTCTGGGGCTCCTGGCAGAAGCCAGGCCGTGCCCCTGGGTGTCCTGGCTGCAGGGGGACAGAGGGGGGGCTCACCTGGTGGTAGTGTCGAACTCGAAGGGGAAGATGATGTCGCTGCTGTTGCAGATCTGGCAGATGAAGCCGCGCTGGGTGCACAGGTCGCAGCTGTAGACGTGGTGGGACGCGAACTGGAGCAGGGAGTGCAGGAAGGTCTCGAAGACGCCGTCGGCGATCTGTGGGACACGGGGGTCAGTGCTCCTGGAGCTGGCACTGCCGGGTTTGTGCTGGGTTACACCCGTTCTTGGAGCTGCCATGTGAAGGCAAGGCTGTCCTCCAAAAACAACCCACACCCAGGTCGCAAAGGGACCCCAGAAAACTGAGAGCAGCACCCACAACCTGCCAGGATGGGGGTCCTGGCTTTGGAATCACTGAAAAACCCAACTGTTGGAAAACTCCTGCTGAAGAAGCATCACATGGTGTCTCCACAGACCTCGGGGTGTCTTCACCAGCAAAACCCCTATGACAAGGCCAGGTTGGACAGGGCTTGGAGCAACCTCGGCCAGTGAAAGGTGTCCCTGCCTGTGGGAGGGGGTGGGACTGGATGGGCTTTAAGGTCCCTTCCAACCCAAACCATTCGGTGATTTTATGACCATGCAAAGCTCTCACCTGCCTCAGATCAGCAACACTGTATTTGTGGGGACACTCCAAGAGGTAATGCCTGTGATCAAGCCTGCAAAGAAGCACAGAGAGAAGGGGGTAGACGGTTTCCACCCCACCTCCAACAGCTTTGGAGCAAGGAGGTGTCCAGACAATGCAGATTCCTGAAGAAAATCACTGCAGAGCCTATTCTCCTATTGTGCCACACATCCCAAATCCTGCCACTGGAAATCGTGTGAGAGCATTTCAAAGTGGGGAGGGAAAAAAGAAAATAAATATCTATTTTCCCAGGTGTTTCCTGTCCAGCCAGAAGCTCCTCGGCCAGGAACGTGTTTCCTGAGTCACAGCTCAATGTGCTGACACAGCCAACAGACAGATAACTCCGTAGGGCAGATGATATGGAGTGAAAAACCAGCCTGTGCCTTGGCAGCACTGCTCTGACAGGGGGTGAGGAGAACCAGGAGACCACAGGGGTGCAAAGAGCGGGGAATGTCACCCAGAAAGGGACCTCACCGCTTGCTCAGCTCCTTGAGGGCGCCGCTGCGGCACATGACGAGGTAATCCCCCAGCAGCTTCAGCTGTTCCCTGCTCCGGAGGATCCGCCCCATCCTCTCCACGTGCTCGTAGAGGCTCTCGTTGACCAGCTTCAGGTCGATCAGGGGCTGGTTACGGATCTGGGAGAGGAACTTCAGGGCCTGTCTGCACACCTGGGGCACAGAGAGGGGACGGGTGGGCTCGGAGAGAGGTCTGGGGTGGGCACCTCCACCTCAGGGAACGCCCAGGTGGGCATTCAGGAGGCACAGGCAGATGCCAGAGCATTTCCCTGCTCCCTGCATGGACCCAGCCCGAGACTCACCCCTCGTTTGGTCAGGTCCCAGTTGTGGATGAGGCGGGAGGGAATCACTGTCTCGTCATCCCAGTGGCAGCTGTCGCAATAGTAGAGCCCGGAGAAGGCGCAGAGCTTGGGCTTGGCGAAGGAGAAGCCGATCTGCCTGGAGCAGCCTGAGGGGAGCAGGGAATGAGAGGGGGAACTGAGCCTGTGCCCATCACTGCCAGGACAGGGAGAAACTTTTGGGAGCAGGGAATGGAACAAGAAAGTTTTGGGAAGGGTGGGGGAATCAGCTGAAGCACTTGTAGGATGTTCAGTGTGACATTCCCCAGGCCCTTCCCCCTGGATTCAAGACCATGATGGTCCAACAGGCACCACTTCACTTTTTCTCCATAAGAAGGCTGGATAATCCCTGAACCCACTTTTATCCATCAAGTGGTTCAGTTGTTTGGGTTGTTGTTTTTTTTTTTTTTTTTAGGAAAAGTGAATTCTGGAAATATCCCAGGGGTTTAGGGAAGAACCTAAATCCCACCTGCTGCCACATGACTTCCACCAATGGCTTTGCTCTACTTTACCTTCACTCAGCCCTTTTCTTTCCTGCTGCAATCACAGGGTCCCAAAACCTCATCTTCCAGGGATGAAGTTAGGATGGATTAACCCCAAATCCCCTTTATTATTGCAGTGGGGAATCCAGCTTGGCTTTGACACCCCATCTGTCACACTCTGGGGTGGCTGGAGCTCATCCCTCAAAAACATTCATGGAGATCATGCGCTGCTTTCTGAATTTATAATTAAACCCAGCTTTTACTGCTCATTACCCTGAGATGGAAGGGAACACAACCCAGGCTGGGAGTGGGGTGAAAGCAGGGCAGGCAGATCCCTAAAGAAAACCTACACATAAAAACTGGAAATTTGTCTTTTTGGCTTGTTGCTTCCATCTGTTGGGAGGTGGAAAATGCAGGACAGAGCCTGGAGGGAAAGGCAGAGATCAAATAGACCGGAAAAAAAAAATATATGAAAAAAAGGAGAGAGATTAAAAGGAAAAACCCCAACCTGCTGGAGGGTACAGGAAATATAATTGAGGCAGGAGAGAAATCTGAAATTTAATTAACTTAGCGAGGTAAAGAGCAAATTACACCTCTGTGAAGGGCAGTGAGGGTGCAGCAGCATTGCCCTGTGTGCGAGAGGCGTCAGGGGAAGGGTAAATGACTGTTTTGCAAAATCAGCTTGTCACACCCATTGCAATCCCTGCTCCTGTGCTGCCTTACCGGAAAAACTGCTCTTGATTGCACTTTCCCCACAGGCTGCAGCCTCAAAATGCCCGGGAACAGAGTCCTGGGCCTGTGGTCCAGCTAAGGTTGCTTCAATCCCAGTTCCCGACTGTCTGCACCAAAGGCATCTGAAATGGGAGCCCAGCAGCATCCCAGTTGGAGCTGGACAGGGGTGGGATGGGGATTGTGCCCACAGGACATCAAAGGTGCCACCAACTGGGGCCATGAAGCTCCACTGAGAGGCTTTAGTGGTTTGGATGGGGAAACCAGAGAAGCTGTGGCTGCCCCATCCCTGGAAGTGTCTAAGGCCAGGTTGGACAAGGCTTGGAGCAACCTGGGCTAGTGGAAGGTGTCCCTGCCCATTACAGGGGGTGGAATGAGATGGTCTTTCAGATCCTTTCCAATCCAAACCAAACTGTACCTGCACAGATGAAGCTCTGAGAGTCCAGGCCCTTCTCCATGGGGATGGCCACCAGGTACTGCAGCAAGAAGCCATTTTCCTTCACAATGTTCTTCAGGACGACCTGGGAGTGCCCATCCAAGCTCCCACCCAGTGTCAGCGCCTCCTCTGCGCTCTCCAGGTAGGACATGAGGGCCCTTCGCACCAACAGCCTCCAGGAGGCTGCTTCCTCTGCGTTCTCAGCCTGCAGCTTCAGCACAGCCTTGGAGGTGATCACCTTGAAGAACGCGGGTCCCCCCAGGCTCGTGTCCGGGAGGATGTCCTGGATGGTCTCTATGCCGTAACTGTTGCTTAAAATTTTGTCACTGTTCCTGATTTTAAAGCACTTCAGAGTTTCGAGGGACAGGGAAAAAATGAAAGGGACCCAGGTTTTGTCCACGTCCATGTACAGAACAGCCTCTTTAATCGCATCCAGCTCCGGCTCGTGGGCTGGAGTCCAGTCCAGGCTGTTCCCAGGCACGTCGCTGTACTGGAGAGCAGTGGAGTCCCCGTGGACGGGCTGGGCTTCACCTCCATCCTCGGCGGACTCCAGAGTCTCCCACTCCTCCTCCTCCAGCTGCGGCCGGCACTTGTGCAGCGCCTCTCGGATCCTGTCCAGCCAGTCCTCGGCCTCGTCCCGGGAAGGGGCTCGGAGGGAAAGCTTCTTGCCCAGGAACACCAGCTCGAACCGGCCGTCCGAGTGTGTCAGCGCCAGGGACTCGCAGCGCAGCAGGGAGTAGCTCTCCACACAGATCCGATCCTCGTGGTCCAGGAAGAGCCGGAGCTCCAGCGGCGACAGCTCGCAGAAGAACTCCTTCCAGATGCCCATGGCCCCCCTCCGCTCCAGGCTGCCCAGCTTCAGCAGCCCTCGGAAAGGGTTGGAAAGACCTGGAGGGGGGGAGATGTCTTGGTTTAACCAAAAAAGGGGAAGCCAGGAGAGAGAGAAAAGCCAAGGGGGGCTCAAAGCAAGCAACCCAGAGGCATGGCAGCTTAGAGAGCCTGTCCTGGAGGATGGTGGGATAGGGCAGGAGTTGGCAGGACCTTGGTCTCCAACATTTGTGCACCTGCACTTGGGTTTCTGTCCATCTGCATTTGGGTTTTGAGGCCGAGAATGAGTGGGATGGCATAAACAAAAGGTGTCCTAATGGTGGACAAACCCTCTCCCCCTAAAGCCAAAGCCATCGTGGGCTCAGCAATGCCTTGGGAAGCTGCTCCATTGCCTTCTGTGGCTCTTAGTGGTGCCACCAGCTCACACCAGCCAAGAGCTGCTTCCTAAACAGCCCATCATGACCCAGAATAATCCCTGAGCACTGCCCAGGGCAGGCACTGGGGGGAAGCAGGAGGTGGCACGTACCCATCTGCCGGCGGTGCACCACACTGAAGCCCTTCTGCTCCCGTTCTGGGGACATCTTGGGCTTCCCACTCTCCGAGGAGGGCACTGAGAGCCTCTCCAAGTCAAGGGCACTAATGAGTCCCGGGGCCAGCCCCTCACTGTCCCCCTCGGGCCCGAAGCCATTGGTGTTGGCTGTGCTCCCACTGCTCTCTCCTGGGGAAGGTCTGTAGAAATCATCCTCTGAGATCCAGCTCTTTCTTTTCTGTTAAAAAATTAAATATATTAATTACCAAACTTACTGAACACCCTGTGCCCCTCAAACAAACACGTCCACAAAGATCCCTCCTTGGGGGATGCTCCTGCACAGACCACATTCCAGGCACTGATGTGTGGGATCCAGTGGGAGGTTCCTCTGCCCATGGCAGGGCAGTGGAATAAGAGGTCCCTTCCATCCCAAACTGTTCCATGAGTGTCTGCTGGCCATTCCCAGCAGGATGGCTCCCCCTGCTCCCTCCAGTCAGGGAATGCTCTGAGGGACTGTGTCAAGAGCTGGGAAATACTGGGATTCTACCCTGGTGGGATTATAAAGTACAAAATCAATCAGTTCTCTGCCCCTAAAATCACCATGGAGGGAGAGCACATTCCCTGTAGTGACCACAGGCATTTGGAGTGTTCTGATGGAGGGTGGAATTCCAGCCCTGCCATGGAACAGCATGAGCTTGCCCAGAGCAGCAGCACCAGCCATGTTCCAGGAGGAGCAGAGATGGGAAGAGGTACAGAGAAGATGTCCAGGATGAAACAGAAGACCTATGGCTCACAAACACCCAGCCTGAGCCATGCAGGGAAAAAATAAAGCAGGGAAGGCAGAAGAAACCTTTGTCTGCTGTGTCAGTAAGGGGATGAGACCCATGGGCGGAAGAAAATGTGGCTGTAACTTCTCCAGGAGTTCTCCTGGCTACAAGAATCATTAAGGTTGGAAAAGCCCTCCAAGATCATCAAGTCCAACCTGGGACCGATTCCCCCTTGTCAACCAGACCACGTCCAGACATTCCTTGGACACCTCCAGGGTTGGGGATTCCACCACCTCCCTGGCAGCCCTTTCCAAAGCCTGACAACCCTTTCAGTGAAGAAATTCCTCCTGACAGGAGCAAGAGGTTCTGGGACAAGGTCCCTGAACAAACAGCAGTGGAAAAAACCCAGCCCTGGCACAGGGGAGCAGCATCACTACACTCAGGGCTGCATCCCACCAGGAATGTCCTCTCAACTTCCCTTCCCAGCTTTCCAAGAGCCTTTTATCCTGAATAACAAAGTAAGTGACAGCACAAGAGCTGTCACCATGTTGTGGCAGGAGCACGGGGTGGGGGGTGGTGGTGGTGCAGCTCCTGCAGCTCCCGGATTACTCCCGGGGCAGGAATGCAGGTTGCTCCGTGAGTCATGGGAGAGCAGGGGGAATTTCCTGTTGACACAGTATGTTATACATAGATTAGGTCAAACTGGCTCAAGGCCATGAGGAAGCAGCGGAAACGGGATAAGCGGGAGGGACCTGAAAGGAGCAGAGAGCAGGAATGGTTTGGGGGGTACGAGGTGTATCTTAACCTCACCAGGGTGGAAAGGATGGGAACCAGGATGGAAACAATGGGAACCAGGATGGAAAAGTCAGTAACAAATTAGACAGAGGACAAGGCTGTTCAAAGAGTTTCCTAAAAGCAAAAGCGAGTGGATGTGGATCACTCCGTGTGGCAGCAGGGGAAATCCGCCGCTGCTCAAGCCCAACACCCGGGAATGCCATCCCGCTCTGGGAACAGATGTGCTGCAGGAGGGTTTTTCCGCTGGGAAACTACTTTGTTTCCTGTCCAGTCAATCCTTTTCCTTCTCTTACGTGGACCATAAAGGAAGAAAAGTCCCCATGAGAACCTTGATTCCGGGGCTGTTTTATCTCTTGCACACAGCCCATGGCCAGATTTGTGTGAGAGCTCATCCCTCTCCAGATATCCTTAACAAACTTCCTGCTGCAGCCGCTCCTGGAGAGGGATGACTGACAGGCCAGGCAGGGCTTCAAAGGCTTTGGTGTCTCTTTTACCAGAGAATACAGACTTTGATCCAGTTTCTCCCAGAGCAGCTGCATGGATACTACTCCACAGAGTCCAGGAAGATGCTTGTGGAGTGGGAAGCATCACTGGCAACCAAGTGGGAGCAGCACAGAAGATGGGAGTTTGGAGAAATCCATCCCTGGAAGTGTTCAGTTCCAGGTTGGGTGGGCTTGGGGCAACGTGATCTAGTGGAAAGTGTCCCTGCCCACGGCAGAGGGTTGGAACTGGAGGAACTGGATGATCTTTACGGTCCCTTCCAACCCAAACTATTCTGGGATTCCCTAATTCTATGAAACCGCTGCCTACTCAGAAACCGTCATCAGTTTTGTTTTTCCTTTTCCATTAGCTCAGGGGAGCAAAACACCAAGGAGATGGGAAGGGAAGGAGCTGTAAGACCTACCGGACAGCCCAGCAGCGGAGAGAGCAGGTACTCGGCCGTGGGACTCCGGACTGCCAGGCTGCCCTCGCCGCTGCCGCTCTCTCCTCTGCTTGGACCATCCCTCCGTGGGGCTGGAATGCTGGCTGTGCCACCAGCATCTCCATCCTCATGGCTGGTGGGTGCTGTGTCACCTGTGGGAGCGGAGCTGTGGGTGCCGGGGGGTGGTTCCTGGTGCGCTCCGGGGGTCGGTGCCGGGGGGCCCGTGGGTGGCCGGGGGGAGCAGCCCAGCACGCCGGGGACCAGCCGTCCCTCCGGAGCCTCCGGGCTCGGCCTGGCTTTGCTGAACTCGGACAACACCCTTGAAAGGGAAAAATGAGTGGTTTGAATGCAGCTGCAGTGGCCAAAACCTGTAAACCCCCCCCCCCCAGTTATTGTAAATTATAACCGTGTAAAAAGGGCTCGGCAGCACTGCCGGCCTCCACGGGCTGGCAGCATGGTGTGGCTGGGAAATCCCAATGATGCCAACAGAGAAATGTGGGATTTGTGCCCCACAGAGCAGCATCAGCCCATGGCACGGCAGCAGGACCCTGCCTGCAATGGGAGCATTCCCCAGTTACACACATTGAAGGGGATTCCATGGATGCAGGGAGTGCTGGGTACTCCCACAGCCCCAGCCCCACGTACAGCCCCTGGATGCAAATCCAGCATTGGACCATGTGCCAAATTTCAACTGTTTTCGTTAATGAGCAATTAATAGTGGAGCCTGGCCAGAGGAGTGGCTGTTCCCATGGCCCCACTTCACTGCCAGCCCCAGAATTAAACCAGCCCAAGATTAAAACTTGAAACAGCATCTTCATCACGAGTTTAATCCAATCAAGGCAGGTTTTTCCAGGACTATTGGGAGATGCAAAGTCCTGGAAGTAAGGAATGATGCTGTTACAGATGGGGGAGCACAGCCTGCAGCTCTAAACCCTCCTGAAGACCTTCACTGGGAAGAGGCATCACCCTGAGGCTGGGCTCCCTCAGAGTCACATTTTAAAGGTGGCACAGAAAATATTTACTGACTACTCAGAGCTTATATAACCCTGGAAATCTTTGTGCTGGAAGCTCGGCAGGAATAAATCACAAGGATGAGAAACCAACAACCTCCCTCCTCTGAATGATCCACAGAAGCTGCAAATTATAACCCTCCCTGTGACCAAACTCATTTCTTTCCCCTCACGGAAAGCCCTGGAGCAACCCCCAGCATGCACCAGGGAGATGTGACATTCCTGAAACCAAGGAGCAGCATTTTTCTGACGTTCCTGCCCTGCTAAAGAGGACACACACACACTTCAGTGGCCATGAGCTCATTTGCAGTGGCAGCAGGGGCTTAGTGAGCTGTGCTGAGCAGTTCATAAAAACAATGAAGGCCCTTTCCAGGAGGGAAAAAAACAACTTGTGAAAGAAAACCGGGGAGAAAGGCTTCCTTCTTATAGAGAGAAAATAACGAGAGCCCAGAGAGGGTTAAAAACCCCTTTGGGGAGGACAGCTGGGGCAGGACTCACTCTTGCAGTGACCTGTCCAGGTCCTCGGCGGTGGCCGTGCCCAGGTCGGAGTCGCAGGACAGCGGCTCCTCGCTGCGCTCGGGGCTGCGGGTGCAGGGGGCGGGCGGGATGCTGTCGGAGCCCAGGCTGGAGGAGAGCTGGGACGAGCTCGTGGTGTTCAGGCTCAGCGAGGACGACGTGAGCTTGGTCTTGCTGCTGGCTTTGCCGATGGGCAGCGCCGAGGGCTGGATCTCGATCTCGTCTGACCCCGACGACTGCGAGATGGAACCCAGCGACGCCTTCCTGCGGGGCTCGGATGTGAGGGGCTCCAGCAGCTCCGAAACGGGACACAGACCCGACAGGGACAGGGGGGTGATGGTCCACTCGTTCAGAACTGCTGATTTATAGGACAGCTCGAAGGTTAGGGACGATAAACCCTGCAGGTAGCAGAGGAGAAACTCGCACTCCTCGGCATCCAGGAGCAGAGCGGGCGCTTGGTAGTACTCGGACAGCCGGGAGCGATCCTGCAGGAGCAGCTTCAAGTAACACTCCATGAGCCCATCATTCAGTGCCAGCCTCAGCCAGGCACGGCAGCGACCCACGTCTGTGTTGATAAACATGAGCTGTTCCAGCTCCGAGACAATATTCCTGGGAAAAAGGAGGACAGAGACAGAACAGGACGTGAGCGGCTCCGTTTAGGTCCGTCATGGGGCACAGGAGAAGCAATGCCACTATCAGGAACTGCCCAACCTGCTCTGCTATGGGGAGTTTAGAAGCTGGGATAAAACAGGCTGTGGAAAATCTCTTTTCTTTGTGAAAAATGTGGTTTGCCAGGGAGAAAAATAGCTCCTGAATGCCCCAAAGCTAAATATGTTGGTAAGGACCCAAGGCAGCCCTTGGGTGCCTTGTCTTCTTCTCCTTTCTCTGGCTGGAGGCATCTCCCACCCATTGCTTGCCCTGGACCAAGGATGCAGAGGAGGGAATTCCTGCTGCCCCTGCATATTAGTGGGGTTTGTGCTGGCTGAATCCTCCTTGGTGACAACCACATGTCTAACTCCTCACTTCAAATTTAAAAGCAGCCAAAACACAGTGAAAACTGCTGTGGCAGCCCCAAAAAACCAACCTGGCTTGGGTTGAGCTCCTCAAGCAATCTCAGCCTCTGGAATTCAACTGTTCTTCCCTAAAATCCAACAGTGACACCACGGTCCCTGATCCTGCCTGCTCCCAGCTCACACCGGCACCACAGATGCCTCAAAAACCAGGGCAAAAGTTTTGTAAGACTTCTTTTTTAATCTGTCTCTCAAGACAGAAGGAAAAAAACCTTCAAAGGGCACAAAAATATCCCCTGTAGAATGTGAAAGAATTATTTTCATCCGCTCTTTCATAATTCAGGAGTCGGTGATGGAGCTGGATGAGACTTTCAGAACAATTTGTGTGTGGGCTGTTATTTACTGTGGGAGAACTCAGCTTAGGGAGTGGCTCAGAAAAACCCCAGTAAATAGTAGTCACCCAGAAAGACCTCCTCAAAGGCTGGTTGGGATGTGGGGAAAAGGGCCCAACCAGCCCCAGTAGATCCAGGTCAGGAGAGAGAGATCCCTGGATGTGCATCCCATAACAGGCTGCTGCCGGACACCACTGCAGTCACTGGGGTTCCACGGGGGACTTGGAACCCCCACATACAGCCTGGCACCCAAAAATAAATAAGAAAGGGGTGTGTCTTCACAATTTCATCCCTCAACTGTTTGGGGACGTCAGCTCACCCCCAGCACACGCTGAGAGGGGCCATAGGGGGCCCAGCCCCTCTCGGGGCCTCGCTCTCCTACCTCCAACCCCACGGGCAGCCCCCCAAACCCCTGTGAGAGCATCTCTTCCCCAAACTGAACAGACTGAGCATGCAGGATGGGGTAGAGATGCACTGAGCCATCCTGCTGTCCACCATTCCCTGAATTTTATTGCACCAAAGACAAGGGCTAAACGCGAGCGTGCAAATCCCCTTCAGCAGCAACAGGCACTCACCGATGGGTGATGCTCTTCAGCAGGCCCCAAAAGACTGGCTGGGGAAGGGGTCCCCGACCCCCTGATTTCTTCCCTTTCCCCCCACTCTGTGCCTTGATGTGCTTGGCCTTCAGCCCATACACAAACACAGCTTCCAGGGCGCTGCAGAGCGTGTTGGCGTTGCCGTCATCGCTGGTGACGACGGCGTCCGAGCTCACGTACTGCTTCTGCAGAGCCTTGATGGCATTCACCAGCTGCTTCTTGATCAGCTGAAAGGCAGGAGGTGCGTGTTTGGATCATAAAAAGAAAATGATTAGGAAGGATTTCATGTAAAAGGGCTCAAAAGCAGCAAGGCTCACTCACAGCAAAGCACCACGCGATTCCTGCCTCATCCTTTGCAGTGGCTGAACTGGGAGCATTGTAGCTGAACTGGTCGAGCTGGGGACTCACACTCTTGGCATTACAGTTCATTTAGCTTATTTTGTTTAAAAAATAAGAATTAATGCAATGTGGTGGTGTTTCAGAGCCTTTGGAGCGTGTGGTGCTTCCTCTGCAGGCAGCAAATGGCTTAAGGGGGTAGGGAGGAAACACTAGGATTAAGTAAGTGTGGGTGAGAAAGGAGAAGCTCAGAGGAGGGAACAGAGCCCCTGAGCTCGTGCAGGTCAGCCCAAGCAGCATGTGACATGTGACACGCTGACGGGTCCCACCAGCAGAAATCAAAGCCATCGACCTTGCCGGCCGTGCTGGTTGAACCTCAGGCACTGCTATGGATGGGCCCCCAAAACAGAGGGGTTTGGAAGGACACCAGGCTTCAGCTGCTGCCTGTGAAGAGACTCAGCAGGTTCTGAAGCTGGAACTTGGGAATTTTACCTTCCAGCAGCTTTGCTTCCCTCTCCCACCAGTCAAAAGCAGGAAGTTCAGTGAATTTAACAATTATACGCTGGTGGAGAGGATTTTTTTCCTCATGCAGCTGAGCCTGGGTGTCTCAACCAACCTTATTTCAAATCCAGGTTGTGTTTCCAAGCAGGCACTTGGAAAACACCACAAATTCCTCTGGGGCCCCACCATGTTTCAGCATCAGGCAGCATTCCAGGCAAACGCTGAACATTCCCTGACCAGGGCTTGGGCAGATTTTGATTCGAGTCTGGGTTGGCTGCACAAACCCATATTAAATTTCCAGCCTGGGATATTTTTTTCAGCATCTAAATAAGATTTCCAGCAGCTGGAGCTCAAGGACAACAGCGGGGGGAGTGTGTCCCTTATTGGGGTGCTGTTTTCCAGCTGCCCCCCCGATCTGCTGGCCCAAGGAAGGAGCACCGCGGGCTGAGAGGATTAAAGGGTGCAAATGATTTTCTCAGTCACACATGGAGTCATCCTGCTGTGGGATGAATTAAACACTCAGGTTTAACTGCTGCTGTTGATATTGTTTTAAACTCCCAAAGTTGGGTGAAGAGACCCCAAAATGGGGGGGATGACAACACCCCATCACCCAAGTATCAGGGCTGAGCACCTCCCCTGCCCCACATAGGGTCTTGCAAAGCCCTGGTGTGACTTAACCCACACACACTTTATTTCCTTTAATCCCCCTGCCCAGACAAACCATCCCAATCCCAATATAAACCATCCCAATCCCAGCTGGCAGCACCCCCAAGTCCTACCACGTCCCCAGCAGTGACTGGAGTTGCACTGGGCAGTACCTGGAGCTATGTGGGGGGGGTCTGGCTCACCTGTATGGCTTCCTTGGGATCATCGGAGTGGCTGGAATGCATCTCCGCTGCTGCCGCTCCCGGTGCCAGGCACTGCCTTCACATGTCACCTGGGGATGAGGAGGAGATGTCTGAGCACCCTGTGGGGTTACACCTGACTCACCTGCCAGGTGAAGGGCTTCTGGTGCCACACAAAAGGGTTGGATCGTGCACCAAGGAATTCTGCAGGTGCTCGTGGTCAGGATGCTGCTGGATCCGAGCTGGGAGTGAGCTACGACCTCATGAAAAGGTACCACACTTTCCAGGGACCAGGAGAGTTTTGGGCAAAACAGAGCATGGCCAAGAGACTGGGAGGGAGTAATTAACCCCTGTGAGGATCCAGCAGGCAGCCCCCAGGCTGGGTGAGCTGCCAGGCAGGTCCAGCCAGCAACACCACACGCAGGGCCAGGGACTGCTGCCCTTCTCCCTGTGTCACCTGCAATGCCTGAGCCTGAAGGACAGCACCCAAAAACCATGGGAGTGGCATGAGGTGGCCTGGACAAGGGGGTGTCACCCCCCAACAGGCTGTGGGGACATGTGAGGAGGAGGAGGAGCAGCAAGCCCCATCCAACCTGGCCTTGGACACTTCCAGGGGTCCAGGGGCAGCCACAGGTTCTCTGGGCAACCTGTGCCAGGGCCTCCCCACCCTCATGGGTAAGAATTTCTTCCCATTATCCAATCTGAATCTCCTCTTTTAGTCTAAACCCTTTCCCCCTTTTCTTGTCACTGTCTGCCTGTGTAAAGTCACTCTCCACCTTTTTTATAAGCCCCTTTAAGCACTGGAAGGCTGCAGCTTCTCCATGAGGCAGACAAACCCCAGGACTTTCCCACTCCAGGGGGTGCAGATGCCAGGGCTGCTCTGAGGCTTTGGTGGAAGACAGAGAAAAACCCGTGCCCTCCCACTATGGGAAACTCTGGAAAACCAGATGTGAGCAGGCAGTGGCAGCCTGGCCGGGTCACCTGCCACTGCAGGGGGTTTGCAGACAACAAGGGACCTTTGACTTCTGACTCTTGGCTTCCTGCCCTGTTCCTCTCTGGGAGTCATTTGCTGAAACCGAGCTGTGCCGGAGCCCCTGAGAGCAGAGCACGTGGCTGTCAGAGAGACACAGCTGGATCCCTGACCAAACACCATGGATCCCAGCATGGAAAAGGGTCCAAGAGCTGCTCCAGCACCTGCTACTGCCCCAAGTTTCCTAAAGATGTGAGAGGCTGCAGGAAGACTTTTTTTACAGAATCCCAGAATCGTTTGGGTTGGAAGGGACCTCAAAGCCCACCCAGTGCCACCCCTGCCATGGGCAGGGACAGCTTCCACTAGCCCAGGTTGCTCCAAGCCCCGTCCAACCTGGCCTTGGACACTTCCAGGGATGGGGCAGCCACAGCTTCTCTGGGCAACCTGTGCCAGTGTCTGACCTCCCTCCCAGGGAAGAATTTCTTGCCAATATCCCATCTACTCTGCCCTCTGGCAGTGGGAAGCCATCCCCTCTTGTCCTGTTAAGCTATCCCCTTAAGTTGGAATCACTTGCCATCCAAGGGGAGAGCCCAGCATAGGCCACAGGGTTGGATATGTCCCTGGCAGACAATGGTCTTAGAATGGGCATTGATGTTTTAGGTTTTATTTCCAAGCCAACACAAAAATCCCAGAGCTTTCCCTGAGCAGAGCTGACAGCATCAACCTGCCCCTCTCCTGCCAAGCCTGGGCAGACCTGTGCTTTACTGAGCAGCTCCTACATGGCCATGGCCAGTCCCAAGGGCAGTGGTGGTCCAAATCCAGAGCAGTTTAAACCCAGAGCAGCTCAAATCCAGAGCAGCCCAAACCTGGAGTAACCTAAACCCAGAGCAGCCCAAATCCAGAGCAGTTTAAATCTGGAGCAGCCCAGACCAGGAGCTGCCCAGACCAAGAGCAGCCCCTGCAGGTACCCCACCAGCCAGTCCTGTTGGGAGCAGCAGGACAAGAGCTCTTTGGGGCCAAAGCCTGGACTGGCCCTCACTGTTTCCAGAGTTCACAGGCAATTTCAGAGAAAATGAAACTGTTTTCGCCTCGACTTGTCATAATATTTCCTCCCTTTGGGTTGCAACACAGAAATGGGAGAGTGCAGGGATTACAGGGAAGTTGACCTCTGGCTCAGAGGCTGCTGGGGGGCTTGGGGAGCGAGGGAACCCCTAAGTGGCAGCAGTGGTTGATGAGGATGGCAGGGAGCCATCCCCATCTCTGCTGTCCATCCAGAAGGCTCTGGCTCCTTGGGGCTGGAAAACCTCTGCCCCTTTTCCCACCACATCCTGCTACACCCTGTGAACAAGAGACACATCCCACCTGAGACACTGAGGGTGGGAGAGCCAAGGGTGGGAGAAGACCCGAAGGTGGGCATAGGGTGGCATTTCTCATGCCCAGAGAGGCAGCACAGGTCTTTCAGCTCCAGGACTGCAGCCACCACCCTTGCTCTTGGCATTGGCCACCCTGACATCCTGAGCCGGTCACAGGGAAAGGGGTGACAGCGGTGGTTTTGCAAAGGCCTTGTCTAAGTTTTACAAAACGAGTGTTATTCCCCCAAAAGACATGTTCCTTTGCCAGCACCACCTCTCCCAGCAACTGCAGGAGGCGAGACACTGAGGACAACCCGCTGCCTTCACCACAGGACTCTCCACTCCCACCACGACCAGTCCGACCAGTTTGTTCCAGCGCCACGAATCCACGCGGCACCACTTATGTTGGGACAACATTTTCCTGAATAATGAGTGCAAGGAACCAGCTCCAAGGTGGATTTCACCCAAGACTCAGTGCTGGGAAGAAATTGGGGAACACAGGGAAATGGATCAGCAGCCCTGGCACTGGCTCTAGAAGGAACCAGGGGGCTCTGGAGCACTACCAGGCAGATCCTGGAAAGCCACGGCTGTTCCTTGTGATCTTGAAAGCATAAGAGAGGGATGGATGTGCAAACACAGACAAGGCCATCTACAGCAGAGAAAACCCATGAGGTTTCCCAGCAGTCACCACCCCCACAGCTCGAGTGAAAAATCAAACAAGTGAGGAACAGCCCCGGAGAAGGAGTTTGACCTACCAAGGAGGAGAGACACAAGGTGCAAGGGCAGAGCTGCTGCTTTCCCAAACTGCTGCAAAACAGGCAGATTCCTTGGGATTCTTGCTGGAATCAAGCTTCGTGCCAGCAGAGGCAGAGCCCCCCGTCCCAGAGCTCGGCTCCTCGGCCTCCCAAGAAGTGAGTTATAAATAAACAGCAGGTCACTGCCTGTGCTCAGCGGGTGGAAAACAACAGCCCACGACGGCAGCGTGAGCCGGTGACTCAAGGCCTGGACACGGGGCCAGTCATTTTCCAAGCACGAGGGCTGTGCCAGTCACCTCCTGCCCCAGGACACGGGGGCTCTGACGGGATGGTGGGTCCAAGGGCCGGTGTGGGGACAACCCTGTCCTCCCACACAGCTCCTGCCTTCCACCCCAGCCACGCTAAACACACAAGCTGAGCCCAGGCAGAGGCAGCCTGGGAGCAGTGGAGGCAGCTGGCATGGCTGGTGAGGTGGCTGGGTGGAGGATAAAACCCCTTGGAAACAGGTTGGCAAGGGTTAGGGCAGGGCAGGTCACCCTCATGGTCTGACTTTGGCTCCTTCCCTGCACCCAGCCTGGCCTGAGGCAGCACTGCTGTGATTCCCAGGGCAGGAACACAGGCCTGGCATGAGGAACAGATCCATCACACCACCCTCATCCCCACGGAACCATCTCCTCGCAGCTCACAAACCTGCTGGTGGCCAGGGAAGCGTCGTCGCCGATGAACCCTCCGAGTTCTGCCCCGCAGGAGCCCAGGAGCAGCCACTGAGCTCCCAGCCTGGATGGTGAGACTGTGCTTCCCAACACTCCAAGCCGGGAATTCCCTTCAACCTGTTGCCTACTCCTGGACTGGGCTACAATTTGCCAGAGCAGTGGGGAGAGCTGGAGTTGATATTCCGAGGGAGCTGCCGCACAGGGGCGAAGCGGGTTCTGAAACCCCCAGCGTGTCGAGGTAAGGTGTTCCCAGATTTAATACTCCCAGTTTTTCTGTCCCTTTGGATTCCCAGCGCTGGAGTTTCCCACTCTGTTTTCCCGGTGCCATCCGGCACGGCGGGGGGTTCGCATCCGTCAGGATGGGAGACAGAGGCTCACTGGAAGGGAAGGCAACAAGGAAAAGACTTTTTAAACTCTGTGTTTTCACAAGAACTACCCAGAGCTGGTCATTTGCAGCGAAAAACCCGTGGTTTATTGAGGATGGAATGCCTGATAAACCAGGGAAAGCTGCAGGGATCCCACAGGCAGTGGGATCTCGGGCCGGTGGAGGAACAGGCCGAGAGGTTTGGGGTGTCAGTGCTGGTGGGAGGGGATTGAGGACCAGGCACCAACCTGCTGTGGGACCCCCTGGAAGGGCACACCTGACCTGCTGCCACCCCACCCTAACCCTGACCTGTGTGGGGCCTGGCACGGGTGGACTGGGGGTCTGGGGGCTGTTGGGTGGGAGGTGATTGGGCCCTGCCCAGGGAGGTGCAGGCAGGGCTGGTGTGGGGAAGGGTCAGTGGCCATGGGGAGCTGGACGGGGGCAGTGTTTGCTTGCACCACCCTGCACTCCCCCACCCTGCACCCCATCAGACACCTCATCATCCTGTACCCTATGGCCACCATCACCTGCACCCCTCGTCAGACCCTTCATTCCCCTGCACCCCCTGTCAGACACCGACCACCTGCACTCCCTGCC
>JAWWLV010000087.1:4081683-4101532 GCA_035041135.1 Platyrinchus mystaceus
TGGGGCTCCCAATCTTCCTTAGGCTCTCCTGAAATGCCCCCTGAGCAGGGAGAGGTGCTGGCCCTGCTGCTGCCCTTTCTGGCCAAACCCTTCTCCTTCTTGTCCTTTTTTCCTTTTGTTTTCAGTTTCTTTGTAATTCTTCGCCGGAGGTGGAGGAAGAACAAGTACCAGAAGTTAGAAAATGCAGAGCTGGTAAGGGCAGGGAGCAGGTGCCAGTGCTGCCCACCTGTCTGCACTGCCTGCTCATCCTCAGCTCTCCCAATCCTTCTCTTGCATGGCACTTTCCAGGGCTTTCCTGAGCTCAGCCCGGATGATTTGCTGGTGGTTCAGTACATCATGGATGTGCTTGACAAAGAGGAAGAAGAATCCCGGAAGGAGAGACTGCAAGGGAACACAGCTGCCTTCGAGGGAGAGACAGGATGTGAAGATCCTGCCCTGCCTCCAGCACCCCAAAATCTGGACGGCTGACTCCGTGACCCCTCTCTGCAGAGGAGGATGCTGCAGGCGGCTGCCGTGCTCAGGACACCCTGAGGAGCCTCCCTGGGACCTGGGAATGGGGGGGTGGGATGCCCTGGGACCCTCCAGTCTTCTCCCTGGGGACGTGGGAACAGTGGGGTGGGAACAGGGAGGTGGGACGTTTTAGGACCCTGTTAGCTTCTCCCTGGGGACCTGGGAACAGGGGGGTGGGATGCCCTGGGACCTCCTAACTCCTCCTTTGGGAATAGCAAGAGGTGATCCAGGAAGCCCCAGGTGTCCTGAGCAGTCGCTGCCGCCTCGCAGGCTCCGGAGCGCGCAGCCTTTCCAAGGCTGCAATGTCCAGGGGGTCAGCAGGTGTGGCAGGGTCCCCTCCCTGCAGCCCTTTTGTCCAACTCTTTTGTCTTTCCCGGTTTGGAACACCTTACCAATAAATCCTGTTTTTCTGCAGCCAGTGTCCTGTGAGATGGGGGAAATGTCTGTGTGTGTGTGTGTGTGTGTCTCTTTCCCTGTGTGTGTGTGAGGGAGGCTGTGCTCGTGTGTCCAGTGCCAGCAGAGGGACTGTGGTTTGAAGTGGCAAGCACTGAAGCCCTGGGATGGAGCTGGTGGGTTAAACCCTACTCTGACCACTCAGTTTTTGGACAGCACAAAGATAAGGAGGAAGCACCAGCTCCAAGGGATTTGTTATCGAATACACACCCCCCAACCCCTCAACCTCATGATTCGGTGAGCTTGGTTCCCCTTCCCCTTGCTTGTCCTGCCTCTGAGGTTCGTTCATCGCGTCACACCACAGCATTTTATTTAACTTAGTGGAAAACATGCTTGAAATGAAAAACAATCTTTGTTTTACATAATGATAATGCTGCAGCTACTTATGGTTGGCGTTCAGCACCTCTGGCTCACTTGGCACAAAGGACTGCACACATTACTACAAGACTTAGGCTTATTTCTTTAAAACAATTTTCACTTAGAGACATACTTTTCCTGCGCCTGTGGAAAAGACTGTCAGTCCCACAGCTACTCCTGCTGGTAAGACACCTTCCACCTCCAGCTTTTTCCCCTGGATTTGAGTGACTCTGAGCCATATGTGGGTTCCTGCAGGGAGGGCTCGTTCCTTTTGTTGTTCTGGAATTGCTACACACACCTGCTATTCTGTCTAAATACTCGTGCAGCTCCACTGGTTCCAGATATAGATGACCTCAATAAGTTGACAGGAAAACTATTTTTTTCCAAAGCCAGCATATATTTTGGGTCTTAATTTTAGCAACATATTGCCCATCTCTTTCACTGTTACGTATCTGGAAGAAAAGCAAACGTTGTTTATGACGCACGTGGCCTCTCGTGGTGATCAAGTTTCATCCCTAATCAAACACTGCAAAACTTTTGGAAACCATGTGAAGACAGAGCTGCTCTAATTCAGTGGCATCATCAAAACTGAGATCAGACAAAACTTCTTCTTTGAGCTGCAGTTGTTCCAAAGACAATTCATTGACCTGCAAAGAGAAATCAAGGGTAAATTTCTCTCTCTAAAACAAATTTTATCTTCATCCCTCTGCACCAGGAAACATATTTTTACCACGTACAAGGGGCAGTCTCCCTGAAATTCACCACTCAGGAACATTTCTGCTTTGGAAAGGTTGACTGACACCACAAGGCAATGAACCAGAAGGACACCCAGCAAGTCCTTCTGAATTCCCTTTCTATCAGTCTGGCTGGTGCTTTGCAGAGAGCGAGTGCTGAATTCCCTCCCGCACACCTCCACAGAAGGGGAGTGAGAGGGCAGGGAGGCGAGGGGTGACTGCTGGGAGAACAGAGGTTTCTGCTGGACTCTGCTGCTTGCTTCTCTTACTGTCAGACCAGTTAGGTCAGCTCTCAGTGGGTTTGAAAGAGGCTGGATAGCAGGGGCTGTACAGAGGAGAATGTGGAGAGAGAACAAACCAGCAGACATTTCATCTCCTGGACTTGTGAAAAAAAAATCTGATGGATATTGGTTATGTCACACTCCAAAATACTCCAGTTTTGGTGCTACCCTTCAGTAAGGAAGGGAGCCAGTTCTGCCCGTGGACACCAGGTGACTCAGTGTCACCAGGTGGAACAAAGTGTCCCAGGGCTGGTCAGACAGTGCTCCAGGAAAACTGCAGGAGGAATGAACCATGGAATATTCTGAGTTCGAAGGGACCCCCAAGGATCATCAAGTCCAGCTCCTGTCCCTGCATGAGTAACCCCAACAATCCCACCATGTGTCTGAGAGTGTCATCCAAACACTTCTTGAGGTCTGGCAGCCTTAGGGCTGTGACCACTGCCCTGTTCCAGTGCCAGAGGCAGCCCCGAGGCTGACTCACCACAGGAGCAGCTCCAGAGAGGCCAAGACCACCCTGGACTTGGCTCCTTCCAAGCCAGTGTGCAGAGGAGAAATTGCAAAACCTCCCTTTTTGTGGGAAAAATGGAAGCAAATCAGGGTCACAATAAATGACATTACAAGTGCAAGCAGTGATGGAGCTGAGTGCTGGCAATGAGCTACAATAACCGAGGGGATTTGGGGACACCTCTCTGTGCCCTCATTTCAGCTACTCTAATAGCAGAGGAGCAGGACCCAAATCATGACCCTCACAAGCCAGGGTTTCCCTTGCTGTCTGTTTTTTCCTCTTTGCCATGAGGGTTGTGCTGAGAAATGCCTGTACTTGCTCAGGTAATCTGAGTGACTTGGACATAAAGTTCTAAGTCTCCCCAGATAAGCTGTGGTGTTTCCAGATGGAGTGAGATGAAAATCCCCTGCTCAGGGCTGGCTCGTGCCAGGGCTGGGCCACAGAATCCCCCCCCCCCCAAGCACCACGAGCAGAGTTTTGCTGTGGTACTGAGGTATTTTTGTTCAGATCCCACAATCACCTGCAGGGATTCTCCAAAGCTTTTAACAGTCATTCCCTTTGGGTAAAAGGAAGCTTACAAAGTGTGTTTTTAGATGCGAAGTTTGATTTATTTAAGAACATATTAAAAAATCATTTGATTTAACCTGCTGTGGCTTTACTGGGATTTTCCCTCCCACAGATTCCATTAAGAGCAGCCCTGGTTGCTGTCATGTGTCAGACTTGTCAGGCTGCCCTGTAACAATCTGTACCCTAAATGCATGTTTTTCCACCCCATCTAAAACATATATGTGCATTTCTGCACAAAGATACCCCCCAAAAGTAGTTTTACTGTACAGTTCCAAGCTGTAATTTCTTCTTAGGATTTAAGTTGAGGCAATTGCAGCATCAAGGAGTAAACAGTCTCTCTCCATGTTTCTTGTAGACCCCCTTCAGGCCACAATTAGGTCACCCTGGAGCTTTCACTTTTCCAGGCTGGACCCTGACTAAGAGAATCCCAATTTTCTTATTCATCCTCATCCTCACCCTCACCTGCCTCCTGCTTTCTGCCGTGCTTTGTGTGGATTTACTATTCAGTGAAATATTGGCACAGCGTTTTGCAGGCAGATTAATGGGGTTTGGTTCCAGCTCTTCCACCTTGTGCTGGGCTCTGGGCAGTTTTGCTGGGAAGACCCCAAACTGGCCGTGGAATTGGGGGTGGAATCCCCCCTGGCCTGGCATAATACCCCCATGAGGAGACAGGGGAACCAAAAAATGATTAAACCAACCAAACAAAATAGGGGAAAGAAAAGGGGAAGGATTTAAAAATAAATTATCAGTGCGGTAGTAGCACATTAGTAAAGCCTTCAGCACAGATGGGGAGGGCTGAGGTCTTGGCTCAAGGGGGAGAAGAGATCACTGAGCCCTGGGGGTGCTCCAGGCCGTACTCCCCAGGCCTGGGGGGATCCTGGGGGATCTGGAGGGGTCCCAGGCCCTGTTCCTCTGGCCCCTGGCAGGTCACAGGCCCCGCTCCCCGGAGCTCCAGCCCCTCGGCCAGGGCAGGGCTGGAGCCGCCATGGCCCGGCCCGGTCCCGATCCCCATCCCACCCATCCCGCTCCTGCCTCAGCCTGGAGCGTGGGCACGGCCTGGAGTGTGAGGAGAAAGTACCTCAAATCCACCCCCAACCACAAATCCACCACCCTCAGCCCCAAATCCAGTCCCCCCAGCCCCAAGTCCACCCTCCTCAGCCCCAAATCCCCCTCCAGCTCCAAATCTGCTCTTCAGCCCCAAATCCTTTCTCTCCAGCCTCAAGTCCATCCCACAGCCCCAAACTCACCCTCCCAGCCCCAAATCTACCACTCCAGCCACACTTCGCATCCCCAAATTCACTCCTTCAGCCCCAAATTTACCCCCAAATCCACTCCCAGCCCTGAAATTCTCAGCACCCAGCACTCAATCCACCCTCCTCAGACCTCAATCCACCTCCAGCCCCAAACCAGCCACCCAGCCTCAAATCCTCACCTTCCAACCTCAAATCCACTGCCAGTCCCAAATCTACCCCCAAATCCACTCCCCCAGCCGCAAATCAACTGCCCAGCCCCAAATCTACTCCCAAATCCACCCCCAGCCCCAAGTTCACCTCCCTCAGCCCCACCTCTGCCCCCCCAAAGCCAAACCCAGCCCCTAGCCTCAAATCTACCCCCATATCCACCTTTTCATCCTCAAGTCTGCCCACCCCACCCCAAATCCTCACCCCACTGACCCAAATCCCCCCTCTCCTGCTCACCCTCCCTCTCCCACAAGAGCCTGTCCCCCCAAAAACCAGAGGCCCGTTGGCAGCAGCGAGTTTATTCTCCAGTTTTCTCTCCAAGGAGCAGGGCAGCCGTGGCCGAGGGCCCGGAGCGGGAGGGGGATCCATGCCAGGGGTCAGACGATGCAGTTCCCCTCTCCGTAGCGCCGGCACTTCATCACCTTCAGGTAGGTCTCCACCTTGTGCAGGTCCTTCTTGAAGCAGGACAAGAGGCCATAGTTCTTGAGCAGCGCGTCCTCGCTGCGCAGGTGGAGGTCGAACTTCTCGTAGGTGGGTTTGAGGATCTGGGGCCCCCGCGGGCTCCGGTCCTCCAGCTCCTGAGGGGGGATGGAGAGGTGGGCAGGGCTGGGGATGAGCATCCACCAAGGAGCCAGTGCCGAGGCTGAGCTTTGGGAGGGGTCGGGGGGTTTTTCCCCCGTGGTGGTGCTTCCCCAGGCCGCTTTATGATCTGAGGAATGTGCATTAAGCCTTGATGTGACCTGAGAAGTGGTCACAGGCCCAAGCCTGACAGAGCTCAAGAGTTTGGACGATACTCTCAGGCACAGGGTGTGACTCTTGGGGATGGTCCTGTGCAGGGCCAGGAGTTGGACTCGATGGTCCCTGTGGGTCCCTCCTGGCTCAGCATATTCTGTGATTCTGTGATTCTGTGATTCTGTGATTCTGTGATTCTGTGATTCTGTGATTCTGTGATTCTGTGATTCTGTGACCTGAGCCGAGCTCCTCTTGACCTTATCAGAAACACTCTCTGCTCGCAGGAGCTGGTGCTCCTGCTTTTTTCAACAAACAGCCTTGGAAACTGATTTTTTTCCCTGAATAACAACCCAAGTGGAATCATATTTTTGTTCTCGAACTTTCAAAGAAAGTTGCTGACCTGAACTGTGGCCAGGATGGACAGTTCCTGTGACTAAAGCCCCCTCTGTGTGGGCCCAATAACCAGCAGTGCTGAGTGAGACCCTTTGAGCTCTCCTGTGACCAGTGACCTCCCTGTGCTGGGGCCTCTCAGAGCCCCCAACTCTCCCATTTGCTGTGCTTGGAGGATCCCAATCCATGGTGCATCCGTGATTGATCCCCCCACTCCTCGAGGCTCAACCCTTTGCCTGCTGAGAAGGTGCAAAGGCATCCCAAGGGAGGATTTCCCTGAATCCCAGGGGAATTGTTCATAGGTACCTTGTCCAGACTCTTTATGTCTGTGTGCATATGCCATAGAAAATGTCCCGGGAATGCTGCTTTCCTGGATTCTTATGTACTTTAGATTTGCACTGTGAGTTACTGTTGTGGTGTAGTAAATCTTATATGAATCCTTTGCTAAATTGTTAAATTTCAGTTATGGTATATGTTAAGTTAAATTCTTAAATTTAAGTTGAGCCTTTAAGCTCTATTCCTTTTTATCCTTACCCTGTCCTACCCTTTTGCCTCCCCCTCCAATCCTCCACATAGACATTTTGGGTTTGTTTTGATTTGGACTGATGGATTTTTGGGTTTTGTCTGCTTTTCCTCAGTGTGCTTTAACCATTTAGAAAGGAGCAGAGTGAACCTTGACAACCAACTTTGTTGTGCTGTCCCTGAGAGCCGAGTGCCCTGTGTCCTTCCCGTGTCCTGGAATTCTCTTACTCTACAGTCATGCCATGTGCTGTGACTTACCCTCATCAGAGCTTGAATCCCTTCTTCCAGGTCCTTTAGTTTTTCATACACTCTGTCTGAGGTTCCAAGAATCAGGTTGTTGGTGAACACCTTGCTTAGATACTGCACCGGGGTCAGCCAGGACTGGATGAGAACCAGGGAAAAACGAAGCAGCTCCATGTCCTGAAATTAGGACAAGAAAGGGTGAAAGCTGTGTGTGGGGTATTTGGTAGAGTGTCCTGCTCCCTCTGGAACAGCCTGGAGTGACCCAGAGATGTGTCACTGCTCCTGCAGCTTCAGCAGACAAGTTTTCAGCCTGAGAAGCACCACCCAGACTCATGTTCTGTGCAGATAATGCTTCAGGTGAGAATATGGTTTATAATGTAACCCAGAAGAGTCTTCCTTTCCTCATGCAGGGTTTAAACAGTGAAAAAGGGAGAGGAGGGAGGAAGCACCAAAGTCCTCATAGATGGAAACCCTCTGTTCCTGCAAAGAGGACTCTTCAGACAGGTCTGTGTTTGCCCTGTGGGAGAGAACTTACCGATTTCTGCTGGGCATCGTCCTTCCCCGTGGGAGCAGGGATGGTCTCTGAGTAGCAATATGCCACCTGGGAATTTTTGTTGGTGTGTCTTTGGTCCTCTGGAATATAGCTGCGTTCCTGCAGAGACATCCCAAACACACTTGGATCTGTCACCTGTGTGCTGGAGGAGACCACAGACACTTCCCGAGCTGTCCTGCACAGTTACTCTTTGTAAAGAATAAATGTGAGACACGAGGCACCTCTGGACAGGGTGGGAAACAGGAGTTTGTGTGTTGGCACAATAGTTACTGGCCCTAAAGGTCTTCTTCTCACGAAGGAAAGATGCTGAGGTGAACTCAGAGCACACATGGTACTCCCAAGGAGCAGATGATCCCCAAGGAAAGCTCTTGCCAAAGGGATATCTCATGCCAGTGCCTGGCAGCAGCAGACACTGGGTGGTTTTAAGCACTCAGACTCTCTCAGGGCCAAAGGTGATGGACACAGGGAAATCTTGCAAAATATCAGTGCCACCTCCCAGCTTATCCTGTGCAGTGGGTCTTGACATGGGCAGAACTGTCCCTGAGGAGGGGGTCAGAGGTGGGACAGAGAGCTGAGAGGAGGAGAGAGTCTCCAGGCTGATGGGAGAGAGCACGAGGATGGAATGGCAGTCTCCCTTCAATATTATATAGTAAAACCAAACCATTGTACAGCTAATTAGTGCAAGATACTAACAGAGGACAGAATGGGAAATGTTCAGACTTGACAAGTGCCAAAATGTGGAGCTGGAAATACTAATTGTGTAAGTGCCTCTGAGAGCCCTGGAAAAATCTTAGAATGAAAGTACACAGAAGTTTGAGGCATTTGAACTCATCTCTTCATTTCAAGCTACTTGGACATGACTGAGTCAATAGGCTGATCCTGACAGAAGGTTTACAGTCCACAGCTGAAATTACAGACATATAAATCTAGATATGAAGCAAATACCATTTTCAGAATTAAATGCTGGACAGAAAAGATTCTGACTACTTATAACCTGTTCTGGTGTCTCTCCACAACTTGTGGACTCTTTCTCCTCACTGAGAGCTGATAAAGACACCAACAGCTGAAAAGTCTCTGTCTCTAGGAAGTCCTACAATCCTGAAGCCATCAGAGTGACAGCAGAAGGTGCTCTGAGGCCACACCACTTACAAACTCCTTGTAGGTCTCGGCAGCCAGGAGGTGAAGGTGCTGAGCCCTCAGCACGGCGTTGGCAAACAGGCTGGAAAGGGGCATGGCTGGGAAGGTGGCAACTTGCTGTGGCCACTGCAGTCCCAGAGTGATCAGGGTGATGGCCAGAGGAGAAAACCAGGACCCTGCAGCAAAGCAGAGAGGAGGCTGTTAGCAGGGCTTGGGGGCTGTGCTGAGGAGGGGGTGGCATCTGGGAATTCATTTCCAGCCTCTTCTGTCCATGCTGGCTGAGCCCTCGCCTGCCTTGGTGCCTTGTTGGATGCTGTGGGTGAGCTCAGCCCTCCCCAGAATCAAGGAATCACAGAATCACAGAGCACCCTGAGTTGGAAGGGATGCACAAGGATCATGGAGTCCTGCCCAGGACCATCCCAAATGGAACCCTTTCACTAGACCTGCCCTCAGGGCTTGTACTGCTCTCAGTGTTTCCAGCAGCATATTCCTGCCTGGAGTGATGGCTGCTCCATGAAAACTGAGGTGTGTCCCTGACACACTCATGTTTTTCCATAGGCCTTGCCTGTGGAAAGGCAGGGGATGGTGAGAGCAGGTGAGGGCCTGGGAGCACCTCACTTTAGCTGTGGTTTGATGAGGTGTCACCTTCTGCACTCACTGGGATGAGAGCTGGTGACATTCCCTGTTCTGTGACCAGGTGCTTTTGCTCTCTGGGACAGACTTGTAGGATTTGGTGACATTTGTCAAGCCTAGAGGTTTCCAACCCATGACATTTCACAAAAGTGTCCATCTGTGCTTACAAAGACCACAAAATAATCCTGATTTCTGTCTTAAGCTTGGAATATGAGTTTTCATATCCATGCTAACATTTATGGTAATAATAACTATTATAACTGTGACTTGACCTTGTTCTTTGTGTTCTCCACCCTCTACTTGCCCAGTTTAGGCTGAAGATTAATTCATGGATTAAAGTCACACTGAAGGGGAAAATTTTGTGGATTTATAAAAATAAATAAATAAATACTTTGATTAAGTGATGGCAAGGAGGGTATAGCCCACCACAGAATCCACCCCATTGTCATCTCCCATCACCCTACACAAGCAGCACCACTGCCAGTCCTTTAAAATTGAAATAAAGTGTACCTGGAGCCATTTCTGCTGGGTGAGTTGCTCAGGTGTCCCTTGACACTGAATGTTTCCTCCTTTCATCTGGTAAAGGAAACTGTGGAGGCACCCCCTTATATAGCAGGGGGGCTGTTTAAAATGGATCTGTGTGTCCATGATCACAAAAACAGCTCCATATCTTCCCATTGAATAAATGCACAAGTGCTCAGGAAGGTGTCACCTCATCACACTCGTTATACACACGAGTGCAGGTTGGGGAGGTTGTTTCCCTGGGAATTAAATCAGTGTTCCATGATCTCACCATATTCTGCTGTTTATTGCAATTAAAAGTATCCTGATCACTGCAAGACCCATCCCAGATCAGATCAGTGCTTTTGCATGGTGGAATTTGTGGTGTCCACTTGATGTTCCTGCAGGGCTCTGCAGCCTTGGTCCACAGTCCACAGGGCTGACTGGCCAGCTGGGGACACTTTGGCCTAAACCAACTGGCAAGTTGCACCAGGGGAGGTTTAGTTTGGATATTAGGGAAAATTTCTTTATGGAAAGGTTGTCCAGGCCTGGCACAGCTGCTCAGGGCAGTGATGGAGTCTCCACTCCTGGAGGGGTTTAAAAGACGTGTGGTTGTGGCACTTGAGGATGTGGGTTATTGGTGGCCTTGGCAGTGCGGGGGGGATGGTTGGACTGGATGATCTTAGAAGCCTTTTCCAACCCTTCTGTGTTATATTGTTTTAGTGAGGATACACCTAGATGGGTATTGTCACAAGTCCTAATTCTGCCAGGGAATTGCTTTCTACCAAAAAGCTGAAAGTTCAGCAAATAATTTTGCTGAGCTGGTTTGCCAGAGGTGTGACATGAAGCTGTCCTGTCCAGGTGCTCCTCTGGATCCCAACCAGCCCACTGCAAATCCAGAAGCCATAGCTCTGGGAGGTTTCTCTCATCCTCAGCTGGATAAGGCTATGGGACTGGTTATGAGCATCTTCCTGCTCTTGCCTGAGAAACGTGAAATACCTCTGGATTAAGGAGAGGGTGGGTCTGGAAAGGAGGTGGAGGAGATGGGGAAGGGAATGATGGAATCACAGAATGGTTTGGGTTGGAAGTGACTTTAAAGACCACCCAGTTCCACCCCTTGCCATGGGCAGGGACACCTTCCACTAGAGCAGGTTGCTCCAGACCCTAACCCTAACCTTAACCCAACCTGGCCTTGAAGAGGAGAGGACACAAAACACTATCCCTGCTTTTGAGAAAATCAAGATAGAACCTGGGATGGGCAACTCCAGGGTTACTCCCCATAAAGCACTGATTGCCCCAAGCCGCCCTTTTTTGGCCCTTTTTCTGGCATTCAGGGACTGTGCCTGGTTGGGAGGTGACTTGGCTCCCCCCAGGCCCTGGGTTTGCTGTGCTCCCCAGTGTGGCTCTGGTTTCAAAGCAGCAGCACCACCCTCGGGGCAGCTGGAGCAGAGGGTGGAGGGCTGGTTAATAATCATGGGGCAGAGCTCGGTGTGTTCCGAGAAGCCCCCGGCTGTTGCTGCTGGAGATGTGGTGGTGTCACAGGGTAAATGTCAGTCCCTAGAACAGTGGGTCCTGCAGTATCAGGTGTCCTGTCACCCAATAGCTGGCAACATCTGGGTGTGCTTTTGTGTTTTTCTACTCCAGATCGTGTTTAAATATGTCAATATTTGTCAGAGATGAGCAGAGCAGCAGCTCCCCAGCACTGCTGCCTGTGAATCAGAGAATATGCTGAGCTGCAAGGGACCCATCAGGATCATTGAATCCAACTCCTGACCCTTCACTGGACACCCCAACAATCCCACTCTATCCCTGAGAGCATTGTCCAAATGCTCCTTGAACTCAGACAGGCTTGGTGCTGTGACACTTCCCTGGCGAGCCTGTTCCAGTGCTCAACCACCGTCTGGGCGAAAAGCTTTTTCCTGATATCCAGCCTAAACCTCCCCCAGCTCAGGTTCAGCCACTTCCTCGAGTCCTGTCACTGGTCACAGAGAGCAGAGATCGGAGCTGCCCCTCTGCTGCCCCTCGCGAGGATGTTGAAGACCCGACGACGTCTGACCTCAGCCTCCTCTTCTCCAAGCTGAACAGAGTGACCCCAGCCACTCCTCATAAGGCTTCCCCTCCAGCCCCTTCCCCACCATCGTGGCCTCCTCTGATGCTTTTTAATTGCTTAATGGTTTGTTTTTTTTTTTTTTTTTATATTGTGGTACCCAAAATTGCCCGCGGGACTCGAGGTACCCCTGCAGCACCTCGTACTCTGTGCCCTGCCCATCCCTTGCTGCCTCTCCAGCGCCGGTAGTGAGAGCCCGGTGCTCAATCCGCAGTGTGCCGGGATCCCCCGAGGCTGCGTTTGTCCCCAGTCCTGTCTGGGCAGTAAATGAGGCAGAAGCGCCGGCGAAGGCAGAGCGTGACTGCAGTGCTGGGCTGGGCAGACGCGCCCAGGGCACAACTGCGGTTGCATAAGCGGCTCTCAAACCTCAGCTCGGCCTTTTTCCCAGCTTCCAAAAGCCTGCATTTGCAAACCGAAGCATCCAGTTTCCTCCTGTGATTTCCAAATTCCTTTTTTTTTTTTTTTTTGAAAGAGAAACAAACAAACAAAAAATCCCTCAGGTTCTCTTCGGGTTGGGGGTTGGTCCCATGTCCACCCACCTCACCCTGAGCATCTAAACAAGTGAAAACAACTTTCCTTTGCTCCCTGGATTCTGGTGACCCCCAGCGTGGGTGGCTGTGTGGGGAGGACCTTCCCACCCCCCTGAGTGGGCACAGCCAAGTGAATCCTGACCCAAAAGCTGCTGCCAGCCCAAAGCCCAGGCTCTGCAGAGCCTTTAGGTGATGGGTGATTACCTCTGCCAGCTCACTGCTCTGAAAATAAATTCCATTTTGGATTTATTGACTGCAGCTGGAGCTGCTCAGTTTCACTGAATCCATCTCGAAAGGTGAGGCTGAAAAGGTCCAGGACTGCAACCCTGTCTGCCTGAGGATCCCACTGGTGGCAGGGAAACGGATTCCTGCTCTCTACAATCACCTAGAAGGAGGTTGTAGGCAGGTGGGGGTCAATCTCTTCTCACAAGAACAAGAGGAAATGGCCTCAAGCTGTGCCAGGGGAGGTCTAGGTTGGTTATTAGGGAAAATTTCTTCCCCATCCCTGGAGGGATTTAAAAGCTGTGTGCATGTGGCACTTGGGGATGTGGGTCAGTGGTGGCCTTGGCAGTGCTGGGGGATCAGCTGGACTCCATGATATCAAAGGGTTTTTCCAACCTAAATGATTCCGGAATTCTATGGTAGAAATCAGGACAAAACACAGAGCCCGGACTGTATATACTGACATATATTTATTTACATTAAATGCACTTTAAACACAGACCTGTCTCAATACAGAATGAAGCCAACCCACATCTCTAGGCTCCCTAGAATCTGGTCTGAGCATTTAAAATAAACCATTAACACCACAGAAATACTGGTTTACTTCTGGCATTTTAAAGGAAGCCAAAGCCTCTGCAGCAGCAGAGCAGAACTGGGGTCACTGAAACTGCTTTTGACACTGGTGGTTCCTTGCCAGCTGCAAACAGCAGATTCTCCTTATTTTTTCTATTACTCAGTCAGTTGAATTAGTTGTTTACACAGAGCTGAGGAACCCACTGGGAGCTGGGAAGGCCAGAAAATATGCCTTCCTCTTCCATTTGGAAACTGAAAACAAGGGATGGAGGGATGAGCTCTGCTACTCCTAAAATCTTGGCAAACGTGGAAACCAGGAACAGCCAGTTCTTTTCTCTCTCTGTGAATGTTCCTTTCTTTAAATAATCAATTTAATAAGTAAATTATATTTAAGATCTTTTATATAACATGTGGTGGAACTAGTTTGGGGTAGTTTTATTTAACTAGTAAAATTCAATTTCAAAATGCTGGTTTTGTGCTATTTAAACAGAATTCCAGTTTTCCATGGAGGTGGTTTGTTGGTAAACAAGAACCGTCCTGTTCCTTCTGAAAAGCTCTGTTTGCTCATAATTTTACCCTCCTCTGGCTTTTTTGGGGTGTGGAGCAGTTCCAGCTGCTTCTTGGAGGCCAAAATGTTGTGAGCTATAGGGGCATAGGGGCCCTGGGCTCTCTGAGGGTGACAAGAGTTTAAGCCACAACATTCTTGTCACCCCCTTGTGTTGTCTCCTCCAACCAACCCCTCTGGCCCCCCAGCCCTGGTTTAGGTGCCCAGCTGGCCCTGAGCTCACCCCCCCTGCAGCTGCTGCTGCTGTGCCAAGATAGTTTTGTTAACAAACCCAATTAGCCTCGCTCTGCTCCTCTCCAGATGTTTTTTAGCCTCTCCTGTGAGAGCAGATGTAGCCACGAGTGGAGCTCCTGGCCCTGGGCCCTGTTCTTGTGCTTTGGATCCTGGAGATGCTCCTTTCCCTCCCTGCCCACCCTCAGGGTGAAGTTTGAAGGGGTGAAGTTTGGTTTCTAGCTAAGCTGTTCCCATGAAAAACTGCTCCTTATTCCCAGGGCATCCCAGAGCACTGGCACCAGGCTTATGGGACAACCCTGGACCAGGCACAGCAGGATGGAGCAGGGTGAGGTTTATCCATTACCTTTATTAGGGCTTCAAAAAGCAGTTGGAAGTTTGTGTCCCACAATTTACAGCTTTCCTGTAGGTTCTGAGGTCACACGTGTCCCTCACCACAGGGATGTCCTTGTGACACAGGTCAGCTCTTGCCTGGGGAGGAGCAAGCCTTTGTCTGAGACCTGTCTCCCCAGCTTCTGTTGTAGTCTTTGGGGAGAAAGAGGTGCTTTTGGAGGCTCCTCCATCTCAGATATCTGCCAGCTTGGCCTGTGGACACATCCATGACTTGACAGATAATGAGTGGCCCAAAATTCACTTCTTGTAACACTCACAGGGTGCTGCACACCTTATCTCCTCTGCCAGGGCTGCAGCAGGGACTCACAGCCCAGGAGGGTCCTTGCAGCTGGAGATTGGTCATGCCTGGTCCTGTCCTTCCCAGGGATGGTGGGACTGGAGGAGACCCACTTTCCCCCGGTACTTCCATTGCATTGACCACGCAGGAGCTCAGTGCTGGGGTGTGGGCCTGCCTGGGGTGAGAGGCTGCCCAGGGTATGGGGCTGCCCAGGGTATGGGGCTGCCCAGCGTATGGAGCTGCCCAGGGTTTGGGGCTGCCCGGGGTATGGGGCTGCCAAGGGTATGGGGCTGCCCAGGTGTGGTGGGGCTGCCCAGGATATGGGGCTGCCCAGGATATGGGGCTGCCCAGGGTTTGGGGCTGCCCAGGGTATGGAGCTGCCCAGGGTTTGGGGCTGCCCAGGTGTGGTGGGGCTGCCCAAGATATGGGGCTGCCCCGGATATGGGGCTGCCCAGGGTATGGGGCTGCCCAGGGTATGGGGCTGCCAAGGGTATGGGGCTGCCCAGGATATGGGGCTGCCCAGGGTATGGGGCTGCCAAGGGTATGGGGCGGCCCAGGTGTGGTGGGGCGGCCCAGGGTATGGGACTGCCAAGGGTATGGGGCTGCCCAGGTAGTGGGGCCCTTTTGCTGCTGGGGGGATCACAGGTGGCTCCTAATTTCTACATAGGGGTTCATTTCTAGTTCAGGCGTTCATCAGTGGGGCAGGGACAGCGACAGCCAGGGCAGGGCAGCCTCGTGTGCACAGCAAAGCGAGCGCCCGAGGGCAGCAGGGTCTGAGCCCTGTGCGGGGCTGCTGGAGGTGGTTTGCAATCCCAGGATTGCAGCCTGGGATCCAGGTGCCCGGCAGAGCTGTGGTCCAGGGGATCTGTCCCCACAGGTGCCAGCAGGATCCTGGCAGGGCGTTGGTGCCGGCCTGGCCGTGGGTGCAGCACCCCTCACTCTTCACCCGGGTGCTCCCCAACTGTCCACTTGGCCTTCACGTCCCGGAAAGGAGTGATGTCCTCATAGGTGGCCATCTGCTCCACCTCCAGCCCCTGCACAAATAAGAAGGAGGCTGAGACACGGCAGGCAGATCACGGTTCTACCCACAGCACATCCCCCCTTAGGCCCTCCAAGTGGGCATCCATCTCCAGGCTGTTCTCCCCAAGACTGGAGCAGCTTCTGACAGGGAGAAGATGGAGACAGATGGCTGGCTGTGCTCTGAGCTTGGCGTGATTCTATGAGCAGCTCTTTATGGCTGATGTGAACCTGGGAGGAAGGTTCCTGAGGAGGAAGGCTACAAGGGCTAATGACACCCAGCAGACACCCAGCAAGGGCACAACTCCCTGTTTCAAGGCCCAGGCTGATATTAGAAAGGTCCTTCTGTAATTAATTACCTCATAGGTGTGGTCCTCCTCTGGGCCTTTCTTGCCTTCACCCTATGGAGAGGAGAGTCACAGTCGGTGTCAGCCCCCACCAGGATCCCCTGTCCCCAGCCTTGGTCCCCCAGGCCAGGTCCCACCACTTCCACAGGCAAATCCACGTAGTCCCACGCAGCATTTTAGATGCTTATTTTCCCACTTCAGCCCCAGACTTGGTGCTGGTCCATCCCCATCCCCCTCACCGTCCTGCCCAGAATGCAGGACACAGCTGTGAGCACCACAGTGGCACAGCTGGGGACATCCCCACTGCTGGAGACACTGTCACTTACTTTATCTAACAAGAGGAGTATGGGGATGCTGATGAAGATGACAAGCAGGATGGACTGGATGATGATGATGGCGTCTTTCAAGGTGTTCCTGTTCTGGATCTGCTTGATGCTGCTGTGACCTGGGAGCAACAGCACGGGGAGAGCCCAAGTCTCACCTGTGTGCCAGGCTCCCAGGGAATGGGGATGAGCTCGCCATGGCCACAGGTTGGTGTGTCAGCAAGGGTGGGTGGAGGCATTAGGGTGACATGTCCTCCAGATTGGGAGACACCAGAGCACTGTAAACTGCCCCTGGGATTGGCATCAGGGACCAGCCCTGGGATGAGACAATTTGGGCAGAACCCACCACTGGCCAGGAGCAGGATAAATCTGATTTATTAGAGGAATGTGGTCCCTGGGGAGTATTTTTGCAGGATGGACATGCCAGGGCAAACCAGGGAGGGTCGTCCTGCTGTTTGGTGCTGGCAAGGAGGAACCATGTGGTGCCATGGAGCAACAACCCACAGTTGTATCTGAGGGGTCCCACCAGCACAGGGAGAGGTGGGTGTGTTGGAGGTTGATGTGGGGTTCATATGGAGGTGGAAGGGTGAGAGGAGGAGGAGAAAGAACATCCCCTGGGAGCTCCCACTCACCCATGACTCTGAGCTCTGTCCCACACGCATGCAGGTGCTTCTTCTCCAGGATGTTCTTTCTGTCACACACGTAGATTGCACTGTCCTCGTAGGTGACCCTGAGGATGGTGAGGTTGATGAAGGTGTCTGTCCTGTTGATGGTGTACTGGGAGGTGTTCTTATCCAGCCCACAAATGTCCTCACTGTCCTCTGCTGTCTTGTACCACTGCACGTTTTTGGGGTCGTCGGAGTAGCAGATGAAGTAGATGGGCACGTTCTTCTTGACCGCCACGTAACGTGGGTGCTGGTGCACAGAGGGGCACACACTGTCTGCAGGGACAGGGGCAGTCACAGACCCGGCACCCACGAGACCCCCCAGCATCTCCCACATCAGGAGCTCCCCACTTTCATGGATTATACTGCTTTTGAGCACTCGGCTTTGTTTTGAATTGTCTTTGTCTGGGGTAGTGGTCACGGCCCCAAACCTGCCAGAGCTCGAGGATTGCTTGGGCAGTGCTCCCAGGCTCATGGTGGGATTGTTGGGGTGTCCTTGGCAGGGTCAGGAGTTGGACTTGATGATCCTTGTGGATCCAAGATCATCTCCCAGCTCAGGATATTCTGTGATTCTATGAAATTGGAGCCTTTTGGTGGAAACACACTTTTAATGGAAACTCCATTTTCTGTGGGAATGGCTTCACTCCAATACTTTTGTGCTGCTCCCACCACTCTCTGTGCATATCTTGGTAATCCCAGCTCCCAGATTACAACCAGTGCTGGCACCACAGAGCGTTACTGGGACAGCCCAATCTCCCCATCTGACTTCTCTCAGACTTCCACATTTTTTGCATTTTGCTGTATTTTGGGTTTTTTTGCCATGTTTTGGTCCCAGAGTGGTGAGTTTGAGGGCTCCTTTGGGTTGCAAACTTCATGCTTAGAGCCCCGTGGGGGGGAATGGCACGAGTGCTGTGACACAAGCCCAATGCCTGGTGCCAAGGAAAGGCTTATTCATGCAACATCCTCTGCAAATGCAGGGGGAAAACAGCAAGGAAAGACAAAACAGATCTGGCTTTGTGGAGGGAGATGAAGGTGCAGGGCTGGAGATGTGCTGTGGAGGAGGTCACAGCCTGCAGGGACCATGGCCAGTGGGGATGGGAGGGACCCTGGGGACACATGCAGGGGAAGAGCCCAGTGGGTTTGAACCATACCTGTGCTGTTGCTGGTGTTGTTCTTGTCTGCTGAGATCCCACCTGCAAGACAGAAGAAGAGCCATGAGATAATGGCCAGGAGCTTACAGAGGGTGATCCCCATGTGCCGTGGGTCCTTCGTGCCCACTCCATATGGGGTGGAGTGCTGGGGAGCATCAACAGAGCCCTGCTCAGAGGACACAGGGCAATGCAGATCTGGGGACAAACCCTTCTGTTCCCATCCTATCTCCTGAATCTTCTCCAAGTTGTTTTTGGGTTGACACCCCAGTGAAAACCACCTGCACTATTAATGATACCAGGGCTGGTGCCTCTCTATTTACACTCTGAATCAAACAGAAACACTTTCCCTGCTGAGACTTCCCTGGATTCTGAGCCCTGTGAGGGCCAGGGGGGTTCTCAGACCACACAGGGACCACACAGACCCTCTGGACAAGGGCTGTGGGCTGGAGCTGTGGGGCCTGCCATGCAGTGCAGGAAGCGGGGTGAGGTGGGGACCCCCCCCCAGCCCCCATGGGTGCCTCTGCCCACAGCTCCAGCACCCCTGTGCCTCGGTTCCTCTTGCTGCAGCTGTGCAGGAAGGACCAGCCCTGTTTACTGCCCCGCTTCAGTGCCCAGCTCCGTGAAGGTTTGCCAAACCCCGCCGAGGAGGAGCTGGCACGGAGGTGGGGGCTGCACCACCTCCCAGCACGTTGGGTCAGCTGCAAACCACCTCCCCCCAGGAAGAAGAAGACAAAGAAGAAGAACAGAGGTTCAATTCCCCAGCCTGAGCTTCACCCCAACCTATGCTACCTTGTGGCAGACCCCCTGCCCCAGGCTTGGCCCTGGGCCCCTCTCCCTGCCCCAGAGCCTCTTCCAGGTCTCTGCTGCCCTGTTCACCTCCAGTGCTGGCATCTCTGCAGGTGAACTCTCCCTTCCAGCCCTATTTCATTTTTTCCAGGATGGGGAGATGTGCCTTGACCAGGCTGTGTGCTGGGTACGTGTCCCTGTCACTGGTGCCACCAGTCAGTGAGACACAGGGCTTTGCTCTCCATGTTCTCTTGGTGTTTCTAAATGAAGACCAGGCTGGTTCCTCATCCTGAAAGCCCTCACACCCTTCCAAACCAGAAGTTCCGTTGCAGCCACAGGTGGGCTGAGCTTCCACTTTCCTCCCTTGAAGTCACCATGAGAGCCACGTTGAAACCCTGAGACCTCAAATCCCTACTGGACTTGTGTGGCCAACACAGAAACACTTCAAATGTCCTTCCTCCCACGGGCTTCACCCTGCCAAGGAATCTGTGTGGGATCTGCTGCAGGTTCTCGTGGGTGCCCCTGCAGCAGACAGGGGCTGTTGGAAGGGGACAGGAATCATGTCCTGGGTTTAGCTGCTGCTTCTCCATGGGGATACATGGGGGAACAGCACAAGGATGTTCACACAGGGCCCACAAATCTCCCCCAAAAGCCGTTTTCCTCCCATTTCTCCTCTACTCCCCACAGGCACTGAACCCCACAGAGCAAAGGGTTGTGGCTTGGCCATGGCCTCAGTGATGTGCCAGCCCCATCCTCAGGTCTTTGAGAGCAAAAAATGGTTACAGAGACCACAACAAACCTTCTTTCCTGCAACCACAGCCAGGCAGGCCCTGCATCCACTTGGCACTGGGCTCCTGCCAGAGCCAGCTGACCACCCAAAAACGTGCCCTGTCTCCACACCCCAGTGGGAAGCAAAACCTAAAACCCGAGGTGGGCACTGAGTCCTGAGCCCTGTGTGTCCCCCCCAGGCTCTGCTGCACCTGGGGGGCTTCCAGCCCAGAGCAGGACTGAGAGAGGCCAGAGCAAAGCTTAAAACTGACACAGTGAAAGACAGAGCTGGGTGAAGCCCCCGAGCAGGGCACAC
>JAWWLV010000087.1:4101632-4118213 GCA_035041135.1 Platyrinchus mystaceus
CTGAGAGAGGCCAGAGCAAAGCTTAAAACTGACACAGTGAAAGACAGAGCTGGGTGAAGCCCCCGAGCAGGGCACACGTGCCAGTGCATCCCATCCCCTGGGCACACGTGCCAGTGCATCCCATCCCCTGGGCACATGTACCAGTGCATCCCATCCCCTGGGCACACATGTCAGTGCATCCCATCCCCTGGGCACATGTACCAGTGCATCCCATCCCCTGGGCACACATGTCAGTGCATCTCATCCCCTGGGCACACAGTTCCTCGATCTGAAGTGCAAACCCCGTTTGATGCCTACCTGTGACCAGAACCAGCAGCCAGAGGTTCACCTGGAGCACCCAGAGCCTCCTGCACAGATCAGCCATATTTCACCACACAGGGCAGGGAGACATCCAGCCTTTGCTTCTGCAAAGCACAGCGGCTGCTCCCGCCAGCCTGGCCCCGGTACCTAAAAATGGCAAAGCTGCTGCTACTCGAGACGGCCCCTTTCCTGCTCATGTAAATCCTCCTCGCTGGGGACTTTCCCCTCGGGGCTGGTTTTGAATGCAGTGCAGACACTGAGGCAGCAGGTGCCTGTGCCCTGGGCACCGTCCAGCCCCGTGTCCCTGGGCACTGCCCATCCCCGTGTCCCTGGGCACCGTCCTGCCCCGTGTCGCCAGGCTGTGCCCACCGTGGTGCTGATATTTGATGGAGGTGACCAGGACTGTTGTGGATCTGCAGCAGAGCTGGAGAGTAGCCCGGCTGCGAAGTACTTGGTGATGCCAAACCTGGGATGAGCACAGGGGATGAGTCCATGGAGCAGGATGTGACTTCTTCCCGGCCACATCACTGGGGGATAGAGGATGGAGGGGACCTCCAGGATTTCCTCCAAGCTCCAAAGATCCCCTCCAGGGTGTTTTTGGCCCTTCAGGTGATGGGCAGGGGTTGACACTGGCACAGTTGCCAAGAGTTGGAGCAGGGGTAGGAATAGAGGATGTTTATGGAGTTACTTATGGATGTACTTATGGATGTACTCCCATCGCTGCACCCCAGAGTCCCTGCAGCTGCCCTTCCAGGGAAAAATGAAATCTAGAGTCATAAAATCATGCAATTGTTAAGGTTGGAAAAGACCTTCAAGATCAAGTCCAGCTGTCAACCTGTGTTCACAACTAAATCATGTCCTCAAATGCCACTTCCACAGGTTTTTTGAAGACTTCCAGGGAGAAGAGAAGAAGGGAGAGATGGCCAAAATAAGGGCTCACCTCCCTGGCCACCAGCCATGCCTGTGTGTCATGGGTGCTTCACACCCTGTTTTCCATGACCAAGACCCTTCTCCATGAATCCTTTGGAGACAGACAGACCCTGGGGAAGCACAGTAAGGCACCCCAAGGTGAATTTTGATGTACAAAACCTTTCCCTCCGTGCTGTGCCCCCCGGCTGCAGCATGTTAGCGGCTGTGGGTGAGCACTGAGCTGTGACTTCAAGTGAAAAACACCTTTGGGTACTCTTGCCAGTCATGCTGGTCCCCAGAGCCTGGGTGCCACTGCCTGGGGCCTCCCCAAACCTTCATCTTCTGCAAGTTGGGTGGTTTTCTGCCAGTCCTGAGCATCTGACGGATGCTGGGAACCAGCTCGAGCCTCACCTTGCGTGCAAAGGGACAGAAAAGAAGAGAAATAAAGTTTTCCAGAGAAACACTGGCTTGGAAAGAGGGGTGATGGGAGAGGTGCCTCCTCCTGGCACTGCAGGAGAAGGGGCTGTGTCCCTGCTGCCATCACCCCCCAGATCCTGCTGGCAGAGCAGAGCCTGGCCATGACATCCCAGCAAGGCAAAGGCAATGGGATGCCCACATGCTTGGCGGGCACTGGAGGGGGTTTTAGCAGGCTCTGGGGCTGGAGATGTGAGCTGGGATGCTGGAAGTGCCTGGGAAAGCCCTGCAAGGTAAAACCAGGAGCAGGGCACAAGCTAAAGAGGGTTTGCAGTGACAGGGGCCAAAGCACCCAGTGGGCTGCCTGGGGGCTCCTTGGCACTCTGGAACAGGCACAGACCTAGGCTGGAGGGGCTGGAAGTTCCCGGTGTTTGCAGTAACACATGACATGGGATGCAGAGGGACCTGGTGGTCCCGTGGGGAGGGTCCTGTGTCCTTTTCTCCTGGACCACCCTGACTCCATAGCCCACAGTCCAGAGCCACTGCCAGGCAGCTGCACCTTCCCCAGCCCATCCCTATTCATCGGGGTTTGGGTTTCACCGCTGTCCTTTCCTGGGCTGTGCCACCTCCCCGCTCCAGCCCCCTGGCTGCGTTGGTACCACGCTGCTCCCAACTTGAATTACACCAGCCCCGGGACGAGCTGTTCCAGCAAGAGCCGTTCACCCCTCCCAGCTCAGGGAAAACATTTCCCCCCCTCTAACACACCCCAACACATCCGGTATCGTAATAACAGATCATTTAGAGTTGTTTATTTTAAGAAATGTACAAAGTAAAACGGCTTTAGCTCGCACAAATCCCGCTCTGTGGCATTTTTCCCATCACCGACGACACGTACGTACAAGCAGCATCCCACAATCCAGGTCGGGAACCGCCGTGCCAGGGATGCTTCCCACAGAAACGCTGGTGGCACCAGCTCAGGCTCCTGTTCCAGGGAGCAACGACATGGAAAAGGAAGCACAAGGCTGTGGGATGACACGTGGGTACAGGCAAGCTCAACACCGCTCCCGGCCAGCCTGAACGTGGGGCATCCGGAACGGCTCAGCGCCCAAATCAGCCCGAGAAAAGAAAATAATTATAGTAATACAAAAAAGACAGACCCTTTGGTTTCAAGAAGCAGCCCTTGTTTTAACTGGAAGAGGTTTTGGTTCGTGGTTGTTTTGATCTCATGAGGCTTTTTTTTCCCCTTTTGAAGGCAGCAGGTGGTCAGAGGTGAACTCAGGGCCTTTTGTGAGTTTTTCACAGAATCATGGAACGGTTTCGGTTGGAAGGACCTTAAAGCTCATCTTTAATCTATATTTCCACCCTCCTTCCATGGGCAAGGACACCTTCCACTAGACCAGGTTGCTCCAAGTTCCATCTAACTTGGAAATGAACATTTCCAGGGATGGGGCATCCGCAGCTTCTCTGGGCAACCTGTGCCAGTGCCACTTTTCTTGGTTTTCTTTCCTTTTGCTCACCTGTTTAAAGAGCAGCAAAACCCTTTTTCCCACGGGAAAACACTCCTCTGCCCAGAGATTTCCTGGTGAGGACCTGAATGGCCCCATCCAGCTCTACAGAGACCCCAGCACGTGCCACAGGATCCTGTCTGGAGCCCCAGCCAAGGGAAGGAATCTCTGCTTGAGGATTTTGGGAATCACACCCTGGTAGGAGCATTCATTGCATTGAGCCCCCCAGAGCTTGTGTGGGATTTAAGGGACCCCATTGAAGCAGCTCATGGAAAGGATCATTCAAACACCTGTTCCGATCCCTGGGGGTCCATCTCCATAATTAACACTAACGAAGAGGACAGTGGGAATGCCAGCCAAGAGCACTCCAAAAGGACATCTCCTCTTGCAACGGGGCTAGAAAAAACGCTAGAAGGTTTCATCAGGGAGACTGGGGATTCTTGGATGAGATTTTCCAAACCCTACCTTTGCCCATTGCTTTCCTGCCACAAAATCTGGATGAAACAGGAAAACAGAGAAAAAACATGACTATAAATAGTGTTTACATTTGTATCACAGTGGCCTGAATGATTTATGGTTTCAATGCATATTCAGAGACCTTGAAAACCTGATATTTAACCCTGAGAACATTTCTGCAGATGCTTTGTTTTGGCTATGCAAACCAATTTTTAAGACATAATTGCACTTTCTCTGTAGGTAACAAAAAAATAATCATCAAGCTTATTCAAAGGTTCAAAAGAAAGGTGCTACTTTAAGACTTTGGAGATTTTTGTTCACAAAACCTTTTGTTTTCTGTAATTATTCTTAATGTTATTTCACTTGGCTCATCTTTCACCAGTTGCTTGGCTGCACTCTGGAAGAATAATACACAAGAAAATCTCTTAGTTGTGAAATAACATTAATAAATAATTACCTTAAATGTACTTACTCTTCTGTTAATGCCTGAAAAACATCGTTACTGTGATGAGATCATTTCCAAACTAACATGTTTCTCTTTCACCAACAACAGATTTCACATTCAGTTCTCATAAAAAAAATAATTAAACTCTTTGCAAGTGCAGTGAGCTGGAAAACCCAGGAGGAGATTCTGCTTCCAAAGGTGGCTGCTTGAAACATCTGAAATTAGCTCAATATCTAAGATCTAGTGATCTGTGCATGGAAGAGCTCTTGGACAGGAGATACAAATGAAGTCTCTTCAGGCTGGACCAGAGGTGGAAGCTCCTTCTGTTACACCAGTGACTCCTTCACCACGCGCTCCTTATCCCAAACTTCCGCTTCCTCAGGAGCATCTTGCGTCTCTGAGCTGGGAATGGGCTCGAGGCCAATGGCAGGGGTTGTCTCCACCTCTGTCCCACTGTTCCCATAGATCTCCTGCATTTTGGTGGCAATCAGACCCTCCTTCTCGGGTGCCTCCTCACTCGGGGCGTCCTCGTCCTTGCTCTGCCTGTACATGTAGGACGCCTGTTTCACCGAGCGCCTCAGGAGGTACCTCCGGAAGGCCCTCTGGATTTTGGTGGCACACACTTCCTCGTGTTTCCTTTTCAGAGTGGTGGTGATGGGCTCATAGGAAACCTTCGAGGGGTTTGCAGCCATGAACTTCTCCTCCATGCTGGCCTTCAAGGCATCCATCTCTCCCGAGTCTCCCAGCACCTCCTTAGTCAGGGCAAAGAGGATGTCCAGGCAGTGGATTTTGTCCCCAGCAACCATCGGGAGATCCATGGTGATTAGTTTGATCTTGTTTGGCTTGGGAATTTTCAGTGGCTCCTGTAAGGTGTCTACAAAGTCAGACAAGGTGCTGTAGGCAATGAATTGGGTGGCGTCCGGGTCGAACTTCTCCCAGGTTTCATAAAACATCTCGAAGTCATCCTCGCAGAGGGGCTCGCTGCTCTCCTCCGTGGCCACGTTGAAGTTCTCCAGGATGATGGCGATGTACATGTTCACCACGATGAGAAAGGAAATGATGATGTAGCTGCAGAAGAAGAAGATGCCAATGGCGGGGTTCCCACAGTTCCCTTTCACCGAACTTCCAGGGTTTTCCACCTCGGGGTCGCAGTCCGGGGGGCCGCTGTTCAGGATTGGGTTGAGGAGCCCATCCCACCCGGCTGACGTGGTGATCTGGAAGAGGCAGATGATGCTGTTCCCGAAGGTTTCGAAGTTGAACATGTCATCGATCCCCGACTCCTTCTTCACGTAGGCAAAGTTGGACATCCCGAAGATGGAGTAGATGAACATGACGAGGAAAAGCAGGAGGCCGATGTTGAAGAGGGCAGGCAGGGACATCATCAGAGCAAAGAGGAGAGTCCGGATGCCTTTTGCCCCTCGGATCAGCCGGAGGACACGGCCGATCCTTGCCAGCCTGATGACCCTGAAGAGGGTGGGTGACACGAAGTATTTCTCTATGATGTCGGAGAGGACGATACCTGGGAAGGGATGAAGGAGAGGTGAGTCTGCCCTGCTCTGCAGCCACCATCACTGCCAGAGCTGGGCAGACACAGGGAATTGAGGCTACCCCTGATGGCACACAACACTCTGCTCCTCTGAGGACAGAGGGGACATATAAAAAATAAAAATCTGAGCACAGGGTTGACACAAGGGTTAAACACTGGCTGCTTCATTTCAGTAGCACGGAGACAAGGGGGAATAACACCAAGGAGGAGAGAGAGACATCTCCAGCCCCCACCCAGCTGGTGGCATGGGGTGGCCTCACATCCCTCTTGTCTCAGGGTCCTGCTGGCTTGGCCCTGCTCAAAGCGTGGGTGAAAGAGGGGGCCAGTAGCAGCTTAGTGGCTGTGGACTGGGGAGGCCATTTCCACTCTTCACTGTCCAGTGGGATCCCTGAGGAACTGGAGGGACCAGCAGGACTCACCTAAGATGGAGAGGATGACCACCACAAAGTCAAAGATGTTCCAGCCAACAGTGAAGTAGTAGTAACGCAGGGCGAACATCTTGAGCACACACTCCCCGGTGAAGATGACGATGAAGACCAGGTTTATCTTGTAGAGCACAGATGTTTTGAGCTCACTTTGATCATCTGTTTCCACCATCATGGTCACCATGTTAAGGCAAATCAGGATCATGATGGTTATGTCGAACACTTGCCTGGTAACAAAGTCAAACACCTTCCCTTGGAACTTGTTCTGCCACGTGGATGATGATGGAGCACCAGAGGTGAGGGGTGAACACAGGAGAGACACACACAAAATAAAAGACACAACAGAAAGAGAAAAAGGAACCGTATTTAAAAGAGCACTTAAAACCTCAGGGTTGTGGCTGGTACAGGTCTCACAGCCCCAGAAGTTATGGGGGTAGGATACCCAGCACCTCGCAGGATGGAGCCCATGGGTAACACCATGATCAGGAGCTGTGGGCATGGGGAACAGTCACCTTCTAGTTATATCCACAATTAATGGGGCACAAATAAACACATGGAAAAGGCCTCAGTTGTGCAAGGCTACCAAACCCAACCCCAAATTTCAGCTGTGAATGTATTGGCTGGACCAGTGTCCCTTCCAGGGGGGTTGAAAGCTGAGCCTTCTCCAAGCCCAACTCTCTTCCACAGAGGAGCTGGGAGCTGAGGTAGGAGAAACCCCAAATCCCTGCAAACTCAATGCCTTTGCCAGCAAAGCCAGGGCTGAAGGGCAGACCCAAAGGAGGTGGCCTGATGTCAACCTCTTCTGAAGCCCCAGCTCTTAGCGAGGTCCTGTCTGAAGAATAGCAACAGGGAGCCAGGATGTGGCTCCTTGCCCTGCAAATCATCTTCCCCACATCCTTCTCATTCCCTTTGGGACAGCTGGTGGATTGTTCCCTCCATGCTTCACTCCAGAGGGATTAACCCAACATACCGATGGCCTGGGGATGGGCTTCTGGGGCTTCTTGGAGCCGAGCTTCTTCATGGCATTGTAGTATTTCTTCTGCTCTTCTGTCATGAAGATGTCTTTGCCTCCAAAGTATAGAGGGAATCGCTGTTGTTAGTCTCCTGAATTCACCTCTCTCCACCAAGCATCTCTGACCATGTCCCTGCCCACCAAATATCCCTGACCATGGCCCTGCCCACCAAATATCCCTGACCATGTCCCTGCCCACCAAGTGTCTCCAGCCAAGCTCCTGCCAGGCACTGCTCTCTACACTGGCTCAGTGGTCCTGCTGGGACCATGTGCTGCAGCCCTCACTCAGCAGCAACAACATGCTCTGTCCTGCCCTCCCTCCTCCTGCTTCCCTGCTCCAGCACCCCCGAGGTGTTAGTCCTGTGCTACTTGCTTGAAAGCAGAACTTGAGTCTCAACTTGATGCATAGAAAAATTAATGAGAAATGGTCCCAGGGTGGGAAAAGAAAATAAAAGTGACAGCATAGGAAAAAGAAAATGCAGTTTCCATTTGCCTCCACCCTCTGCACCCATAAATTAAGCCCTGTGTAAATGCTATGACCAGGACACAAAGCCTTCTGTGCCCTTTGTCCGGTGCAGGAAGGCACTAATGGATATGAGTCCTGGGTCCCATCTGAGCCCTGGGCATGGTGGCTGTAGTCCTCTCACCCCACCATTGTGCTGGTCCCCCCCCCATCCTGGACCAGCACCCCAGACAGCAACAGCACTGCAGGACCCAGAAAATACTCATCTTTTTCTTCTGCTGGTTGAAGTTGTCGATGATGACGCCGATGAAGAGGTTGAGGGTGAAGAAGGCGCCGAAGATGATGAAGATGACAAAGTAGATGTACATGTAGAGGTTGATCTCATACTGTGGCTGCTCTTCAATCTGTCCAGGACAGAGAGGAAATGTGAGATTAATCCTCTCCCAAAAGTGTGTCCCCAAAACCATGGACAAGGGGTCGTGGTGTTCAGACAGAGCTGTGGGGTGGCTGCTCCACAACTTTTGGTCCTGTGGGTTGAGTGGTTCCCATGGGAGCAACCACAGGAAGGGACACCCATGTGACACCGTCTGGATGGACAAGGAAATGCTGACCCCTGATCCCACGGCATGGACTGGGGAATAGGAAAGGATGCCCAGGTGCAGAGATAGTGATGAGCAAAAGTGAGTTTATTCCCAATAGTTAGCATTCCAAGGGCTGAAGTACAGCCAAGAGGGGAAAGGAAAAAGTGAGTTAATTTGCCACACCAGCACATGGGGCTGGCTCAGCCTGGCAGCCTTGGGCAACACTCATCTCAAGGAGCATCCCTTGATTCTGCACTGCCTTTGGCTGGAGACTTTCCAAGCTGTCCCCACTGGCTTCCCCCATTTCGAAGAAAGCTCTTGACAGGACAGGGTGGATTTCTTCCCAAACCAGCTTCCCAGGTGCTCTGGAAGGCAGGAGCCTGAGCTGTTTTCAGAGGGCCCTGGAAGCTGAGCACCAGCAGCTGCCACTGGGGTGAGCAGAGTGGCTGTTTCTGGTGCTAAAAAAAGGCAATGAGAACAATAAGTTCAGGCCTGTGGGTGTGTGGGATGACCCAACCCCTCCCCAAGTTTGTTAGAGAACAGCAGGAAGCCCTTCCTGCTGCATTGGCTCATGGCAGTGTGTGTCCACATGGACACTTTTGGGGATGGATCATGGTACAAACAGCCTTTGCATGACACTCTTCAGGACAGCTGTTGTTTTTTTTTTAATAACCCATTTAACCCACAGGTTAAATGTTGGCTGCTTTGCTTTCATAACCCATTTATTGCTCAAGGCAAGCCAGGCACTTTCTCCAGGGTGGGATAAGCTCTCCAAGCTGGAGGGGACATGGAGGGCATCAGCTCACAGCAGGGTGAAGGATGAGCCCTCCAGGCTAAACAGGGATTTTGGACCATGAAACTGAAGCCAAGAGGAGTGGACTGAGCCCCAGCTGTATCTGGTTGGGGTGGGAACCCGCTGTGGGGGCCAGGCTGCAGCTGGGATGCAGGTGACAGTGACATGGGTGGCACAGGGACTCAACTGGCTGTTCTTTTTGAGGCTGTGCACCTCAGCAAGGGGGGATGTTGTGGCTGCCCCATCCCTGGAATGTCCAAGGTCAGGTTGGACAGGGCTTGGAGCAACTTGGGATAGTGGAAGGTGTCCCTGCCCATGGCAGGGGGTGGCACTGGGCAGTCTTTAAGTACCCTTCAAACCCAAACCATTCTGGGATTCCATGATAGGATAAATTCTGTGGGTCTCCCCACTCTGTAGCCCATGTGCTTGCTGAAGCCATGGGTGGGACTCAGGCAGCCCCCAGCACCAAGGGGCAGAGCCAGAGGTGATGCTGCAGCTGAGGATCCATCCCAGCCTGTGCTGAGCTGCACCTCAGCTCCAGGACCCTGTTCCCAGTCTGCTATGGGGAATCAACCCCTGGGACAATTCTTGGTGCTGGTTGTGAGATGTCCCTGCGTGTCCCCTCACCTCGCGTGAGTCCACGGCAGCGTACATGATGTCCATCCAGCCTTTGAAGGTTGCCTGAGGGAACAGGAACAGTTGAATTCAATGATCTGAGAGTATTTTCCAACCTAAATGACTCTATGATTCTCTGAAAGTGGAGAACATATTTTCTGGGAGGTATTTGGGGCTGGGAGGGGAGGGAGTGTGATGGGTGCGTGTCTGGGGTTTAGCTCTGGGCACTCCTGCTCAGCCTGGAGTTACAGCTTCTTCATGGGAATGGCAGGAGAGGGACGTGATTTGAATCCCCAAGAAAAATGTCCCAGTGCAGAAATAGGGAGATTTGCCCATGCAGATGCATGGACTGTTCTGGGGCTGAGATTACCAGTGTTTCCCAAAACACTGCTGCAAACCAGGCTGGGGAGAGAAGATATTGACTCTTCTCCCCAAACCAAAGTACATTTTCCCAACAGCAGAGCTGTACCCTGGCTCCCTCCCACTCCCAAACTGTGCCACCTCCAGAGCCCTGACTTCTGTGCCACTGCTTCCACAATAGCTGGATTCCCATCCCAGCAGGGTGGGTGTCTACACTGCATCTTTTACAGGGACTACACTGCATCTTTTACAGCCTTTTGCTGCTGATTTGTTAAACAAAAGCTCTGAACATCTTGTTTCCTGAATCTGATGGAACAACAAGACCGAAGAGGAAGCTGAATTTAAAAGCAGGTTAATCAGCCTGGCTTACGCTCCGATTCTGCGGCCACCAGTTCACCTGGATCCGATGGGAGTAGCCCCAGCCCTGCCCATAACGGAGCCCACAGCTCTATTTTTATTGAAACTGTGGTGAGCAGTTCCCCTTTGCTGCCTGGCTCAGCTGGGGTGAGTTCTGTGGAACTCGGCTGTGTTCCCCACCGCCTGCAGGGGACACGTGCCCCCTTTTTCCAGTCGTCACTCTCCCCGTGCAAAACTTCCACAGCCTACAGCTACAGCAGACTGGACTTTCCAAATGGGGGAGGGGGGTAAGGCAGAGCCTCTCCTCCTCAATCCTGCATCCCATGCTGTGCAGGGGTCCTTTTGCAGCTCCAGGCTTGGTGCTGTCTATCATCTGCAGCAGCTCCCTGCTGACACCTTCCCCTCCCATCTTCTAACCTCTCCCTTTCCTCCTTGGTTCTGTAGCGTTTTTTTGGTGTTAAAACCCAGCTTTGGAGATAAGTAGCAGCTCACAGACCCCACCTGGGCATCAGGGCAGCATCCCGCTCCAGCCCTGATGGCAGTCACGCTGCCCTGCACCTTGGATGGTGGCAGCTGCCCTTGTTACGTACCACCTGCAGCAAGGAGAGGTATCCCAAGCCCACGTTGTCGAAGTTGACCTTGACGTTGACCCATCTGACCTCGTTGGTGTAGAGGAGGGCCATGCAGTCGCTCTTGTTGTTCACCACGCTGGTGTCGAAGAGCTCCCCCGTGGTGGTGTTGACACACCGGTAGTACTTCCCCGCGAAGAGGTTCACCCCCATGATGCTGAAGATCAGCCAGAAGATGAGGCAGACCAGCAGCACGTTCATGATGGAGGGGATGGCGCCCAGCAAGGCATTCACCACCACCTGCGTGGGGAAAAGAGACCCTGCAGGAACCTGGCTGGGGTATCAGGCTGGGAATGACCTGGACCTTCATGTGCCCGTGCCCCAGCGGCACCAAGTGCACTCAGACTGGACCAAAGCATCAATCCCCTTGGGCTGGAGGCCCCTGAAAACCAGCTGGGATGTGTCCCTGGCATGGGTGACTGCTGAAGAGTGCAGTGTTGCACGTCCTTGTCAGAGGCAGCAGCACACAGGGGACTCACTTACCCTCATGCCTTCAAATCGGGACAGGGCACGCAGTGGTCTCAGAGCCCTCAGTGTCCGCAGGGACTTGATGGCTCCCAGCTCGGAGTATCCCAGCCAGTTTGCTGTCAGGCTGACCAGGGAAACCTGGAAGGAGCAGCCCAAGGGATTAGCAGCATCTCAGGTGGAAACACAACTGAACCACATCCTCCAGCTCCTGCCTTTCCCTCTCTCCCCAACAGTTCCTTAGGCTGGTGGACATCCTCTAGTTTTGGGACATAGACATTGAGTCCTTGGGGTCTGTGGTGACCAGTCACCTAAAGAATCCCAGAATCCCAGAATGGTTTGGGTTGTAAGGGACCTCAAACCCCATTCAGTTCCACCCCCCTGCCTTGGGCGGGGACACCTTTCACTAGACCAGGTTGCTCCAAGCAGTGTCCAACTTGGCCTTGGACACTTCCAGGGATAGGGCAGGATGTCCCCACCTCTTGAGTATGAGGGTGGAGCTGATGGGGACACAGAAATACTGCACAGGAAGAACAGCTTGCTCTGCCATGGAGGATTTAGGAGACCTGATGTCCCTTCATATCTCTGCTGGGATCTCGTAGAACAGCATGGGCTGTTCTTGGCTTTGGTGTAAAACAGGTGGTTTGAAAGGGTTTCTGCAACCACGGAAAGAAGTGGTCCATCCCCTGGAGGACCGTTATTTTAACAAATGTTCTCAGCCCTTGTTCCACAGCCACACCATCATCCTTTCAAATACAATATGGGTTAATTTCCAACAGCTTCCTACAATCCCTTGATGCCCCCAAAACCCCTTGGCTCTGACTCTGGGGGTGCTCATCACGTACATCAACGATGAGGAAATCCAGCCAGCACCAGGCATTGGTGAAGTACACCTTGAAGCCATAGGCCACCCACTTGAGCAGCATCTCGATGACAAAGATGTAGGAGAAGACCTTGTCAGCGTATTCCAGGATGGTCCGGATCACCTTCCGCTGCTCGATGTAGATGTCCTCGAACGCCTGGAAGAGGCACAGAGCTATGTGATAGTCATTCTTCCATTAGTCCCGCTGCTTCCCAGGGCAGCCACATCCACACCTGCTTTCCTAGGGCTTGGGGAAGCGTGGGAAGTTGAGAGCCTAATGATGGGCGGCGTTTATTCATGTACCTGATCAGCTTGGGGCCTGATTCTTGTTTGCAAGTTCCTGTTGGCTTTGTAGAGCGGTGTTTGACTCGAAGCAGAAGCCCAGCTGCATTAAATTCCCACCCATCTGAAGTCAAAAGCCAGGACACCAACCCATGCCTTTGGATGCTTTGAAAATGCCCTTAGGAGTTTGGGTGTGTGCAGTGTAAGCAGTCAGAGATACGGTGTGCTGACCAGGTGCTGCACAGCTGGTTTAGCACAGCTTTCAATTCTGGCACCAGCTACAACCTCAGACATCCCCAAACTGCACCTCAGAGCGTGATGCAGACATGTAAAGTATGTCTGAAAACCCCCTCAGTCCCTCTGTTCTCCCTCCCTCTCTCTTCACCTCCAAACCTGCAGAGAGGTTGGTATTTCCAGGGGCCTCTGGGTTATATCCAGCCCAAAAACTCACAGAGGGCCAACGGGCTGACACTCAGCTTATTAATGAGGTTGATTTAAATGGACACCCAGGTCACAGAATCACAAAATATGCTGAATTGGAAGGGATCCACAAGGATCATCGAGTCCAGCTCCTGGCCTTGCATAGGACCATCACCAGCAGTCACACCCTGTGCTCCAGAGGATCATCCAAACCCTCCTGGAGCTCTGGCAGCCTTGGGGCTGTGCCCACTGCCCTGGGGAGCCTGGGCAGTGCCAACCACCCTCTGGGGGAAGAAGCTTTTCCTGAGTTCCAACCTGACCTTGCCCTGACACAGCTCCAGCCCTTCCCTGGTCCTGTCCCTGGTCCCCACTGAGAGAGCTCAGGGCCTGCCCCTCCTCAGGAAGTTGTAACTTCAGTGAGGTCTCCCCTCCTCTTCTCCAGCTGAACACACCAAGTGCCCTCAGTGTCCTCACATGGCTTCAAATCAAGGCCCTTCACCTCTTCATGGCCTCCTTTGGACACTCTGTATAGTTTAGTATCTTCCTTATATTGTGGTGCCCCAAACTGCCCCAATATTGAGGTGAGGCCACCCCAGGGCAGAGCAGAGTGGGACAATCCCCTCCCTGGCCTGGCTGGTGATGCTGGGCCTGATGCTCCCCAGGACAGGGTTGGTCCTCCTGGCTGCCAGGGCACTGCTGACTCCTGGCCAACTTGCCATCAACCAGGACCTCCAGGGCCCGTTCCTGGCACTGCTTTCCAGCATCTCATTCCCCACTCTGTCCTCCCTCCTGGGAAGGGGCACCATTCAGTGGCTGGAGGTGCTGAACAGCCACACAATAACCATGAATTTTTTGTCAAGCACTTCCCAACAGCCAGTGGTGGCAGCGGTGAAAGGAGGAACCACCCACATGAGGCTGAACAGAAGGTGCAGAAGATAGTTTGTGGTTGACATTAATAACTGGAGTGGGAGCTGCAGCCACATCCCTCAAGCCCATGGACCAGCAGCCTGTGGATGCTGGGGAGGGGTGGCCACACCAGAGCTCTTAGAGCATGTTTAGAGCCCCTTGCAAGGCTGTACTCTGGACAGACCTGAGCCAAATGGGCTTTGCAATCAAACATCTGCCCACAGCTGTGTGATTTGGCACAGGAGACAACCAGGACATGCCCAGAGCCCGGGTCCTGCCCACCTCTCTGTGCTCTCCCAAGCTGGGAAGCTGCTGAAGAGCAAATGGGACCAGGAGAAATGTGGGACCTACCAGTGCCCCACTGCTGAGGAGGATCATGAAGACGATGAAGGTCTCGAACCAGTCATGCTCCACGATCCTGAAGCAGGTTTTCCTGATGTTCCACCATATCCTCCCTTTCTCACTGGTGATGTCCACATAGAGGCAGGGAAACCGCTTCACGCAGCCTGGGGGTGGGACACAGAGCTGGGGGTCACCTCCTGGCCAGGGTGTTTCCACCAACGAGACACTACTCCTGGTTTTATTGGCATTTCAGACCATCACTGGTGGAGGGTGGAGCAGGACCCTGCTGGGCGTAGGTGGGGTGGAAGAGGGGAGCCCCATGGGGAGTACAGGAGGATTTGGAGTTTGGGCTGAGCTCAGTGAGCCTGGGGGTCCTTATGCTGCAAGAATTGGTTGGCACTGGCCCCTCCACACCCCATTGCCCCTCTCCACAGGGTCTCCTGCCCTGCTTGGTCCCTCACCTTCGGTGAAACACTCCTCAGGCTCGTTTCCCTCCTCGGCCACTTCTGCCACCTCCTCCTCCTCGGGCGCGGGGGGTTTGTAATCCACGGTGCTGCACAGGGATGAGGCGTTGTCGCTGCACAGGGGCTTCTGCAGAGGGAGAGGAGGATTCAGACTGGGCTGCCCTGCAGGAGGGACACTCCTGGGCTTTGGCTGCCTCCAGCCACCCTCCTCCTGCCCCCAGAGAGACCTTGCAGTATGGGGACAGCTGGCTGCTGGGACCCCATGGCTTGGAGGATGCCCCAAGTCCCTCCCTATGGAAACACAGCCCAGAGTGAAGCTGTTGAATTGTCCAGGGCAGCAAACCATGGAGGGTTGTTGGTACCTGAGCTTTCACAAGCTTCACTTTTCATCCAACTTCAGAGGAGCAAAAGGTCCCCTTACCACAACCTTCCTCCCAGCACAGCAGGTCCACCTCCCATCTACTTGTGCCATCACCTCAGGCTGATTTTCTCACCTCCTCCTCCTCCTCTGCATGCCCCCATCCAAGCATTCCTCTGCCAAACCCCCTTTGGTGCAATAAGATCTACAGAAACCTAAGAAGCCACCATGGCACTTCCCTCACGTCCTGCCGGCCCAGCTCGTGCCGAAGGGCCCTTTGCCTGAGGTTCACCCAAGTTCAAAACCTGCATCCCAAATACCTCTCTCCAGCTCCATCCTGCTCCACAGCTCAGCTTGGCTGACTTCCCAGACACCACTCAGCAAGGCCTGGAGGGGCTGATAACAAGAGAAAACCTTGGCAAGCCCTGGAGATTCTTTTTCCTCCGTTTTTTTTTTTTTTTGGCTTTCTGAGAAGACCTCCTGCAGCACTTGAATAAAGAGCAGATCCCCAGCCCTGCCTGTCCTACCTGGGAGCAGCAGGAACTAGAAGATCTTGGATAGGTATCTCCAACACAGGACGGTATTGGCTTTCGTGGGAAGGAGAAAATCCTCCCCCGAGGCTGCTCGAGCTTTTGGAAGTGCATAAAAGAGCTGCTCCATCCTCCAAAACCCAGGGAAGAGCCCCTGGAGTGAACTGAGGCACCGTCACTGCCTGCAGCTTCAGCAGCCACAGCCACATCTCCACGAGAAGATGTTGCTTTGGGGGACCCTTTGGGAACACGCAGGACACTGCCTGGAGGAGCAGGACACAGTGCTGGGGGTGGCACGAGCTGTCAGCTGGAGGCTCTCCAGGATCAGTGGGACCACCCTCTGCTGGGGCTGGAGGAGGGGAGAGGAGGGACAAGGGGATTAGGAGGCCTTGGCATGGGGCCAGGCAAGCTGTGACCCCGGAGAAGGACACAGGGAGACCATCTGCCTTCAGGACAATCTTGCAAAGGGACGAGGTGGGGACAAACCAGAGCAGCCACCCTGGAGACGGGGGGCAAGGTGTCCCTAGAGGGGCACTTGGACAACTCATGGAACCCAGGAGCTCTGTGGCAGGTGCTCAGGGCAGGTCCTTTTGGGTGGGGATGGGGATAACTGTGCTGGTCCCATGGCAAGAGCCCCCAAATTCCATCCCTGGGGCTTCTGAGCCACCCCCCCCCCCCGCTCCCCCAAACCAGCAGGTTTGCAGAGCAACTTCCATCACACACCTGGTGCAGCACATCCCCCCTGGCTGGGGGTTTCCACCCAAATCCAGGGCTTTTGGCATCCTTGCCAGCCCTGAGCATTTGCATTCAGGTGCTGCACACCCCCATTATTCACAGCACTTAAAATCGTGGTATCCTTTGGGTTGGAAAAACCCTCTGAGATCATCGAGCCCATCCACCCCCCCAGCACTGCCGAGGCCACCACTAACCCGTCTCTCCAAGTGCCACATCCGCATGGCTTTTAAATCCCTCCAGGAATGGGGACTCCACCCCTGACCTGGGCAGCTCTGCCAGGGCTGGACAACCCTTTCTGCAGAGAAATTTTCCCAATATCCAACCTGAACTTCCCCTGGCACAGCTTGAGGCCGTTCCCTCTCCTCCTGTCCCTGTTCCCTGGGAGCAGAGCCCGACCCCCCCCGGCT
>JAWWLV010000087.1:4119559-4132507 GCA_035041135.1 Platyrinchus mystaceus
TAAAGGGAATGACAGCAGCAACCCCTCCTTGCCCATTGCCTTGACCAAGGTGCTCCAGGCACATTATGTCCCCTCTGAGTCCAGCTTAGCAGCACGGTCACAATGGGTCACAGCCAGCCACCACCTTTCCTTCTGCCCTCTTCTGCAGCCCCAACTGCTGAAAACACTGTTTTCCCAGCCTAAAACAAAGAATCAGGATAGTCTCCCATTTTTGCAGAGCCACTGTCACTGTGCTGAGCTGTGAGGATCCTGCAGATGCGGGGAGGCGAGTGGCCCCAGGGTCTTGGGAGTTCTGGGTAATTCTCCAGCCCTCCCTGGGCTCCCTGTGCAGTCACATCCAGGTGCTCAGCAGCACCATGATGCCCTGGCACACAACAGGACTAGTTGGGACAGAGCTTCCCACAGGCCCCTCAGCTCCTGGGCAGACATGTTTGCCATTGACAGCCATGATAAACCCCTGTCAGAACTGCTCTTTTATTCCTATGAAACCCCTTTCCAGATTGATTCATCCAACACAGCACCCTCAGCCTCCCCACGTTTCCCCAGGACCTCAGTGTGAGGAGCAATTTCCCACCAGCCCATCACCCTCCTTTCTGTGTCCACTGTTCCTGAGTTTCTCGTCTCAAAGTCCCCCTGCCACCCTCCCAGTGAGGTGATCAGTGTCCCACGAACCCTGACAGCTCCCCCCACACCTCAGTGCTGACATCAGCTGTCTCATCAGCTTTGGATCCAACATGCATCGCTTCATGTTCACTCCTGCTAAGCTCCTCCATCTGGTTTCATGCCCCCCTCCCCGATGATGCTTTTGGAGGCATTAGCAGTGGATCCAATGATAGTGCCATCAGCAGATTTCCTGGCATCAGATTCCTCTGGAACATCTTTAACCCCAAACTGAGCTCTCTGACACCTGCACCATCCCTGGGGTGTGAGGGCCCCTCTGGCATTAGCAATAACCCCATAATCTGACCCCAAACAGGCCAAACCCTCTGCTTGGACCCGACTCCCCAACTCCAGCTTACACTGGGAAATGCCAGGTTGGGAAACCCCAAGTTTGGCTCCTGCCACACACAGTGGAAAAGCTAAAAGTAACTCAAACAAGCATCATTCTTTAAACAGCAGAGCAAGAACAGGGCAATCCCTGGTTCTGGGTGAAACCTTTCCACCCGCTTTCCTCACCTTGGTGCTGTCCTCGGTTTCAGACTGGGTGCTGGTCTCCTCGTACAGGTCAGACTCCTCTGAGGCGATGGGCACTTGCACCGTCAAGTTGGGGTTGTTAATGAAATTCATGTGATCCAGCTCGTCCATGAAAATACGCTCTTTGCCGGCGATCCCGTCCAGGTACCCCGGCTTGGTCTCCTGGGCGGTGTCCACGTGGTTTAGCACGGAGTTTTCCCTCTTGCTGGGCTCCTGCTCTTCCTCCGGGGCCACCTTCTTGCCCTTCCAGAGCCGCCGGAGCAGCGTGAGGAGGGAGGCCTTGGCGAAGTCGATGCCGCGGGTGATCCTGCCGATGGCGATCTGCAGGTTGTTCATCTCGCCGTCGTCGTCCGACGCCGCCAGGCTGTCGGCGCTGAAGGAGCTCAGCAGCAAAGCTAAGAACAGGTTCAGCACCTGGGGTGGGGGGGACAAAACCCAAAAAACACCGGCCTTGACATCCAGCACCAACCTCAGGCTGCAGAGAAACCACCCAGCCCTGGGGACTGCAGAGATGCCAACCTCATCTCCTGGAGGACATGGACGTGCTCCTCCTCACTTCCTCCTGGGCTCTGATGCCCTCAGCATCACCCCCAGCTGCCTGGGTCCTGCTGATCCATTTGTAAGTGATACCAAGCATGGCTTCAGCCCCTCTCAGACCAGCTTTCCTGTGGGTCCATCACCATGTCCCTCCCTTTGGTCTCTTGGAGCTCTTGGCCTGGCTGGTCCCCATGTGGGACTCCCCACCACCCACAGGGATGCAGCTCAGCTCTGTTGGGGATGCCCCATCCCTGGGAGTGTCCAAGGGCAAGTTGGACGGGGCTTGGAGTGACCTGGTCTAGTGGAAGGTGTCCCTGCCTATGGCAGGTGGTTGGAATGGGAAGATCTTTAAGTTCCCTTCCAACCCAAACCATTCTGGGATTCTCTGATTCTCTGGTTATGTTATTTCTTTCCCCAGGGAGAGAATCTCCTGCTTGTTGTCCTACCAGCTGCAACTCTTCCTCTCCTCTTCCCTGCTAGTTCAGGTGCCCAGCATGCTCCTGAGGGTCTCCCACACCCTGGTGCCACAGAGGACCCTGAGCCCCCCCCTCATCCCTGTCTCCCAGAAACTGCTCTGCTCCCTGGAAAGTGGTATTTCATCTCAGCACGAGTCAGCTCATGGGATGCAAATGCTCCAAACATGGGCTCTTCTGCTTCCTCTAGACCTCACCTACTTCACCATGCCCAAAACATGACTGGACCCCTCCACAGCCTCCCTTGGCACAGTTTGACTCACTGCATGCCAGAAATCTGGAGCAGCTCATGAGAAGAGGAGTGGGACAGGCACCCCTGCACCCAGCCAGGCACCCGCTGTGTGGAGCAGAGATGGGCCCAGCCCACAGCTGTTGATGTTTGTGCCCTGTTGTGCCAGCAGCGTATCTGAGCCGGGAATTAGCTGCTATCCAAGGTCACTGCTGCTTTCACATGGCTCATACCACATGCCTTAAACCTCGTCTTTAAATAAATCCCCCCGGGCCCATCAGTTTAATGCTTACGTTAAGTACCAATTACAGCTAATAGCTGCCGTTGGCTCTGGCTTTGTTGGACAGGAGTCCCTTACCTTGTCACCCGACTGACTTCCTCCCTTTTCCCTTAATAACCCCAAAGGAAATGCTCTAAGTGTCATTAACAGTAAAGGACGACAACCCGTCACCTTATTTCTCCCTCAGGGGAAGCGGAGAGAAACACACACCTCCCTGCACTGGGATACTTGGGACAGGCTCCAGGACTTGGAAATACCTGAGACACGGCCAGGAGAGCCTGGCAGAGGGGGTGAAGAGGGCAGAGACGGCTCTCTACGTGTTTGTGCTCCATGTTTCTCTGCTTTGCTGTAAACGGATCGAGTGCAGCAGCACAGAGCGTGGCAGGAGCTGCCAGGGCTGGGGTGCAGCTCAGGGGGGGAACCCCTGCACCTGAGGGAGGGCTGTCACTGGCCCCACCAGCTGAAAATCCTGCTGAACCCCTATCTTTTCCAGGAGAGTGTCTTGGAGGGGTGTGTGGGCTGTCCTATTACAAAAACAGGCTTCAGAAGAGGAAATGTTTCCAGCTGTGATTCTCAGTCTCCTACGCTCTCTGCAGGTGGTTCTGGAGAGGCTCCAGCTGTTTACGAGTGATTTTCAGGCTCACTCAGCATTACAATCCAAATGAATGGGTTCCCCTCCAAAGGTGGCATCACAAACCGTTGCTGAATGGTGGGTGATGGGCAGCTCAAGGGGTGCACAGGGCTGCTCCCTTCGTCTGCCCAGCACCACCCACAGACCCCCAGGACACCCTGGGGTGAGCTCTGTCCTGCTCTGGGGACCAGTTCAAAGCCTCAAACACCTTTCATGAGTCAGGGAAACCAAGCAGCACCCAAATCCCAACTTTCTGCCGTGGAAGCGGGACGCTGCGGGCTGCCCAGTGCCTGACCCAAAGCCATGGGGTGCTCTGTGTTTCTCCCTGGGGCTCCTTTCACCCCTCTGCAGGGCTTTGCCAGCCGCCCTGGGGACGCAGGCACCGGCGGCTCCCCGGGGCAGATAGTTTTTCAAAGCAAATTCCAAAAGGCTTACACAACCCCGGCAAGTAACAGGAGCGATCCGGGCAGGCGGCCGCTTCCCTCCCCTCCCCTGCCCTGCTCCTCAAGAAGGGAGAGCAGGGCCCACGCAGGCTGGAAAACAAGCTCCAAAGCTGCCAGCGAGAGGGTTACCAAGTTTAGAAAGGATTTCATGCTCTCCTGGAACTTGCAAACCTGCAGGACAGGCAGTGAGCAGCTTGGATTAGTGGTAGGCAGGGGTAGGAGGTAGGCAGGGAGGGGGTGATGAGGATCGGGACCCACGGCAGGAGGTGCAGGGGGTTGTGTATCACCTCCTGGACTGAGGTGACGACTGGGAATATTGGGAATCTGCAAGAGCCTTGGGTGGGGGGGCTGCTGCCAAAAGCAAAGGGCCAGCCCTGGGATGTGCTGGATAGAGCTCTTCCTCCATCCCTCATTGCAGGGGAGTGGGAAACAGGGAGGAAAGCTGAGCTCTCTTTTGTCCCAGAATTGCTCCTGTCTCTGCCTAAAGCCCGTTGTTGTTTTCCATGCCTCAGTTTCCCCTTCAGTCCCTGATCTGGTTTCAGCTGAAGGTCCCTCAGAAGTCACTTCTCACCCTGTTCCACACAGGGCTGACACACAGCAAGTCCCACCAGGCCCATGGGAGGGAGGTGGAGCCCTGTTCCAGTGCTCCCATCCAGCTCCAACCAGCCCTGTAGATGAGCTCAGCTGGACAGTCTTAAGCTGTGCCAGGGGAGGTTTAGGTTGGATAGTAGGAAGAAGTTCTACACAGAAAGAGTGACTGGGACTGGAATGAGCTCCCCAGGGAGGTGGTGGAGTCACCGACCCTGGAGGTGTTTAAGAAGAGACTGGATGTGGCTCTCACCAAGGTGGTGTTGGGTCATGGATTGGACTTGATGACCTCAGAGGTCTTTTCTAACCCAACTGATTCTGTGATTCTGTGATTCTGTGATTCTGTGATTCTGTGACTCTGTCCCCACCCCACCACACCCTCTGCCCTTGCCCCCCACCTTCCACCCCAGTTCTAAGGCTCACCACCAGGTTCCCGATGACCATGACCATCATGAAGACGATGAGGCACATGGTCTGGCCGGCCACCTCCATGCAGTCCCACATGGTCTCGATCCACTCCCCGCAGAGGATGCGGAAGACGATGAGGAAGGAGTGGAAGAAGTCGTGCATGTGCCAGCGGGGCAGGGTGCAGTCCACGGAGATCTTGCACACGCACTCGGTGTAGCTCTTCCCGAAGAGCTGCATCCCCACCACGGCGAAGATGAAGACGATGATGGCCAACACCAGTGTGAGGTTCCCCAGGGCGCCCACCGAGTTGCCGATGATCTTGATGAGCATGTTGAGGGTGGGCCAGGATTTGGCGAGCTTGAAGACCCTCAGCTGTGGGGAGCAAGGAGGGGAGGTGTTGGTTTGGCTTGGGGGGTGCTGGTTTGGCTGGGGCTGCCGTTGCCACGGGCTGTCAGCAAGGCTGTGACGCTGCAATCACACCTCCATGTGGCTGTTTTATTAAGGCAGGAGGGGTCAAACACTCTGGGAAGAGCACAGACTCTGACTTTCCTAAATATTTAGCTTGACTCTCAGTGTTATCTTTAGTTGGTGACCACTCTAAAGGAGGCTGAACAAGCCATCTCCACCCTGATTGGTGCCGATCACATCCACAACCCCCAGGCACTGAGAGTCCTCCCTGGCACCTACCAAGCGGAAGGAGCGGAGCACGGAGAGCCCTTGCACGTTGGCCAAGCCCAGCTCCACCAGGCTCAGGGTGACGATGATGCTGTCAAAGATGTTCCAGCCCTGCTGGAAGTACTCGTAGGGATCCAGAGCAATGAGCTTCAGGACCATCTCTGCTGTGAAGATCCCTGTGAAGACCTGTGGGAAGCAGCACCCTGTCACTTCGGTTGTAAACCAGTGCAGAGCCTTGGGGTGGGGGGGGGCAGCACCTCTCTTTTTTGGTGTATTCCCAGAGAATTTTGCCCCTTTAGGTCCAGTCCCAGCTGGGAACAAGCTCCCCAGCTGCTGCCCAGTGTGGCTGGTAAAGCCAGACTGGGAGTATTGGTGACTGATTTCTTCTGGAGGGACACAGAGGTGTGAGTTAGCAGTGGGAAATTAAAAATAAAAGTTTCACTGGCAAAGAGACCCCTTTTGAATAACTGGTGAATCACAGACACCCAGCACTGGGAACTGGGCTGCTACTGCCCCTGTCCCTCCCTGAGCCTTGTGACAGCTGATCCAGATTTTACACATTACTCCTTCCCTGGGACTACAACAGCTCTGTGAATTATCACGTTACTCCAGAGAGGGCTCAGCGATGTGACAATTACCATCCCTGATGCAATTCCATGACACAGCACGTGCAGAGGGGCCCAGGGACAGATTTGGCCTGGCTGTGGATAGTGTTGGGACACACATGTCTGTGCCTCCACTGGGCAGGGAGGAGAGGCTGCAAAAGCTTCTGCTCCAGCATCCCAGGGGATGGTCCTCACATGCCCCTTGCGTGCCAGCCCACAAAAATCCCCTGTTCTGCTCCTGCTCCAGTATCCCAGGGGATGGTCCCTGCATGCCCTTTGAATGCCAGCCCACAAACACTCCCTGTTCTGCTCCTGCCAGCTGATCCCTGCTCTTGTCCTTTACAGCTTGCATGAGACAGGCAGCAGCACTGCAGCTTTAATTCTGGCACAGACAGTAAATCTGGGGGGGAAACCACATCTCAGTGGGAGCCACTTCTCCTGCTCCCATCCCTATCTGGCCCTTTCCCAGCAAATCATCCCCAGCCAGGAAAGCTGCTGGCCCAAAGGAAGGGCTGGAGCCATCCTGCAGCGTGACCGTGCCTTGAGCACCAGCCCATTAATCCCCTTGTATTTCCTGACTGAAATCAGAGACAAAGCAGAAATGTGCTGCACGGCATCCTGCCCGCCTGGGCACAGGCACTGGCATCTGTCACTCCAGGGCCTGTGCTCAGAGAGGTCTCAGCAAGTGCTGGAGCAGGGCAAGGTGAGAGGAGAAGAGATGGGAGCTCTCCCATCCCTCAGTGCATTTCCCACTACTACCAGGGGCCTCCTGCTCTTGTCCCACCAGCAGATTCCATCCAGCTCAAAGCCATTTGCCCTGAGCTCAGAGAAGGAGCAGCCACAGCTGGGTGCTAAATACACCTGTAAAATCAGGACAGCTCAGATTTGCAGTGATTTCACCAGAAAAGGCCCAGATTATTATTATTTTTCGTGCTGCCAGCATTGTTTCTTCCTGCTCAGTGGGGACCTGTTTGCTCCCACAATCTGGAATGCCCCATCTCTGCCCCGTGGCCACCCAGCATCACGAGGACAGCGTGGTGCCAGCCAGGGCTGGCAGCAGCTCGTGCCTAACCCTGGGTTGTGATACAGAGGATGGCTCAGAAGAGCTCTGCAAGGCCATGGCCACACTGGAGATGCACCAAGGCAGGCAGAGGCTGCAGCAGGAGGAGAGCAGGGAATGATGGATCCCTCCCCCACATCAGTTCCCCTGATCTGGACCATCCTGGAGTCCAGCCCTGAGCAGGGATGCTGTGGTCAGACCCCTGCAGTGCTTTCTCAGGGATGTGTTTTCAGGCAGGAATCCACTCTGAATACCACAACAGCAGCGGGGGGAGGGAGAATCTGCCCACAGGGTGGGAGATGGGGCTGCTGTGCCTCTAAATGGGAAGGATGGATTGCCCAGAGCTGCCTACCAGGTTCCCCACAGACAGCACGTTCTCAAACTCCTCTGTCATGGGGTAATGCTCCATGGCCATGAAGACTGTGTTGAGCACGATGCAGATGGTGATGCCCAGGTCCACGAAGGGGTCCATCACCACCATCTTGACAAACTCCTTCACCTTCACCCATGGAGAACAGCAATTCCAGACCAGGAATGTGTGGGCGAATTTGTACCACCAGGGCGGGCACTTCTGGTGAGCTTCCTCCAGCTCTGAGGGCAGGAAAGGATAATGACAGCAGTGCAGGATTATCGTGTCCTCACCCTGGTGGGCAAGTGCTGGCCCTCTAGGAGTGACTTCTCCTGAGGGCCTGAACCAGCCCTAGACCAGCTATGAATTTCATATGGGGACTCCCAAAAGGAGGAGCCCTCCCATGCCCAGGCACAGCAATGTTGCAGACTTTACCCTGCAGACTAGAGAGGGATGGAAAGGCAGAGCAGTCAGGGAACTGTTGGTCCAATCCTGCTCTCAGCCCCTGGGAAGGATTTGAGGTGTCCCTGCCACACTGAGATTGGAGGGACATCCAAGGGAACTCCTCTGGGGTGGCCAGAGGGTCTTGTGCCCATTCTCAGGGAGGACAGAGCCTGTCGTTGCTGAGTTTATGGTATTTTTTGCTGAAGCTGAGACAGCAGCTCCTGGGAAATTGGCTCTGGAGACTTCTCTAATCAACTGTAATCCCTAATTTGTGTGAGATATTGGATTATTGCCTCCAGGCATCATTGAAGTGAGCTAGGATGAAAAGCCTTGCTTGGGCATCACTGCAGTGCCCTGACCCTGTTTGGAGACCCCAGGCCCAGAGTCATCCCTTGCATGGGGCTCGGGATTTGGGACAGCCACTATCACCAACCCAAACCCACCATCACACCCCCAGGGCACCCACAGCCCTCACCCAGACTGGGGGAAATGTACCTTCTACAGCGTTGGAGATGACACTGATGGCACTTCCCACCCTCTTCTCGAGTCCTGGCCTGTCTTGGTTGCCCACAGTGAGGTGGTTGTGGTCCTGTTTCTCTGGCTCAAAGGTTGGATTGAACTAGAAGGAGAGGAGGGAGGGATGCAGAGCTGTTTAATGCACTGAAGGACAGCAGGCAGAAAAAAGGGCACGGTGTGGAGAGATCTCGGGGTGCAAGGTGGGAACCCCAGGTGGGCTGGAGGCTTGTAGGACCCAACCCACAATGACCTGGGCACAAGCCTGTCCCTCCAGGGGGGTTTGTCAGGGTGGGCACCCTCAGGGGATGGCAGAGGCAGAGCCAGGCACGTACATCAATCACCGTATCAGATCTCTGCAGTGTGATCTTGGGGATCACCTGCCCGTTGCAGTCCTTTGCCTTGTCCTGCTCACTGTTGACGTCCGAGTCCCGCTCCTTCTGCTCCTTCTCGGCCACACTGCTGGGCAGGGAATCGCTGCTGGACCGCCAGTCCTGCAACTGCACAACAACCCACAGCCCCATCACCCCCTGTCCACAGCCCATGGACCATCCCACAATGGGCACCAGGCTGTGGAGGGCTTGGGAAAACCCCTTCCATCCCTGGGAGTGTCCAAGGGCAGGTTGGACGGGGCTTGGAGCAACCTGGGCTGGTGGAAGGTGTCCCTGCCCATGGCAGGGGGTGGGGCTGGATGGGCTTTAAGGTCCCTTCCAACCCATCCCATTCTGGAGTTCTACACCTCTTTGCAGTAGCTCAGCAGCAGTTCCAAGCCTTTCCCTTTCCCTTGCACTGGGCTCTCTGCACAGATGAATTAAATCTGTTCAAAGTTGGTCAAGAGGAATAATTCATAAGGACAAAACTATGCAAACCTTCCCAGTTCTGTCTTGCGGGAAAATTTAGCCTTTGAAACATGCTTTTATTCCAAATGGGAAAGAAGAAAAATCTTCAAAGATAATTCTGAAGTGTGGTCCCCAAGATTTTTGGACTTGCACTGAATTTGTGAATGTTTGGATCAAAATTTAATTACTCTTTTCCCCCGAGTGTTTTATTATTGCACATGGAATTATTTTTTTTTCCTTTTTCTTTCTGACAATGCTATTGACATCTGAAGTTTACTACACCCTAAGGATGCCACAGAGGATTGGGAACATGTCTGTTCCCCCTGCACATCGCTGAGATCCAACACAGTCATGGCATATTAAATAGGTGCTTCACCCTCACACTCAGCCTTATTCTCTCTGTCTTTTTAATTTGTCTATGTGACTAGAAAGGAATAACATCCCTTAATAAAGCCTCTGGCCAACTCCTGGTTAATTTGCTCAGCCTGACCTGGAGTCCCTCAGGCAGGGCTTGCTCAGCCCCATCCTGCAAACAGGAGCAGCCAGATAAAAACAAGCCACTTCCTCACAGGATGTTGTGGCTCAGCACAGATAAGCCCTAGAAACAGTCAAACGTTGTTTTGTGTCCCTCTACATGCAAGGGAGCTGGTGTTTTGCCCAAACTAACAGATTTGCAGGGATGGCTCCTGTGGATGTTGCTGACATTAGATCAAAATGATGATTAGGGATGGAAAATGGCTGGGCTGCAGTACCAGACATCACAGAGGCTTTTGGCCATGTTTTTGCAGGCACATCGTGCTGAAAAGACACACCCAAGGACCAAAAAGGGGCGAAGGTAACAACCTGGGATCACAACAGAGCAAATGTCTCTTGTCCAGATCGTGCTTTTGCCAAGAAAGGTTGAAAGAGATGACCCTGGAGGACCCTTCCAACCTGGTATTTATGGAATCCCAGAATGCTTTGAAGAAGGGACCTCAAGGAGCATTCATTTCCAACCTTCCTGCAATGAGCAGGGGCACCTTCCACCATACCAGCTTTCCTTGGCTCCCATGGGGGCACCAGAACTTCCCCAGTGGGACTCAGGGTCTCTCAAGCCCTTTCTTCTGTCTCCAGGCCAAAGCAAAAAGTTTGCACACACATTTAGCTTTGCTGCAGCTGCCCCATCCTCCTTGGGCACCACCTTTGCACCCTGATGACACTGTGCCTGATTTCCCTGCCAGGCTCCTGATGTGCTCCAGGGTGACATTTATGCTTTGTTCCTCACCGTCTCCTCTCAAGCAACACTGCCCCTCTGTGCTGCTCCTCTCTGCTGCCTCCCAGTGCTCCCCATCCTGGGATTTGGATGTGGAAATTAAATATTTTCAGCCTTTTTTTTTTACCCCACAGGATTGTATCTCGACTTTTTGACTCATCTGTGACCCACAAAATAGTTACTCAATTATTATCTTCCCTTCCTATCAACCAAACGGGCCTTATGGATTTCACATAAATTGATGCACCACCACTCTTGTTGCTGCCTCCCTTTTTCTCCCCCAATTCCTGAGATTTCAGCCTCCACACTTCCCACCAACCATCTTTTCTTGTTCCTCCTGTTGCTTCTTCAGCTGCTCCATGAGCTGCTGAAATTCCTCCTCCTTCTGCTGCTCCTCCAGCAGCGTGGCGTCGTTCTGTTCAGCGTAAGCCATGGCCACCACGGCGAGGATGAGGTTGATGAGGTAGAAGGAACCAAGAAATATGACCACCACGAAGAAGATCATGTAGGTTTTCCCTGCTGCCCGCAGTGTCTGTGGGAAGAGGAGGCAGGGCTGTCACGGTATCGCTCTGGCAATGCTTCCAAGGAAAAATGTCCTGCACCGGGACACCCTCCCACCTGTGGGAGGAGGGAAATATTTTGCTCCCATCTTCCCCAAGGGCTGGTCATTCCTGCAGTGGACCTTCCTGCAACCCGTGGCACCGGGTTAGGAATTGTGGGAAGCAACCGTAAGTCTCAGCACACCCCTCTTGTGCCCAGGGCTGTGAGCATGTGTGGAGATGGGACAGTGTTTCATCCATGACCCGCTTTGCTGTGAGGGGCTGATGTCCCTCAGCCCCCAGCTTCTCAGGTCTCACCTTTGGGACAAGGTGGTCCTTTTCTTACTCTGGATCTGGGTATAATCCTTTCCAGAGGACATGGGTAGCCTTAGACATAGGATTCCTTTTACCTGAACAGTCTCTGGACCCAGGTTTTGTGGTGTCTCCCTGGAGGACGACTCAGTGAGGGGACAAGTGACATGTCTTGTCCTCATTACTCTCTCCCTCAGCTCAAGCTGCAATAAATACCCTTATAAATCCCTGATTTCTATGACAGAGCTGACAGCACCACTGCAGGACACCTGGGCTTTGCCCTGGAAAATAAACTGCACTCTCAGGTCAGGGAACTGGATGGGACCATGCACCACCTCTGCTGATCCTGGTTGGATCCATAAACCACAAGACAAGGACCCACAAGTTTCCAGTCAACGACTTTTCACCTGTCTTGGAGCAGGGGCAGCACTGAAACAAGAGGAGCTCTTGCACAAGGATAGAAATGTGGTGCCTACCAGCTGGAAGAGGTTCTCCCAGAAGTCCTGTGTCATGAGGCGGAAGAGGGCCAGGAAAGCCCAGCTGAAGGTGTCGTAGCTGGTGTAGCCATAGTTGGGGTTCCTCCCTGCCTTCATGCACTCGTACCCTTCGGGGCACTTCCTGCCAAAGGAGCCGTGGGGGCAGCTGGTGTGAGTCCCCCAAACTGCCCCTTCAGGCACCCACAGCCAAACCCTCCAGCCCTGGAGACGTGGAGATGCATGGGGGGGACCCTTCCCACCAGGCTGATACAGTCTGGGTGCCTGGACTGATACCACCTTCCCCAGAGTTGATAGAGTCAGGATGCCCTGAGAGATACGACCTCGAGTGATTCCATTGGGATGATCCCATCAATAACCCCCCCAGCTGATACAGTTGGGATGCCTGGACTGATACCACCTTCCCCAAAGCTGATACCATCAGGGTATCTGGACCAAACACCCCTCCCAAGCTGATACAGTCAGGATGACCAGACCGATACTCCCCCAAATTGATGTTCCAACCGATACCCACCCAAGCTGATACAACTGGGATGCTTGGGCTGATACCCCCTCCAAGCTGATACAATCAGGATGCCTGGATCCATATCTGCTCAAGCTGACACCATTGGGATGCTCCAACAGATATCCCCCTTCAAACTGATACCATTGGGATGCCCAGACCGATACCCCCCCCAAAGCTGATACAGTTGGCATTCCCAGATTGTTTGCCCACAGAAAACATTCCCAGCCCCAACACTGCCCTATCCCAAGCTGGCTGCAACACCTCCCTCATCCCCTCCCAGGGATCCAGAGGGGCTCTCAGGTCCCAGCAGGGACTGCACTCACCCAGCATCGCTGCTGTTCCCGCAGAGCAGAGCGTCAAGGGCTCCCTCCAGGAAGTAGAAATTGGCTTTGGAGTTGGGGAAAGAGCAAGACATAACAATAAATAAATAAATATGTAAATAAACACAGATATTGATTTTCAAATTCTTGGTAGCAACTTGCTGTCAGGGAAATTCCTTGAATCCCAGGGAATGTCACTGAATCCCAGCACTGGACATTGGGGTAGCTCTTCTGACTTTACTCTTTGTGTTGGTGCTG
>JAWWLV010000087.1:4146248-4159874 GCA_035041135.1 Platyrinchus mystaceus
GGCTGCCCCTGGATCCCTGGAAGTGTCCAAGGCCAGGTTGGATGGGGTTTGGAGCAACCTGGGCTAGTGGAAGGTGTTCTTGCCCAAGGCAGGGGAGTGAAACGATGATCTTCAAGGTCCCTTCCAACCCAAATTATTCCATGACTGTGATTTTAAGCACATGGTGAATGAGTTCCCTCCTAAGAAAGTGATGCTTCTCTTCTGTTTTCTGCCTGCTGGAGACTGCCTGTCTTGAGCAAACCAAGAGGAGACCTCCTAGCACTCTCCAGCCCCTTTCCTGGCAACAGCCAACCCACTCCATCCTTGTGATGCACTCTGGACAAGGACACCAGCGAGCCGAGGGCTGTGCCAGCGCTGGGGGATTTACAGGGAGGAGAAGGACACAATGCACAGTCCTGAGTGTCACAGCCCATTGCAGCAGCACCTTCCATGGGGTTCCCACCACCATGAGTGCTCTGCACCTGCCAAACAAGGTGCTGCTCCCTGGCTCCAGCTCCTTGGAAAGACACGGCTGAGCCCGTCTTGTCACTGGAGTCAAATCCTTAATGCTCAACGTACTGAGGGGGCACCAGTGCCCCTGGGGCATAAACCACCATCTCCTCGAAATTATGAGCCCTGCAGAGAAGATTATGAGCCCTGCAGGTGCCACCAGCATCATAAGCCATGTGGAAATTAATTTCATACAATTCCCTGAGTTTTGCTGTCCTGGAGTTACCGGGGACTGTGGCACTCGATGCCCGTGTGCCCACGGCCCACCCGAGGGTACCTGCTGTGCTGGGGGCGGGGGTGGCACACACAGCCTGGGAGCTGTGAAGTCCTGGGATACTCTCCCCGGCCACAGATGGAAATAGGAGGTTGCAACACCCCGCAGCAACGCACTAACCCCCTCCTGCCCGGAGCGGGGGATGCCACCCCATCCCCCCCTCCCGCCATCCCGCTGTCCCTGCTGATCCCCGGGAGGGGATTGCTGGAAAGGGGAGACAGCGGGGTGCAGGGAGATTTGGGTTTATTTTGGCGGGGGGGGGACGGGGGTGGCAGAGGTGGAAGCTCGAGCAGGAGGGGAAGGGTTAAAGAGGGGACCCCGCGCTTGCCCACTGCCCACTGCCTGCACTCGGGTGTCATCCAAAGCTCCTGCTCCTCCCTGCCGGCAGCTCTCGTGTCAGGCTGGGAAAAGATCTGAGCTGTGCTGCGAAGGCAGCGAGGGGACAGCGTGGGGGAAGGGAGGATGCCGCGGGGCTGGAATGACCTGTTATCCCCCCGGGGTCCCCCACACTCGGGGAGCACGGCAGGCAGCGATGCAGCACCTCCAAGGGATGCCAGAAGAGACACCAGCTCCCATTGGGATCACCAACACAGCGTTGGGAGCAGGTCCCAGACCTGCTGCTCCTGTGGGATTTGCAATATCCCTGCAGCACCCCAGGGCTGAAGGATGCCCGTTTTCCCACGGCAGCCTCTGTATCCCAATACCCTGGACCTGACACCCTGAAAATCAGGACCAGCACGAGGCACCTGCAGCTGTCAGAGCCCTCTGGGTGCTGACCCCCACACCACCACCCTTGCCCTCCAGCTCCCAAGGGATCCCATTCAAATCCACCTGGAGATGGAGAATGAAGACCTAAAGACGAGATATTCTAAGGTCTGTGTGAGTAACCAAGGAAGGAGGCAGCTGGACAGGCACAGGCACAGAGCCTGAGCAGCTTTCCCACTATCTCCGCAGCTATAACTGGGATCTTTGCCCTCACAATTCCACAGAGCATCCACCACTTTCTCCCCCTTTCTCCCCTGCACAGAAACGACCTCATTAGTCCAACCTGGAAACAGGAACGATGATGGACGTCTCTTCATGACCCGCTGCCGCATGTTCTCCTACCCCAAATCCAGCAAATCTGCCTGAGTGAAGCAGGAGCTGACCATAAAGCTCCACAGAGCCCTTCTGTCCTGACCTCCTGTTCTGACCCTTCTGCCCACATCAGAAAACAAAAATGCTATTCAAATATTAGCACTCTAGAGTTAAGGCAGGACTTTGTGCTCTTTAAACAGTTCCTGTAAATATGCTCTTTTGGCCCCAAAACCGTTATGAATCAGGCATTTTCCTGGAAAGGACTGGGGGAGGCAGTTCTGGCACTCACGGCATCAATCCACTCGGGATCTCTCCTGTATAATGGGGCTGACTGGGATTTCCTGCTGTCCCCAAGGCTTTATGGAGTTGTTGCCTCCCTGAAGTTCAATCCTTTGCCTGCCACATTCCCGGGCTGATCCCTGACAGCTCCATCAGCGGCAGTGTGGGCAGGGGAGGAAATGCTTGTGCTTATCTGCAAACTTCACTCTGCAACTCAGCCCCGGCTCTGGGGAGTGAGGGAGCAGTGAGGGATGGGGGGGTCAGGGGGGCTGATTGCCCCTGGATAAACCCCAGAATGTCACAAGGTGCACTGTGGTTCCTGCCCGTGCAGCGAGTGATGGAAGCCGGCACAGCCACAGGCACAGGGGGGAATACAGCACCCAAAAAATTAGCTGAATCCCACCCTGGCACTGCCTGTTTTTCTGCATCCCGTGGGAGGATGTGAGCCCTGAACCCCACACTGGGCTCATCCCACCTCCCTGGCACCCCCAAGCTTTAGGCTGTGCCCCCGCAGCCCCCGCCTGTGAAAGGCCTCCCACCTCAGTGCCATCCCATCACTGCCACTCCAGCACGGCAGAGGGGTCCCACTCCTCCCCTTCTCCCCACGGGGGTCCCTCCCTGCTGCCCCACGGGGGGACAGTGGCTCTGCAGGGACAGGTGCCTTCCCAAAAAGAGACACTACGGAGCACCCGCAGACCTTTCCTGCAACCTTGGCTTGGCCAAGGCGAGGTTTATATTTAGACCTCCAGGAGGAGAAGCCAGGAGAAAGGCAAAGGCGACTTTTAAGCCCTGCCTGTAGCTCCCTTTGCTCTGGGTGGGAAGGTGGCTCAGAAACCAGTTGCCCGTCACGTCCCTGACCGTCCCCTCTTGTCCTGGCACAGGTCGGTGGCCACTGAGGGTCCCCTGGCTGCTGGCACCCTCCTCCCCCTGCCCTGCCTGCATCTTTGAGGGGACTTTCTCCCCTCTTACGGGTTGTTTTCCATGCAGGGGGGTCCAGCAGGTGCCTACAGCCCTAAACACCACCCTAGTGACTCTGGGGGGTGTCCTGTTCCCATCCACCTCCACCACTCGGACTGCAAAGCCCCAGGCATTGCTTATACCACTGCAGGCACAGCGAGAATGGCAAACCTGGGGACATCCAAGCCCCCGTAGACCCTGCCCGGGTGACGGGGCAGCAGCCCAGGGCCTAACCCCGTACTTACTGTTGGGTGGAGAGAGAGCGAAATCCCAAGGAGAGACCTTTTAGGGCCAGAATTTCCCTCTCCTTCGACTCCTGGAGGAGGCTTTGGCTCTGCGAGTGCCTGTTGGCAGAGCAGCTGCCGCTGCTGTCAGATGGTCATGAGTGAAACCTGAGGACATGCGGGGTCCTTCAGGTAGCCTCGGACCGTCTCAGCTGTGGCTGTTCAACCCCCCCCGCGCCAATCACGGGGCCCGAGGGGACTCCCGCAGCCCCCGCAGCCGCATCTCCCGGAGCTCCGGGGGTCCTGCCCGACGGGACGCCCCTGCCCCAGCCCACCCCGGCCATGCTGCCTCCGTGTCCCAGGTGTGGAGGTGGCTCTGGGTGGCTTCGGCACCAGGTGGGACGTGGGAGCTGGAGGGGAGGTGGAGGCGACCCTGGCCAGCACCTCCCCGGTCTCTCCCAGCAGTGACGGGCGACTGGAAAAGGGCAGCGGGACAACTGAGAGGGCGGGGGGTGAGGGACAGTCGGTGCCAACCCCACTGCCAATGTTGTCTCCAAGCCCGTGGCTCTCTGGGAACGTTATTCCCATTGTGCAGCACCCAGCACTGACTGTGGCTCCTCCTCTGGCTTGCACACGAGGGGGGTCGGTCAGTTTTTTCTCCATTCCCCCCATTCCCACCCTCTTGCACCAGCACCATGTTCCTTTGCACACCAGGAGCATCCCATGGCTGGGATGGCCAGAGCCACACGGGGTCACCAACACCACTGTCTCTGTCCCTTCTGCTGTCCCAAAACACGTCATAGGAACTTTCCAATGTTGGTGTGGGCTTTAGTGGAGCTGCAGCAGCTCTGCTCCCTAGCCTGCCATCCCTCCCTGCTGATTTCCCAAGACAATTCCCTTCCCTGCCTCCTGCCCTCACCCTGGGGCTTTTTGTCATCCCCAGCATCCTACACAATCCATAAAACCAGGGCCAAGACTGCAGACCTGAGCACCCAGGGAGCTGGAAAGTGAAGTTCCTAAGCTCAGTTCTGCTTCTCAAAATAATTTTCCTTTTCTGTTTGAGACCATGTGAATAAGGCAGCACAGGAGCCCGAGGTTTGGCTTCTGGGAGAGAGGTGGTGCAGAATTAGCTCTGCACAGGGGATGCCAAAGGTGTGCTTTGGGAGGTGTAACTTTGATTTCTTCAGCTAAAAACCAACCTCAGGGCTCTTCTTGCTGACTTGGAGCCTCAGCCAGGCTGAGAGTGGATAAAGCCAAGGGAAGCAGGGAGTGAAGAGCCCCATGTCAGCTCCTGGGGGATTGCTGCAAGGCAGGGATTGCACCAGGAGCCTGTTGGGAGCTCAGCAGCAAAGCAACAGCCCCTATCCATGGGAAAAGAATATCCCCTGTACATCCAGGGGTCAGTGGTTTTGGCTGGTGAGGAGAGAAGGGACAGGGAACGTCCTCCTGCTGTGACTGTGGGGACTTTCCATTTGCTCTGTTGGTTGAAGCAGGGAATTCAGAGGAAGTTTGGTGGGTTCCAGCAGCTGCAGCTGCCCCAAGCCCAGCCTTGTCACCACTGGGAAGCCTGTGATAGCTGCACATGTCTGTTTTTGCTTTGCGAAGAGCCCAGAGAAATCTGGAATGAGGCACATGAGTGTGGAAACTCTGGGATGTGGCTCCTTCCAGCCACAGAACTGAGGGGACACAAGGGCACTGCTCCTGTCCCCCTGCACAGGAATGGGAGCTTGGGGTACCCAGAGGTGCTCACAACATGAGTTTGGGTGGGAAAAATGGGCTCTTGGTATGACAGGGTGGGATAAGGGCAATGCTTGGTCCAGCCTGAGGGACCCTGGAGTGCTTGAGGTACCTGGGCTTGTGATGCTGGATGCATCATGGAATCTCAGAATCCCAGAATGGTTTGGGTTGGAAGGGACCTTAAAGATCATCTCATTCCACTCCCCTGCCATGGGCAGGGACACCTTCCGCCAGCCCAGGTTGCTCCAAGCCCCGTCCAACCTGGCCTTGGACACTTCCAGGGATCCAGGACAGCCAAAGCTTCTCTGGGCAACCTGTGCCATGGCCTTCCCACCCTCTCAGGGAAGAATTTCTTCCCAATATCCCATCTATCCCTGCTGTCTGTCAGTAGGAAGCCATTCTCCCTTGTCCTGTCATTCCAGGCCCCTGTCCAAAGTCCCTCCCCGGCTCTCCTTCACTGCCAGAACTGTGGGACAGGCAGCATCCCTGGGGCTCTGTGGGACCAGTCTCTGCTGGTCTCTGTGCAGGCAGGAGCTGGGCAGAGTTGGAGCTGCCTGCACAGAAAAGGGAGGAAACAAGCTGCCTCAGCGAGCTGGGACACGGGGAGGGTGAATTCCCCAAGCTGCAGAGCCAGGAACATCCCGGAGCGGGGATGAAGGAGGGGCTGCAAGCACAGGGCACCCTCTGCACCCAGGCAGGGTGGCCTGGCAGTCCCGGGAGGAGCAGGGGATGCAGGCAGGGAACGAAGCATCAGGCAGAGGCACAGCGCTCCCAGCCCTCAGCCCTGTTCCCATCCCCACCGCTGATGAACCTCTCCTGGCCAGGGCTGTCGGGAGGGATCCTGGGGGTCCCAGCTCTTTCCGGAGCCTTGGGATGTGCATTCCCCCAAAGCAGTGTGGTGTCTTACCTTAATCCCTGGGTTCTTCCAAGAGGCTGGAGCCACTGGGCGCTGGCACCCCGGGATGGGCCGGGTCCCCCCCCGCCGGCTGTGCCCGTGCCCGGGCGCTCGGTGTGGGGACATCGCGCTCCAGCGCTGACACCCCGGTCCGATGTCGGTGCCTGTGGAGGGGCCGCAGTGCCACCCTCCGGCTCCAGGAAAAACACCCCCCTCCCCGGACACCTCTCCAGCCCTGAAGGGGACACAAAGCACCCCCGGGACGGGGTGGGGGATGGGGATGCCAGGCTGTGACACCCCTGGCCGTGCTCCTGTTCTGCCTGGGCTCAGTCTTCCCAAATACAGACTCCGAATCATTTAGGTTGGACAAGACCTCTAAGATCATTGGGATCTTTAGGAGGAAATCTTCTCTGTGAGGGTGGGGAGGCCCTGGCACAGGTTGCCCAGAGAAGCTGTGGCTGCCCCATCCCTGGAAGTGTCCAAGGCCAGGTTGAACAGGGCTTGGAGCAACTTGGGATAGCGGGAGGTGTCCCTGCCCATGGCAGGGGAGTGGAGAGATGGGCCCTTTAAGGTCCCTTCCAACCCAAACCATTCCATAATTCTCTAATTCTGTGATCTTATGTGGCTGCAGGGCAAGGTCCACACCAGTGACAGAGCAAACTCTTTGGAAAACCTTTCCTGCAGGCCAAGCCTGATGTCCAATCCCTGTGGAGGTGGCACATCCCTGCCACGCTCACCCTGGGCTCCTGTCCCACTCCATGGAGATCAGGGGGGGTCAAAGCCCAGCAAACCCCAATGGGTCATTTGGAGTTTCAGGTTTATCACCCAGAAAACCCATTTGTAGCTGTAAATAGGTACAAACCCAGTGTTTTTCAAAGCTTTATGGCAACTGGGACATTCCCACTGAGCATCCCCAGCCCTGGCACAATCCACTGCTGCTGCTGCCTCATCCCTGCTGAAACGTCGTCTTCCTCCCTAATGATGGTCAGGGATGTCTATTCACCTGTGCTCCCTTCCTGGCTGCAGACAGGCATTTATTTGACAGCTGCTGTGCTCCTCTGGAGGTTTCCTGACTGGTGATGCAGAGCATGCTGCTGGCTCAGGGGGGTTGTTTAGTGGAACATCTTCTGTCTCACCTCAAATCAGGTCTGGGTCTCTGTTTCCTTCTCAGGGCCTCTTTGAGAGACCAAACGGGATCTCTGGAGATCCTGCAGTCTGGAAAGGGGCCAGCAAGTGGGTTTTATTTAAGGAAGGACATGTGGCAACATGGAGAAATGGCAACCTAGGCAGTGTGAGAAGCTCTGCTGAGATCGGGTGGCTCGGGAGCTTGGTGTGGCTGGGAGAGGCCAGGAGGTTTGGGGAAGGGCATTTGAGGCCTCTCTTGCTCCTGGAGACAAAGTTTGCCAAGGCAGGAGCTCAGTCTGGGAGGATGAAGGATGTTCATGGTGGGGAATAGGGTCAGGCTATGGTGTGGTGGTGGCATCTTTGACCCAGAGGGGCCGGAGCACCCCAGGACCTCTGGGACAGCTCGTGATGCACCACCTTGTGCTCTTCCTCACCTTCCTCCTCCATCTCCTCTCCATGGCCATGCCCAATGGCTGTTTCACCAGGCAGGGAAAAGGCAGATATTCCCAACCCATGAGGGATTACCAGGCATTACATTATGGGCAGGGTTTCCACCCTCCAGCACCCCCCGTACCAAGGCTGGGTTTGTAGAGCAAATCAAGCCTCTGAAAAGCAGTGCTGGGCCTCAGAACAAATTTTATTGGCACAAAACTTGCTATGCCTGGAAAATGAGTCCCCAGTGAAGCCAGTGAGTCCTGCTGATTACAAACTGTTCCATTCCTCAGTGCAAAGGCCCAGGGAGTGGTGGAATATATCCCTCAGTTGAAACAACGGGCATGGGAGAAAGGGGAACATTTTGGAAATCAGGGAGGAACTGAGTCATGAGGCCACTGGGGGACTCCTGTAGGGGGGTTTGCCTTTCTCTGTATTTGCTTCTCCCACCCTCAGAATGGCTCCTGGTTCTGTTTAGGCATCTTCCCATAAGGGAAATGGTTTTGCACACCAAGGTAGAGAGGGAACAGCCATCAAAAAATGCCTTCAGTGTCAGGACCGCTTTCTTTTCATTCCAGTGCAAATGAAAAACACCAACTGCCCTTTGTGAAATGATAATTGTGTTTCCTGCCTGGTCTTGGGGCAGAAGAGTGGAGAAGTTATCTTTGCTTTGCCTAAAATTCTGACCAAACCCCAAAGAGAGCTTTAGCCATAAGTGCCACCAGCACCTGAGCAGGCAGAGCCTTTCCTACAGCCATTCACACCACCCTCTGAGGATACCAGACCCAGAACATCCAAAATCCTTTTTTTTTTTTGGTCTTTCTGGGACTGCAGTCATGGAGCTCCAACACCCCCCCCCCTTTAGGAGGTGTTTCCCCCCCGATGCCGTCCTCGTCACGCTGTGAAGTCCTGGGTCACCAGGTTGAAGACGTTGCTCTCCATGGACAGCTGCCACTTGCCCCAGTTCCTCTTGATCTCAGCCTGGACCTGAACCAACACCACGGGTTGTTCTGGCACCCAGGGACAGCCACCAGCACCCAGGAGAGGGGCAGGAGCTGTTCCAAGGGCTCTACAAGGATTTGGGGTGCAGGAGGGTGGGGACCTCCATCATGCCCATGTGTGCACACAGGCCTGGCTTTGGTGCACCCTCGAGGGTGTCTGTGCACCCTCGAGGGTCTCTGTGCACCCTCTGTGTGCCCAGATAGCTATGGAGCCCAGGGATGGGTGTTGGGGGACACACTCACCTCCCCGTTCAGGAAACAGTACAGCAGAGCCACCAGGAACCCCTGGCAAGGACAGGAAGAGCAAGTTTCACCTGAGGAAAGGGGTTGGACCCCTCTGTGCTCATCTGCTGCCTGCACTCACACCCTCCCACAGCTCTTACCCCATCCCACGGGCAGCAGGGTGCAAGTTGTTCCCCAGGACACAACCCTGGTGTTTGAGGGGTGCCTGGGACACAGCCCTTTCTCAAAATAGTGTGAAGCCCCAGCAGCACATCCCAGGAGCTCCTGGTGTGATCTTGGGACAGGATGGGTACAGGGGGACTTTGCCTCCCCATCTCCCCCAGCCTGCACCTGGTAGGAGCCGAGGACCAGCTCGAAGTACAGGCGGGCGTTGACGCCGATGTGCTCGGGGAAGAGAGCGAACACCACGTAGTGCACCCCGAAGAGAGGGATGAGGAGCAGCGTGGACTTGGTCAGCCTCCTGCAGAGAGTGGTGGCGTGAGGGGGAGCCTGAGAGGTCCTGCTGCCCCATGAGACCTTCCCAAGAGCTCGGTTTTAACCCCAAGCAGGTTCTCTGTGAAAGGCAGGTCTCGGAGCCTCCTGGATGTTCCTCCTCTGTGCTCCTCCAGGGAGGGGTCCCTGCTGCCCTGGGACCCCCACAAACCAGGGTGAGGAGAGCCCCCCTTTGCAGCCCTTACATGTACTGCTGCTTGTAGTTTTTGCTGATGTCTGGGGACCTGATCTTCTGTGCCAACATCCTGGTGACATTGAGGAAGATGAGGAAGTTCACCTGCCATGGGGAAGCCACGTCTCAGGCTCTGCACAGCCCCCTGCGTGGTTCCCCCTCCCCATATAGGACCCCCCAGCCCTGGGGCTGGGATTCCCAGAGGACATACTCACAAATATGGCCAGGAGGATGGGAGCCTTGATCACCCACCAGTACAGGCTGGTGTAATCATCCCAGCACCTATGGGAGAGGAGAAATGGCTCTGCCACCCACTTGGAGCCTGGTAGCCCAGGTGTCCCCCTGCCACCCCTTTGCCCAGCACCATGCCCCCTTTGCCCAGCACCTCTTGCCACGGGATCCACTTAGAAAACAGAAACAGCATTAAAATAAAGCCCCGGCCCAGTTCTCCCCTCCTGAGCCTCCCATGCAACAGGTTCATCCCCCAGGACCTGGATGGGGGACATGTGGCTGAGCTGGCCTGGAGAAGGAAGAGAGGTGTCTGCTCTTACCCATGGTTGTCATACTGCAGCCTGGTGACCACCCACACAGCGACTGTCACCATGGGGACACCTGCAAGGACAGGACAGGCACGGATGTGGAGTCTCCCCAGTGCCTCGTACCACCCCTCCCTCCCTTGTCCCCAAACCCATGTGTCTAGGTCAGGTCTGGGCCCCTGGATGTGGCAGGAAGGTGAGACAACTTTTCCACCTTCTCCAGGCTTAAATGGACGTGGTGCCCACTGGCAGTGATACTTCTGTGTGTCACCTCCTGGCCACCCCCCTGCTCCCATGTGTGCTCTTACATCCAACCTGGGCACCTGGGATCGGTGTTTCCAGCTCCAGGTGGATGTGGGAAGAAGGGACGACCTGTCCTGGATCAGGTCACGCTTCCCAACCAGCTCCAGGGGCTGGCAGGTGCCCCAGCAAGCACGAGGCCATGCAGAGAGATTTGGGGCTGAGGGGGGTGTGCTGAGAGCAGCCACGAGGCCCATCTTGGCTGGGGACCTCTGGCCAGCCGGGGGGCAGAGCAGGCAGCCCCTGGAGGTGTTGGTGCCCCTGGCCCGTCAGTGGGGACCTGCTGCAGGGGCTGACGGCCCCACACTCACCCCAGCCGATGAGGATGTACCACCAGATGTACCTCCTGTCAGAGGTGAAGGTGAGCAGCAGCAGGGTCTGCAGGTACAGACCCTCCACCAGCAGCCAGTAGAAGTTGGCCAGGACCGAGTACTGGAAGAAGACGATGGCTGCTTTGCAGTTCACCTGCGAGGATGAGGAAGGGGGAGGCTCAGAGTGCTGGATGGCACCAAACCCTGTCCTGGGGGCACAGAGGATGATCATCCTCCCTGTCCATCCCCTCAAGGACACCTGGGATGGCCTTTCAGCGCAGCTCCAGGGATTCTGCACCAATCCCACCCGTCACCTGCGGCAGGTTCTGCTCTGCCTGTGCCACACGGGCAGGTGAGCATGGGCTGGTTTGGGAGGACCTTTAGAAACCCATGTCTGTGGTTGTGTCAGTGGTGTCCATAGGGTTGTACCTGCATGCAGGGGGTTCTGTTTTGATTGAGAACCCCAAATCTGCACATCCAGCAGTGCCAGGTGTGTTTGCATGTACCTGCTGCTGCTGAGGTTGTGCTGAGCATCAGCCCTGCTGGGACGCTGTCTGAGACCAAGGAGAGCTTTGAGGGAAGGCCATGATCTCTGCACATGAGGCCAGTGCAGAAATGTCATGAACCTCCTGAAGTCCTCCCAAGGCAGACTGTCCTCCCCAGGCTCCCAGCCTCTCTCTCTGTCCTCTTTGCAGTGCTAATTCCCTTCCAAACCCACTCAGACTCTTCCAGATGACCTCATGTTGCCCTCCCTGCACCTTGCCCAAGCTGGGACTCGGTGTCTTACTGTTGACATTGTGCAGTGGTCGATGGACTCGTCAGAGAAGAGGACGGTGTCCTTGATGAACACAGCCGTCCCACGCAGCACGAAGGAGGCGAAGAAGTGGATGTGGATGGAGTTCCTGGTACAGTGCAGCTTCCTAGGGGAGGAAGAGATGTTCTGTGCCCAGGGAGGAGCAGAGACAGCCAAGGGGCAGAGGAACTTCTCCTCTAATATTCCCATCCCTGACTGGAGCGCAGCCCGGGGACCACGTGTTTGTGATGCTCAAGCACAAAGCCCTGCAGAGGGTTTTCCTGCACTGAAATCAGGAAGAACAGTGTTGTGCTGTGCTTGAAGCTGCTGCCCAGGGACAAGGTGTGCTGGGGAACATCCTCAACCAGCTCCAGAGAGCACAAATCTGCAGCACAGCGAGGTCTGCAAAAGCAAAGCTTGAAAGGGCAACCTGAGGGTTTCAAGTCTGTGTGTCAGCAGGGAAGGACAATGCTGCTGTTCCTCTCATGCTGCCCCGGTTGTCCATGTTGGCAGGGATGGAGGTTGGCTGCTCAGGGAGGGCAGAGGCTGAGGGCAGCATCCCCTGCTGAGGATTTACCCTGTGTTGCTCCAGCTGCAGCCCAGGAGCAGCCAGGACTGAGCCCTACCTGAAGCAGGAGAAGATGCTGATGGCCAAGAACAGGGCTGCCAGGGACGTGGAGTAGCCACAGGTGTAAAGCACCTTCATGGTGACAAAATAGCCTTTCTGGAAAGGAAAGCACCAGTGGAGTGACGCAGCATGGACTTGGAGGTGCTGGTCTGTGATGGCAGGGAGGTGACAGGGTGATGACCCAGCCCAGGTCTCTCCAGGCATCCCAGCAACAAGGATGAGGCCAAATTAGATAACTCTGGGAGGATCTTCGTGTTTCTTTGCCCAACTGTGTGGATTAGTGTGGGGAGGGTGATGTGGGGGTGGGTGATGTGGGGGTGGGTGATGTGGGCAGGGTGATGTGGGCAGGGTGATGCTGCAGTGGGTGCCTCACAGCCCCCCAGGGGACCCCCTTGCCTTGGCCTCAGTGTCATTGTTGCTGCCAAGGGCCTCCAGCTCGCAGGCGTTGTGGTAGGGAGGGCTGGGGGAGCTCCATCCCAACTCGGTGCAGTTCCTCTGGATCAGCACTGCAGCAACAAGAAGGGACCTCCTGAGAGCCACAGGTATCACCTCTGCATCAGCACCCCCGAAACGTCCAGCCTGGGACAGCAGCAGCACCCCAGCAGAGACAGCAGTGTGGTACCAGAGTGGCCTGGCTGCCCCATCCCTCCCAGATCACACTGCTGCCCTCCTGGAGGGCAACTTAGGGCAGGGTGTGAAAGCAGGGATGAATCCCCACAGAGGGAGGGAGTTTAGGCTAAAAAAGTGCTTGTTCATCCTGAGGGAGCTCCATCAAACCTCTCCTGAGCTGTTCCAGCCCTAAAGCATGCATTTACCAACCCTCCATTGCTTATCCAATTATGCCCAGTGCTCAGATGCCGGGGGGACCGACTGGGTGCTCTCCTTCACACCCTGCTGTCTCCAAGGGGGATGGAGGCAGCAGCTCCCCTGGCAGCAATTCCCACTCTGGGAGAACACCTGGCCTTGAAATCATCACGATCCCACACTGCATTTTTCATCCATGTGGCTTGGAGTGATAGCGAGCAGGTCAGGAGCGTTTGGCTGCTGTGTGGGAAAGGAGGGCACTGAGCAGCAAAGGGACTGTCCTGGCATCACCCAGCTGGAGGACGAGGTCCCCAAGTGCTCTACCCACAGGGCACTGAGTGATGAAAGGATCTGGGGACTTTCCTGGCGTGGCAACAACCTGAATTTCTGCTTTTGCCCATCCCCTGCTTGAACTGCAATATATACCAAGGACATGTTTCAGAGAGGCAGGAGCTGTGAGATCGCAGGGGAAGGGCTGGGGTGTCACAAAAGCCCCTGGCAGGGTGGGTGTGTACAGCTCAGCCCTCGATCCCACGGGATGAGCGGTCCGGGTGGGATTCACTGCACCTTTGGACTTCTTGAAGACGTGGAGGATGTCGGGGCAGGCGACGGCTCGGGACTGACCGACGGGCACGGCCGACCAGCAGCTCACCCCATCCCACTCGGTCCGGCAGCCTGGGGAGAGACGGGACGGTCAGTGCCGGAGAGGAGGGACGTGCTGGGTGGAAAAAAGGAGCCGCCCCGGCCCCCGGCACAGCCCGGGGGACACACGGAGCCCCTCGGCACAGCCCGGGGGACACACGGAGCCCCTCGGCACAGCCCGGGGGACACACGGAGCCCCTCGGCACAGCCCGGGG
>JAWWLV010000087.1:4167075-4197377 GCA_035041135.1 Platyrinchus mystaceus
TTAGGCCCTGCAAGGGGCTCTCAGGTCTCCCTGGATCCTTCTCTTCTCCAGGTGAACCCCCCAGCTCTCCCAGCCTGTCCCCAGAGCAGAGGGGCTCCAGCCCTGGGAGCATCTTCCTGACCCCCTCTGGAACTTACAGCCCCCTCTGCAACTACAGTCCCGAAGAGGCCATGGAAGTGACCCAAGAAATGGAAGAGCTCTGCTCTGAGGACAGGCTGGGAGAGCTGGGGGTGTCCAGCCTGGAGAAGAGAAGGCTCTGGGGAGACCTTGGAGCCCCTCCCACCACGTCCAGGGGATCTGAGCCTTTCCCAGCATCATCACTTTGTGTCACAGTGTCCTCAGGACCCTCCCCATTGGCACAGGCAAGGGGGAAGGGATAAATTCAGCTCAGGGGGGCAGCAGAGGCGGCACTGGAGCAGGAAACACGGGATTAAATCCTGATTTTAATTATGCATTCGTGCTCCTTGGTTATTTTCCTGCAGTGAGATTCCTTCCCCCAGGCTGGCACAAAATGGGCTGCAAAAAGGACCTTTTCCAATCAACTTGGCTTTTCTCTGCTAAGCTGGATGATATACTGCATCTCTGCAGTTCCTTAAGCCATTATGCACCTTTACATGCCTTTATTGATAAGCTTAATTTTTACATTGGCTTTAGATGAAACCATTGAGTGACGTGTTTCTTATTCTCTAGGTGGTAATTTTTGCCCAGAAAATTCGGTTTGCTGCTATTGGATTGAAACTGAAATGCAATTAAAAAAAAAAACAACAAAACCAAAACAGGCAAAAAAAGCAGCACTTCAAAACTGGTTTTCAATCAGTTAATTTGTTTAAAAGTCCTATATATGTAAAAATTAAGTTGCTTAGAACACGTTTTGCATTAAAACTAACTGAATTGGGAAGGCAAGAAGATGTGAAGTGGTGACAGACACGATGTCACACTGGTGCTGGTGGCCTGGTATCAGTGCAGAGAAGGTGGATGGGACAGGAGGCTCTGCCAGGGGCACAGACCACTCTGGAAGAGCCATATGCCCTAAATTCTCCCCTGGGACAGTGGGAAGGCCCTGGCACAGGTTGCCCAGAGAAGCTGTGGCTGCCCCTGGATCCCTGGGAGTGTCCAAGGCCAGGTTGGATGAGGATTGAAGCAACCTGGGCTAGTGGAAGGTGTCCCTGCCCATGGCAGGGGTGGCACTGGATGTTCTTTAAAATCCCTTCCAACCCAAACCATTCCATGATTCTATAAGTCTGTCAGGATTGAGTCCTTGCAGTTGTTTGTGTCCCTCAGCCCACCTGACTGCCACACTGACTGCAGTCTCAGCCTCCTTCTCTCCCTGCAGCAGCATTTTTAGGGCTCTGAAAGGAATTTTCCTTTCCCTTGGTGCTGCTTTCCACTTTCCTGAAGATACCTGCCTTTCCACATCTACACTCACTCTGCAACCCTCTGTCATGGGTCACCCTCCCAAGACCCCTCAGCACACCCTGAGGGAGATGATCCCAGTGCATGGTGGGTGCTCACACTCACCTTCCTGCCCAGGGGTTCCTGGTGCTTGGCTCTCACTCCTGATAATCTCCAGACATTCCGCTTCTTGCTTTTGGAAATAGAGGACGACGGAACAGTCGGGATGTGTCCCTTGCACCTTGGGAAGGGGAAAGGCAGTAGGATCATCGAATAACAGAATGGTTTGGGACTTCAAAGACCATCCAGTTCCACCCCATTGCCGTGGGCAGGGACACCTTCCACTGGATCAGTGGGAAGTTGGGCATTGACAGCCACATTCCTGACGAAATTCCCTATTTCTGCTGCAGCTGCCCCAGGAGAGCCGAGCTGTAGAACTGTGCTCTGGAGCCTGGCATTTCCTTCACTTGCTGCTGTTCACCTTGCAAACACCACAAAGAACCACTGCAATCATTCCTAATTCCTTCTGAGAGTTTGTGATGCCTCAGGGCATGGCTCCACCACAACAGCAGATCCACGTGGAGCTGAGTTTATGGATGGAGAGCCCGGCCTCGCTGGCAGGGCCGAGGCCAGCACATTCCAAACCTCAGCAAGGAAACCATGTAATTAGAGATCTACAAAAACCACCTCTTTGGGCATGGATAATCCTTCCCCTGGGTTTGCTCATGTTCAGTCTGGTGTGTTTTAATTGGAAGCATCAGCAACCGCTGCCAGAGTTCAACCTTCTCCTGCTCTCCAGCCCTTTGGGAGATGCTGGAAAACAGGTACAGTTTCCTTAAAGCTGGTTTGCTAGAAGTGAGGAAACATCAAGGAGTATGTCCTGACCCTACAGATCCCAAAAATGCAAAGGATTTAATGGCTCTTTGTCCAGGGATTGGATTGCCCGCGAATCTCTGCTTTTGGGATTTGCCTCCTTTGATTCCAGCTGGAGAGCTGGGAGATTGAGGCTGAACTGAGAGCAAGCCATGAATTTTGCATGTCCATTCCCAGGTATCTGTCCCCATTCTCATACATCTGTGCCCATTCCTAAACACTTGTGCCCTTCTCTTCCCTTCCCCTCCCTTCCCTTCCCCTAACCTAACCCTCCCTCTTTACTCTCTTTTTTTTTCTGTTTCTTCCCCCCCCCTTTCTTTTTCCATTCCCTTTTTCCCTTCCTTTCCCCCTATTTCCCCCCTCTAGGGGGGAGTTATTCACCATGCATCCCTCCAGCAGCACAACCACCCCATGTCACCCCAATTCCATATGGGTTCATCCCCATGGCTCTGCCCCTGGATTGGGATGATCCCTGATGACCCGCAGATGATCCCTGCCCCCTGCACCCTCCAGCCACCCCAATCTTTGCCCCTGTGGGTGCTCCCCTGGACCCTCGGGGTTTGGGGCTCCTCGAGGGGTGTAGGACGATGTGAGCAAAGTCCCCACCGAACCCACGTGGGGATGGAGGGTCTGTCCCTGAGGCATCACCCCCTGGGGCAGCCCCTGGAGCTGAATCCCGCGGGAGCTGCGTCCTGGCTGGTCCCTGAGCGCTGTCCCAGCCATGGGGAGGGGTCCCAGGATCACCCGGGTCAGCACATTTCCCCCTCAGGAGCTGCTGTGAAAGCCCCCGAGTGGGTGGGGAGTGCCAGCAGTTCGCAGGGCATCACCCCGGGTCGGAGGGATGGGGATGGGATGGGGATGGGATGGGAAGATCCCACCCTGGCCAGGAGGGCAGCACTCTGTTCTCAGGGCTGCCCGCCCCTGGGGTGACTGTCCCGGGGTGGGGGGACCGCCGTGCCCACTGCCCACCCTGTGCCCCCGCGGCCCCACCGCCCCCAGGGACACTCACCTGAAGCACTGGGAGGACGGGCAGCAGGACCAGCAGCCTCAGGGGGGGCTGCCATGGGACCCCCATGGCTGGAACCAACGGGTGTCCCGGCTCAGACCCCGAGGGACTGGGATCAGCTCAGCTCCTCCTGCATGTCCCCCTGGGTGGGGGACCCCGGCACCTCTCAGGGGCGACCCGGCACCTTCCTCCCCTTATCCCCTCCCTCTTCACTGCTCCTTCCCAGCCGTGTCCTCCTCCTGAATCCCTCCAGGACCTTTTCCCGCAGCAGGTCCTTGGTGACACCCTGGTAGCCCTGTCCCCCCGGCTCTGGCTGTCCCCGAGTGCCGATGGGCTCCGTTTCTCTGCGAGCCTGAATGTCACAGCTCCTGCATCTGGAATATGGAGGCTCCACCCTCCGCTCCCCCTCCCCACGCACAGGGTTGGACAGAGGAGCAGCTCGGGAGGGACCCCCCAAGCACTGCCCAGCCTGACCACTGCTGTGCCCCCAAGCACCCCCTTCCCTGCTCCCAGCTGGGCCCAGGGGGATGCACAGCAGGCACATGGACCCCTCTCACCTGCTCCTGGGATGCTGCAGGGCTGGAAAACTGCTGGCTAAAGGCTGTGGGAAGTGGGGGTGCAGCCCGGATGGGGTGCAGGGGGCACCCCAAGGGTCACGCTGCACCCTGGGCAGCTCCACACCTGGGATTAGAGGAAGGTGGAGACCCCAGAGGAGATGTTGGGACCTGGGGTTGGGCACAGACGTGTACAAACACATGCCCTGACACACGTGTGCCTGCCTGTTCACATCTGTGCACATGGTGTGGGGGCAGTGGTGCTCCTTCAAGCCCTCTCCCAGGGTGGCAGGAGGCTCTGCTGGTCCCAGTGACAGGCAGTGTCCCCTGTCACCACCCTGTCCGCTCGCTCAGCTCCTGCCTTGCCCCCCTTGGAACACCCCCAAATCCCTCCCCAAAACAACCAGAAAGGCCCAGAAGGGCCAAGGGTGAGCACTGGGTGTCTGGCAGCTGCCCACACCTCTGCAAAATAACCTGAACTCTGCCCCAACTGAGACTTTTGGCCTTGGCTGAGCTTGTGAGTTTGGTGGTTTGGTGGACGCCGGGTGCTGTAACCTCAGTGCCAAACCAGAGCAGAGCAGGGGGGTGCTGGGGGATCCGGGAACAGGAACTGCCTGGGATGAACACACACCTCCCTGAGCACAAAACACCCCGTGCTGCTTCCCTGCATCCCTCCCAGCCGCCCTTGGGGCCAGATAAAGCCCCCCAACCATCACCTGGGCTCTTCTCCTTCTATTAAAAAAATATATAAAAATCTAAATGAAATATATGTATATAATATAGATCATGCATATATGTAAAATAAATATATACATATATTTTGCATATATGAAAAATAAATATATATATGTAATTCTCCCTGCTAGAAAGCCCCAACCCCTCCAGCAAGGGGAATTTTGACTCAAACATCGCCATGTTAATGATTGCACTGACAAAGCAGAGAGGGCAGGAGATGTGAAGGAAGGAGGAAACCCAGGAGTGCAGGGAAGACACTGTGATAATCTCTTGGCATTAAAGACCCAGCCTTGCACCCCTGGACCACCCAAAATCCTCCTCACCGACACAACTCGGGTGGGGGTGATGGTGAACGACGGGACTGAAAATGCCCCTTTGGCCTCAGTGCTGAAGGGCAGAGGGCTGGGGGGGCTTCACTGGACTTTGTACTGGGGTGGGAGGAGGGAGAACCATTTCCGCCGCTAATTTTAATAATGCAACATCATTACCATTTCTTAACGAGGCAGCAGGTCCCATTAACTGCTCCTTCCATCGGGAGACACGAAGCCAACACTGCTGTTGCTCTGCCATTCAAAGACCTCCACAAGACTCGCTATGTAAATTAAATTACCCTAAAAAAAAAAATGCAGATAAAAGAACCGGGCCCGTAACATTTCAAAGGCCTCGTTTGCCGTAATTAGGAGCGGCCCACGCTACAAAGGCTGAGCCCGCGGTTATGTTGACACAAAAGGCTGCCGAGGCCCGGCCAGGCTCATTAACATCTAATGGTTCCACTAAAATGTAAACACCCAAAAGTAATCATTTAGTTTTCCAAAGCATATAAACACGTGGGAGGCTGCCTAGAACCAAATCAAACAACCCCTGCTGCAAATAACCCTGCGCCCCAGCTGGCATCGCCCCACGGGCTTGGGCACAGAGTGATGAGGGATGGGGTCTGGTTTGGGGTGGGGGGGTGGCCTGGAGATGCCCAATGTGTCCCCACAAGGCCAGTTAATCTGGTGCAACCTGGTGGCAAATGGACTCGAGGGTCTGTCCCTGGTTTTGGAGGGGGCGGGTCTGGTCCCCGTGCTGGGAAAGGCCAGGGCAGGTTGGCAAAACCTCCCCGTGGGATGTGCGTTGCTCTCCCCTTCCCCGGGAAAAACCTGGCCAGTGGAGAGCCATGGGGATCCCTCAGGTGATGCCCAACCACCCACACCTTCCTGAGCTGCTCCTGCCTTTGCTCCAGCGAGGATGAGCTGGGACAGACAATGGTGGCTTGACCTCCTTCCTGGTGCGGGGTGACCTGCCCAGCCCTGCCGGTTTTAGGGTCACTGTTCCCTTTTGCAGCAGCAAGTGGAAACTAAATGAGGACCAACTCACCTGATTGCAAATCTGGGCCAGCCCAGGACCCTCCAGCCCCCTCTGGGATCTCCAACTGGACCAGCACGTGGTGGTCCCATATGGGGTGGTCATATCCACCCATATGACGGCGATGGGGATGGTGGTGAGTGGCCGGAGGGGACGGGATGGGAGGATTTGCCTCGGGCACGTGGCTTTGGTGTGGCAGCACAGCCATGGAGGGCCGTGGGTGGCACACAGCAGCGACTGTGTCCCTGCCAAATCCCCAGGGAATCTCCCCAGAGGCTGCCCTTCAGCCACGGGTGCTCCCATTAATCCTCCTCCAGCACTGGGTTCGCTGCTGGTGCGTGTCGGTAATTAGGGATGACTCAGCCATTTCCAAAGCAAAGGAAGTCACTGACAGGAATCTTTCTTTGCAAGAGGCAAATGCTCATTTATCAAGGGCTGGAAACTACTTATTGTGCTGCCTCCATCCCACCTTACAGCAAAGTGGGGTGTCCCCACCCTGCACCAACAACCTCTTCCCTGGTTTTGGGCTCTGTGGAAGGAAAGGGTCTGTGAGGGGTGATTCGGAGGAAGAGGAGACCACACTGACTGGATGATGGGTCAGGGAAGGTGGGTCTCAAAGCACCAGCAGCATGAGACCTCCTGGAAAAGGAAAGTGGTATTTTTTGTAGTTATCTTTCAAAATGAGAAGCCTAAACTCACTCTCAGTCCTGGACCCACAGGGCAATCTCCCAGAGATGTGTGCCCAAGTGGCTGTGTGTGACAGTGTGATGGGGGACAGCACAGGGGACAGCAGCTGCCAAGCTGCCACTCCACATCCGGGGCTTGTCCCGGTGTGCGATGACAAACTGGTTTTGGACTGGTTTTTGTTCCCCCTCTGGAGCCAGCAGGGATTACAGGGGGATGTGTTGCCTCAGCGGTGTTTACTTCATCTTCTATGAGTCTTAGGCAAGGCTGCTGACTCCTGCCGGTGTTTCCTCATTTTGGGAATCTCTCTGGCTCCAGTTTGTTTCCAGGGAAGGGAAGTGACACAAGGGATGTGCTGTCAGCTCTCTGCCCTCCCCCTGTTATCGAGAGCAGCTCAGGGTGTCATTGCTGCCGGGCCATAACAGAGCACAGCTAACCCCGGCTCAGTGCATCACCATCCTGGTGATCCCGGTCTGATCACTGGCCCTCCTGCCCTGACTGTCCCTGCTTGGCTAATTTGCCAAAGTTTGTCCATGCTCAGCGTTTCCTGCTTGCACTGCAAGCAGAGATCCATGCAGAGAGAGCAGGGAGGGGGTGGATCCTGCTGTCCCTGCTCCTGGTGCAGCACCTACACAGTGCAGACGTTCATGTCCAAGGGGTTGGCAGAGGGTCCCTGTCCCTCCTGGTCCCCAGGGGCCTGACCCTTGTTTCAGGGCCACTGCCTTGGTCCTGAAAGGCAAAATTCCTGGTGCAAAGCAAAGCTTGTGATGGAACTGAAGCTCTGCCTAACCAGGGCTGAGATCCCAGCGTTGGGTTTGAGATTTAAGTGAGGGTTTCCAGAAGAAGAAATCCCAGAGTTACAGGAAGAGAAGGGCTCGAGAGCTTCCAAAGGGAGGGCTGCCAGCACAATCATCTGCTGAGCATCCTCAGGGTGTCTCTTGGCAGAAGTGTCATCCTGAGGGTTGGGGTTGGCAAGGTGGCTCTTACTGGGGACAGGGGGGTCCATCCCCACCAGAACTGATCTCTCCTGGGCCCTGGTTTCCTGTGATGCACATGTGGATGGCTGATGTGCCCTCCACCAAGCACTCCAAGGTGGGGAATATAAACTGATCCTGGGCTGTCACCTCTCCCCAGTGCAGGTGAGTTGGCTGGTGAGGGTCCCCACCCCACCTCCTTGGTGAGAAGAGGTGGTACCTCCAGCTGGAGGATCATTTCTGCCTATAAAAGGTGTCTCTGGGCAGTGTCCTGGGGACAGCTCAGCCTTTGTCCCCAGCCCACAGGCCTCGACACTTGCATTTCCCTGTGCCCAGACTCTGCTTTCCTGGCCAGTGCCCATCATGGCACTCAGCATCCATCTGGCTGTTGATCCTCCTGCTCATCCTTCCTTCTTTTCTTTCTTTCCTTTCTTTTTTTTTTCCTTTCTTTCTTCTCTTTTTCTTTCTTTTCTTTCTTTTTTTCCCTTTTTCTTTCTTTTTTCCTCTCTTTCTCTCTTTCTTCATTTCTTGCTCTTTTTCCTCTTCCTTCATTTCTTCCTCTCTCTTTCTAGTTCTTCCTTTCTCTCCTTCTTTTTTTCTCTTTCTTTCTCCGTCTTTCTCTTTTTCTTCATTTCTTCCTCTCTTTCTCTCTTCCTTTCCTCTTTCTTTCTCTCTCTTTCTTTCTCTTTTTCTCTCTCTCCTTTTTTCTCTCTCTGTTTCTTTCTCTTTTTTCTCTCTCTCTTCTTTCTCTGTCTCTCTTTCTTTCTCCTTCCTCCCTTCCTCTCTTTCTTTCTTTTTTCTCTTTCTTCCTTTGTCTTTCTTCATTTCTTCCTCTCATTCTTTCTTCCTCTCTTTCTTTTTTACTCTTTCTTTCTTCCTTTCTCTTTCTTCATTTCATCCTCTCTTTCTTTCTTCATTTCTTTCTTTCTTTCTTCCTTTCCTCTCCTCTCCTTCTTTCTCTCTTTCTCTCTCTGTTTCTCTTTTTTCTCTCTTTCTTTCTTTTTTTCTCTCTCTCTTTCTCTTTTTCTCTCTCTCTCTTTTTCTCTCTCCTTCCTTTCTCTTCCTTCTTCCCTTCCTCTCTTCCTCTCTCTCTCTCTTTCTCTCTTTCCCTCTTTCCTTCTCCTCCTTCTCCTTCTCCTCTCCCATGCAGGAGGGCAGCTTGTAACACTTCCAGAGGGGCTCAGGCTGCCATGGGAGGGCTGAGGACACTCCAAGCAGGTCTCCTGCCACCCCTCATGTCCCCCTCTGGCACAAGGTTTCCTTAGACCCCCTCACCCCTCGTCCTGGTTCTTGAATCCCTCCCACAGACATGAGCAGGACTGACAGCCAAGCTCTGCTCATCAGGCTCTGCCAGAAACGAGGAGGAATAAGCACAGTAATTAAATGTGCAAATAATTGGAATTTGGGAGTTAGAACAAAAGGCAGAAAAACAATCCAGAGGGGTTTGGAAAAATTAAGAACACGGAGAAAAGTCTAATCAAGCAGAAAATAGCCTGACTGGAGCCAACAGTTGGGGGCTGAGGCCCTTGGAGAGCTCCTCCCCTGGCACTTGGGGGGTCTTGGTGCCATTCTGGGGCAGAACAAAAGTTTTTGGAGATATCTGTCCCTGCTTGCTGAGCAGGGCTGGCTGCAGGCTGAGTTCCCGGGAAAAGTTCCCAGCTCTGCACTGCTGGTGCAGGGCAGATTTTGGATGCAACATCCATGGAAATAATCACCCAGAGGAGCAGCCAGGAAAATGCAGCTGGTGGAGGTGGGGGAGAAATACCTGAGGCCAGTGGGGTTGGGATCAGTTGGACTCTTAGAGGGGAGAAAGTGGTTTTTCACTGCAAAGGGTTTGCTGGGGATTAAATATTTCGTGCAGACTCACCTTTCCCAGCCACAGCGTTTCCCTGGGGTGAGTTTGGACATGCAGAGCTCTCTGCAAGGGGGAGATAAATGGAAAACGTGAGGTGGTTGTGGTCTGCTGGACACAAATCCCCCTGGCAGCATCCTGGGAGGGACTCGTGGCAGGGGAGAGCAGCAGGCTGGAGCTCTGGTGCCATTGGTTTGTATTCACACTAAGCCTTGCTGGAATTTCCATGGGGAGGATATGCTGGTTGGTCATTGCATCCCTGGGGAAGTGGTCCAGAAAGTTGGGAGACAGACCCAGGGGACCTGGAACTGTGCCATGGACATCTTGGGCACCATCCTGGGCCACTGTGCCTTGGTTGTGCACGGGGGGGGGGGAGGATGTTTCTGAGGGGACATCCCATGGGTTGGAAGGATCTTCTCCCTCCACCAACAGAGACAGACAAGGCAGGGGTGTCTCCACTGCACATCCTGGAAGAACCAACCCCATTCTGATATCCAGACTTACCCCAGGCTCAGCCAGACCCATCTCCCAACATTCCCTGCAGAAACACCCTGCCAGGTTGGCTCTCACACCCCAGGGCTCCCCCAGGTTCAGGGGACGTGGCTCAGCCCCACCGGGACACGCTGCAGATGCCTCTCGGCCCCTCCGGGTGCTTTTGCCAGCGCTGGAAAGCACCTTTCCTGGGGATTCACTGCAGGGAAAACCAGCCCAGGGACATTCCTTGCCCGGCCAAGCCTCCGGGGAGGGTTTGTTTCTCCCCGGCAGCCGTAGCAACGATCCCGGCTCCTGCTGCAGATCCGCTCCCCCCATCGCCTGAGCCATGGAAGTGGGGGCAGCAGGAGACCCTCACGGGGCCCGGGGGGACCCCCCGGCAGGGACCTACCTCATCCCACACGGGGTGAGCCCCAGGGAGCACTTCTGCCTCTGGATTTATGGGATAGGAGGGGGGAAATGGAATGAGGTGGAAAGAGAGAGGGGCTGGGGTCGGGATTTCGGCTGCGCCCCGAGGGCTGTGGGGCAGCAAAGCTGCTCATTACAAACGCCTCCCTGCTCCCCTCGGACCCGGGAAGGTCATCCCTGCACAGGGACGTGTCCCCAAAGGTGGGGACGCGCCAGAGGAGCAGTTCACCCAGGTTTGCAGGGCTGCGCCCCCGGGAAGACGGGGGTCAGAGGAAGCCATCCCCTCCTCCGATGCTCCCACCCGCTTCCCCCCTGCTCCCTGCCACCAGCCCCTGTCCCCTCTCCTCCCCGGCTGCCCCACTGACAGGGCACTGAATTAAACCCGGAGCAAACATTCCTGGGGTTTTCCTTCCCCTCCTCCCTTTCAGCCCCGACCCCTGCGATGTCCCCCTGGAGCCGTGCCGGTGTCCCAGCAGCCCGTGATGATCCTCCAACAGCTTCCAGGGCCCGGGGCTGTCCTGGCCCCCCCCGAGGGACCCCCGCCTGTCCGGGGAGGTGCGTGATGGAAGAGGTCGTAGAGGTCAGCGCTAAACTCGGCTTAACTTCATCCTCTTCTCCTTTTCCAGCCTTTTCCCGACGCAGGGCAGGCAGGGGGGCCGTGCCCACCCTCTGTAGCCTCTCAGGAACACCCACACCACTCTTGGACGGCTCCTTGGCCCCATGGGATGGGATTTTGGGGGGTTTTACCAAACTTGAAGTCTGGGCTGGCTTTGGCCACACCAGGGTGCTCCCAGGGAACATTTTTGGGTGTTCTTTTTTTTTTTTGGTTTGGGTTTGGGTTTTTGTTTTGGTTTTTTTTTGCTTTGTTTTGGAATTTTGTTGTTTGTTTGTTTGTTTTTAATTTAATTTTTTAATTTTAATTTTTTTAACCTGCTTTTTTTGTCTGAAACCCCATTTCCTGAGGGCATGGGTAGCATCACCAGGGAAAAAAGCCAGGGTGACAGGGGCTCCATGGCCATGTGAGATGGGACCAAATGGGACCAAGTTGGGACACAGCCCGTGGGATGTGCAGGCACGATGTGCAACTGTCTATAGGGATTTCACCCAACCTTGTGCCACCCAGGGCTGGGGGAGCAGAGACGGGGGGGGCTGTGGTCTCTGAGTACAGGCCATGGACAAAACTGTGCAGCGTTGTGGGGAGGAGGAAGGTTGAATTGTCTTTAAAAATCCATGTAGGAAAGATGATGCTGAAAATGGGTGTGGAAAGAGAACAGAGCCCCAGCCCCTCAGAGCCCTGGGCATGGGTGGGATCCATTCAGAGCTGCCAGAACCTCATGTCCTTCCCCCCTGGTTCAATTCCTGGCTGCTGGCCCACTCCTTCCTCCCAGCTCCAGCTCCAGCCACCTCCCAGGCTGTGCTGGGATGCTCCTTGCTGAAGGGCCACTCAGCTCATGGGTGTCCTGGGAGCCCATCCCTGCAGTTCTGAAGCATTTGAGGATCTGGCACATGAGGCACAGGGATGCCCAAACCCTTTTTTTTCACCCAGGCTCCAGCTAACAGGGACTCGCAGGTCACAGAATCATGGAATTCCAGAATGGTTTGGGTTGGAAGGGACCTTAAAACTCATCCAGTTCCAACACCTGCGGTGGGCAGGGGCGCCTTCCACTGGATCAGGTTGCTCCAAGCCCTGTCCAAACTTCCAGGGGTGGGGCAGCCACAGCTTCTCTGGGCAGGTCTCATGCACAAAGCCAGCAGGATCTCAGGGGGAGCCCCTCTGGCAGGTTTACAGGTATTTTCCAGGGGAATTTCACACCTGCATCAAATGGGAACGTTTTACTGGGGATGCAGACCCAGACTGTGTGTGTTCTCTGCAGTCAGATTGACCTCAGCCAAGGGGACTGGGATGCTGATCTGCACATGCTCTGGGTCCCAGATCCTGGTGTGGAGCCAGGCAGGGGGGCTGAGGAGGCACCAAACATCCCCAACCTGCTCTTCTCCCAGACCCAGCTCCCAGGAATGGAGATGGGGACCCCGGGGATCATCCCCATGGTCCAGCCCCAGCTCCTGCCTCCTCCGGGGGTTTCTGAGCATCCTGTGTGTGACATGGCACAAAGCAGAGCTGACCTTGCTGTGCTCTCATGCACTGCCACCCCAAGGACACCAGCTCTGCCAGCTGGTGGCAAGGCAGAGGCTTTGCCAAGCCTGGAATGCTGCCAAGAGCCAGAGCAGTTCTCCTCTGAATGGGTGGAAAGTCTGGTGCCTCCAGCACCACTAATCACCCCTTGTGAGCAGCCTCCAGCGAGCCAGACCAGATGTTTAATCACATTTGCAAAGAAGAATAGGCTGAAATATGGCTATTTTAAAGCTTTATCCAAGCAAAAGAATTTTTAAATGCCCCATGGGCCTTCCAGATTAGGGTGGAGGAAGTTTGGCTTCGCTCCCGCTGCTTGGGAACAAGGATGAGGCTCGGTGCCTCCCTGTCCAAGGCACTCATCCCATGGCTGTGCTTCTCCTGCCCTTGCTCTGATCCCTCTCTGACTCAGAACCCTCCACATTTTGGCAGATTTAATCGAGTTGATGATGATTCAAAACTCCCAAATGCACCAGGTGGTGATGAACAGCCTGGCTGTGTCGGCACTGACGTCCTTCGGCTTTGGCCCGTCCCCAGCCACTGTCCAGGTAGGGGCCAGGAGTGCTGGATGGGCAAAGGGACCAAAGGAGCAAAGAGGTGGGCAAAGGGACCTTAGTAGGGCTGCTGAGGAGAACAGAATGACCGTGTCCCACTCTGGCACAGCACGGGACTCCTCCAGGTGCAAAGCTGGGTGGTCTCAGCCCAGCTCAGTGCAGGCTCTGCAGCCCCCTGTGGTTTTGGAGCTCTCTGTGCTGGTTTGACCCCCCAGCTCTGCCAGCACAGATCACACCCAGGCTGCTGGGGGGTGGTTTAGCCCAGCTGTGAAGAGCCAGGACCCTCCCTGTGTGCTCAGCGGGCAGGATGGCTCTGCAAGGGCCATCATTTTAAAGTTTGCCTCGAACCAAAATCACATTAAACATTTCATCTCCTTGCGGGAAAACAATGGTGCTTTCTGGGCGGGGGTGGGAGCTGAGCTCCGGGCAGCTGCTGTGCTCACTGCCAGCTGGCACCTCCAGGCATCCACCCCCTCCCTGCCCTCCCAGTGCCCGCCAGTGCAGTGCTGGCCCCGGCTGGACCCTGCTGTGGCTGGATCAAAAGGGCTCTTCCCAGCAGCGTTTTGAGGTCCCATCTGTGGGGCTGCCACCCCTCGTGACCCCTTGCAGCCGGGTTCCCACGCTGGCTGACCGTGGGGCTTTGTGTGGGGCCGAGCCCACCCAGCTGGACCCCCGGAGCAGCCAAGCGTGGCTCCATGGGAACTGCCTCGCTGGTGCTTCGGGAGCAGGGGCGCAGGGACAGAGGGGCCTGGCACGGCCCTGCCTTTTGTTCCTCCCCACAGGCGCTGGCGATGCCTTTGCAGACCGAGGAGAAGGAGGAGGAGGAGGCTGTGGTTTTCCACCATCACTACATCCCCTCCCCAGGTCCTGTTCTCATCCCTCCATGGCTGGACCCAGAGCAGGATCGGGGTCCGGTGGCTGTGCGGTACCTGGGCTCGTTGGATGAGGATGAGGTGTGAGTAACGAGGGGGGGCTTTCTGCCACCTGCTCCCTGGTGTAACAGGACTTCCAGCCCAAGCTGGGACACAAGGGGGAACGTCAATCCAACATTCACTTGTCCTTGCTCCCCTCCAGCAGTGCGGTGCCCCCTCCTCCACCCCCCAGTGCCACCGGGACGGTGGGACCCAACATCCCACCGGCATCAGGTAAGGACACGTTCTCCCCATGTCCCTCAACGAGGAACATCTTCCCTGGCTTTGATCAGCCAGGCAGCCCCCACCCGAGGCTGAGCCCTCCCTGCTCCTGAGCCCTCCCTGCTCCCTATATCCATCCGATCCCAGGGCGGGACATCCCTTGCACATCCTCCAGCTCCTCCCTTTCTCCACAGAGTACTACAGCGTGCTGGAGGAGAGGCTGTGAGCTCCGTGCTTCCCAAGGTGGTTTCTCTTGCACATCCCAGCCCGTGATCCCAGAAGATCCTGGATGGATGCTTCAGGACACCCATCAGTTCGGGGTGGTTTCCTCCCCCTGAGCCACCTCGAGGCAGGGGGTGTCACAACGCCTGTCACCCAACCGCCGGTGACATCCTGATCCCAATCTCTGCATCCGTGAGGACTTAGTGGCACGGGCTGTGCCCTGTCCTGGTGGGTGGGGAGAGGGGAGATGTTCCCAGCCTTCATTAGTCCCTTCAGATCTCAAAGCAGCACATTGCCTGTAATTAATTTGCTTTGTTAAGAAAGCACCCTGCTGTCACTAATTAAGCATCTGTAATTACATGGGCTGATGGCTTTGTGCCTGAATGCAGGGCTCCCTCGGGGCTGGAGGGTGAGAGGGGGTGCAGAGCCTCTTTTACCCGGTGGGGGGATAAATCAGTGCCTGCTGTGGGTGCTGGTATGGCGTGGGGGGTACTGAGGGTTGGAGATGGGAAGCAGAGTGGGATGTTCCTGGTGTGACTCTTGGGAATGTCCTGTGCAGGGTTAAAAGTTGGATTCGATGATCCTTGTGGATCATATTCCAACTCAGAATATTTTGTGAGTGCAGGGAGAGTTGGATCTGCCCTGCAGCTCACTTGTGGTGGGGGAGCCTGAAAAAGGGAGATCATGGAGTTTCCCAGGGTTCAGTGTCCCCTGTGCTCACCAGGAAGCTGGAGGAAGTGGCAAGAGGTGCTTTTTGGGTGCCGGAAGATGTTCCCTGCCTCTGCTACCTCCCCAACCCCACTCTGTGGTGACAGCCCTGCTTCTGACACCATCCCCAAGGGAAGAGTTCCTGGCAGGAGACCTCAGGGCTGGTGGTCGTCTGGAGCTCAGAGGATGCAGAAGGGCAGCTGCACCTTAAACCCCCTCCTGGTGCCCCCACTGGGCACGAGGATTGCCCTGCCTCTCCTCTGGGGTGGGAGACTTTATCCTCCCTGTGCTCTGGGACAGGCAGATCTTCCCCAGCCTGGCTCCTGCTGCAGCAGGACGAGAAGCCCCCAAATGTGGAGCAGGAGGGTCCTGTTGGGTTGCAGCATGAAAGCCCATCTCCTCCAGCTGGCAACCCTCTGGGAGGTGGCAGGACTGGCTGGGCAGAGCAGAAGGGGAGGAGACATCCAAAAGCAAAGCTGAGTTTGGTGGGAGACCAGGCTGGTGCACGGAGGTTTCCACACAGAGACAAAGAGGGAAGGAGGAGGCGAGGAGTCACCTGGAATGGGGTGGACAGGAAGGGTGGGCTCAAGACACAACCCAATCTTAGCTTTAATATGAGAATAATGAGAGGAATGGGAGGGTGAAGCAATGGGGATTGCAACACCCACAGTGGATGTAACCCCTGAACCCTCTCTGGGTCACTGGTCAAACTGGGGCACTCTCCAGTTGCCAGCATGGGGAGCATCCCATGGCCAGGGCCCGGGGGCATCGCTGGCACCCACAGCAGTGGGGACAGGGAGAAGGTGCAGGTGGAAAGAGCAGCTGTGGGCACAGAGGGGAACAGAGAAGCAGAATGGTTTTGCTGAAGGCAGATTGTGCCAGATGAAGGGCAGGACTGCTGGGTTTGTCCCAGGGGATGTGATGCCCCTTCCAAGTGTGGTATAATGGGACTGTTTGCCCCAGAGATGATGCTGGGGTTGTTGCGGGAAGGCACTAGAGGAGCTCTCTGCTCACAGGCTCCTGACCTGAGTGTCAGAGTCAAACCACTGGGTCTTGGCAGCAGCACATGGATGTCCCTCTTTTCCCCATCCCTGGAAGTGTCCAAGGCCAGGTTGGACGGGGCTCGGAGCAACCTGGACTAGTGGAAGGTGTCCCTGCCCATGGCAGGGGAATGGAATGAGATGACTTTTGAAGTCCCTTCCAACACAAACCATCCTGTGGTTCTGTGATTTTATCCTTCTGTGATTTGGGCCATGGACCCACCAGGCTGGGAGATGCTGCTGGTGGCTGAGACCAGACCACAGTTATCTGAGCAGTGACAAGCACTTGGTTTCTAAAAGCAAGACTGGAGTTTCCACAGGGCAGCCCAGAGCTGGCCTGGATCCTGTGTGCCCAGTGCGAGGGCAAGAGAGCAGAAGGAGAGGGTAATTACAGCCCTGTGGTGCTAATTGTACCTGTGAGAACACCTAATGCAATGCAGCCCCTGGCTGCCAACTGGGGCAAGGGCTGGCATCTCCTCTGGGCAAGGGCTGGCATCTCCTCTGGGCAAGGGCTGGCATCTCCTCTGGGCAAGGGCTGGCATCTCCTCTGGGCAAGGGCTGGCATCTCCTCCAGCCTGGGGTGGGATTGGGGGGTGGCAGAGCTCAGCCCTCCAAGCCATTGCTGGGACACTGGTGGCAGATGTGAGGGAAAGGGCACAGGGGCTCTTCTTCCCAAACTGGGGGAAGAAGAGAGGTGGGAAGCCCTGGCACCACATGCCTGATGTTGTCCCAGCTGGGGAGTTATCTTCCAATAATCTGATGCTCTGCAGGGTGAGGTTTGGGGATCAGCCAGCAGGTAACTGCGACAGGCCTTGCTGGGGTGATGGGCATGGACCGGGACCAGCTCTTTGCTTGTCCTTACCAGCTGAGACCCCCTTTCCCAGGGCTGGACAGGAGAGATTCCCAGAACATGGAGACTTTTGTGGGTGACAGATCTGATAGAATCAACTTGGAGTCACTGCAATGGCTTTTAGTAGCCCGGGAGGGCACTTGTCCTGCAGTGACACCGTGGGTGACTCAGGGTCTCAGCACTGACTCACTCCACTCCCCACCCTTGGTGGGGTACCCTGAGTCCCATTGGAGCTGGTCCATCCCCAGGCCTGTGCACGGGGTGAGATACACACAGTACCTTCCCCTGGACCAGCCCCAAACACCCACACACTGAGACACCTGATTCACCTGCCACGCTCCTCAGCATCCCCAGCACCACTCGCCCTCCTCCCGGGGACAGGGCCTGAGCTCCCCAGCACCCTCTGGCCAGGGACAACATGATGGAGGTGGTCCTGCTCCATGGGCTGCTGCTCCTCCTGCCCTTGGCAGGGCTGCTACTGTACCGGTACACCACCACCTTCCAGTACTTCTGCAAGGTGGCCATTTTCAACGGCTGGATCGTGGCCATGGCCACCCTCCTGTCCCCCTTCGTGGCTCTTCGGGGACGCTCCGTGGAGCACATGAAGTGAGTATGGCCTTGGGGGTGTGGAGATGGTGTGGAGATGGCTGGGCTTGGCTGGGGTGGAGGAGCTCCTGTGGTTTTGTGGACACACTCTCTCCTGCCCTGGCCGTACCCAGAGCTGTGTTACAGCTGGTGGTTGGGCCCTGGGGCCATGGCGAGGGCTGTGGCTGTGTCCATGTGGCAGTGAAGGTGTATCTGCATCTTGTGGTGTGGTGAAGAGGTGCTGGCCATGCCCAGGGAGGGTTACACCACGATGGAGGTGGCCAGCTGAGTCAGGACTTGAGGTCCCTTGGGCAAGAAGGAGAGTAAATGGGATCATTTTTGATGGTGACAGTTGGGTGGGTGATGGGGGGGTTGGCAAAGGCTGGAGGTTCTGTGATTAGCAGGGTGCAAACACACATCCAGCGCTGTCTCCCTGGCACTGCAGCCACGTCTTGCCCTGTGGCAGCCTCAGGGCTGATGCTTTGGCAAAGGCTGGTGAGGCCCTGGCACAGGTTGCCCAGAGAAGCTGTGGCTGCCCCTGGATCCCTGGGAGTGTCCAAGGCCAGGTTGGACGGGGCTTGGAGCAACCTGGGCTAGTGGAAGGTGTCCCTGCCCATGGCAGGGGGTGGCACTGGCTGGTTTTTAAGGCTCCTTCCAGCCCAAACCATTCCATGATTCTGTGGTTTTGGGGTGTCTCGGTGCCATCAGCTGTCAGGTGTGACACAGCCATGTCCTGGTGCTGTCACTGTGCTCAAGGGTGGTAGCAGCCGAGATAACATCGCTGTGCAACATGAGAGGAAGGTCTGGTTTGATTTTAAGGGTGTTGCAATCCCGTTGCTGGATTCCTGGGCACGATAACATACCAGAAGGGATATAATTATGTCAGAGTGAAAAATACCCGAGCTTGAGGTATTCCCTGAGCTCGAGCCCTCATGTATCTGTGCTGATGGATTGTGGCCGTCGGCAGGAGCGTGGTCAAAGGTCTGATGTTTATCAGTGTGTTGTGCAGCCTCTCTGCCTGGTCCTTTCCGTGCAGGAATGCTGTGCACACACACCCCCCCCCCCATCCAGGGCTGCTCCAGCCCCGGTGCCAACGCTTCCGGCTGAGCGCAAATACCCGAGTGACACGGAGGTGACTCACGCTGCCTTATCTCGTCCCACCAACACCTCGCAGCCAAACTCCACCGGAGCAGCACGCCCGGCTCCCTCTCCTCCAAATCCCCAAAGCCTCCGGCTCGGAACACATTCCTGTCATTAGTCCTGGCTTTGGGGCACTGCTTCTCTGCAGACACACGGATCTTGGAGCCTGCAGGGGTGGAGGGACTTCTGATTCAACGGACCCTCTAAGCATCGTGCCTCCCTCTCCCTCTTTGTCTGCCTCTACTCTCTCCCCCCTACCTGGTGCTGAGCTCTTTCCCTGTTCCCTGTGGGATCCCTGCGACCGGTCACTGCCAGTTATGTGGACCCTGGCACAGGTACTCTTTGTGCTGTGGATTGGACAGTGCCCATGTTTTTACCTCCACTGTGGTGCTGTAATCCCTGTTGCTCCCTCCTCCCTCCATTCCACTCATTATTCTCATACTGAGCATCACCTTTCACTGCCATCCCAATCTTACCCTTCCTGTCCGGCCATCTCTGGATGTGACGCCACACAAACGAAACCTCCCCCTCTTCCCGGCACTGCAGGTCCGGTGAAGCTATTTGTGATTTCCTCTAAGGAATGTGTCTGGTCTGGTTTGTCCTTCCCTGCTCTCTCCTACTCCACCTGCATCACAAATCCTGGTCCCTGCAGTGCTGCCCTGGAATCATCCACATCTCTGTGGGCCTGTCTGTCTCAAGACTGTCCCTCTGCACGTCCCTCTCCAGTGCTCATCCATCTACATCTCAGCACCTCTTGGTTGTGGTCCAGCTCCTCTGGCTTTGGGTGTCTGCAGTGCTGGGGTCTGTGTTTCCAGCCCACACACAGATCCAGCTGGGCACCTGGGGGAGCCTCCAGGTAAAGCTCACCTGGCCAGAGGCAGCTGTCCTCACTGGGATGTGACCATCCCATCCCATCCCATCCCATCCCATCCCATCCCATCCCATCTCCTTCTCCCTCTGCCTCCCCTCCTCCTCTTTTTGCTTTCCCATCACCTCTGGACACCAAACCCCCTGTTTTTCCTCTCCCACCAGCTTGTGCTGGTCCCTATCCTTCCTCAGCAACTCCAGGGCAGACTCTGCTACTGAGACACCGAGACCTCCCCTTGGGGGTGGGTAGAGGGTTAGTTATGAGTTATAAATTTTACTGGGAAAAGCAAAGCATGCCTGAGACTGAGCACAGATCCAGCAGACCAGCAGACCAAGCCCAGGCTGGCCCCTCTTGCTCCCTGGAGCCTGTGCAGATCTGCTCCCCACACGTGTTCTCTGCCGTAGGATCCTGCGCGCTGTGATCCTGCCCCTCAAACACTTCTGTGGCATCAAGATGCAGGTGTGGGGCACGGAGCACCTGGACCTCGAGGGGCCCTATGTGATAGTTTGCAACCACCAAGCTTCCCTCGACCTCTTGGGTATGTGCAAGGGAGGAGGAGGCGGGGGGGGGGTCCCCATCACTGCATGGGCAGCCTTTGGGGTGCTGCAGGGGGAGGTCCAGGCTCCCTTCGAGGGGTCCCAGTGGGGTCAGCACCAGGGTTTGTGCAGGGAAGTGTGGTGGGCTTAGGCCAGAAGAGCTGGTGGGACAGGGGTGTGCTGCAGAGAGAGGGCTGGGACAACTGGATATGGTGCCAGGTCACCACAGCCACAGGGCTGGGTGGTTCTGGAAGCTGTTGGGCACAACTTGAAGTCCTTTAGGTCAGGTTTTAAAAAAAATCCAACCTGGTGCTATATTAGGGTGTAAATGACTAAATAATCTGTCTGTGCACTGATCTAATTTGTCCCCTCTGGAGGGCTCCTCTCTGCAGTAATCACCTGCAAAATATGTTGCTGGTATTCAGCTGCTTTGTCCAACCTGGCAGTTAAACTTCCAAGCAGTAAATAACTTTCCAAGCTGATTTTTCTGCTGCAAATCGTGAGGGGGTTGGGAAGGTATTTTAACAGCTCTCCCCATCCCTCCTCCAGGCATTGTGGAGGTCATGCCTGAGCGCTGTGTGCCCATTGCCAAGAAGGAGCTGCTGTACATGGGCACTGTGGGCTGGGCCTGTTGGCTCAGTGGCTTCATCTTCATCGACCGCCACAGAAGAGAAGCTGCCATCGATGTCATTTCCCAGACAGCCAAGACCATATGGCGTGAAAACGTGAGGGGGGCTGGCAGCAGGGGGGGGTCAGGGGGGAAAACACTCATGGGGTTAAAGGGGGTGAGTGGAGGACTGCTGTAGAAGGTCCCAGGTAACCTGGTTGAGGTCCATTCTCACCTCTCTCCCTGTCCTGTGCAGCTCCGAGTGTGGATTTTCCCTGAAGGCACCAGGAACCAGAACAAATCCATGCTGCCCTTCAAGCGTGGGGCTTTCCACCTGGCTGTGCAGGCTCAGGTGAGGGCATCCTTATGTTCAGTCAAGGGTTGGACTCGATGGTCTTGGAGGTCTTTTCCAACCTAAACGATTCCATGATCCGCCCTTTCTGTTCGTCCTGGATGGAGCAGGGTGGGGGTGCACCCTGGGACAGGGGGATGGAGGTCTTTTTGGTCCCCTGGGACAGGCACTGTGCTGTGCAGGACCCAGGGTGGGACAGGGACCTGCTGAGGCCTGGGGCACTGCAGGAGCTGGAGTCCCACCTGGGGAGAGGGTCTGTATGAAAGGCACCCCTGACCCTCCGTGTCCTATAGGTTCCCATCTTCCCCATTGTAATCTCCCCATACTGGGACTTCTTCAGCTCCAAGGAGAAGAGGTTCACCTCTGGTAAGTGATGGACAAGAATTCCCATGCCAGAAGGCAGGGCTGGCAGTGGGAAGGAGGCACGTGGGGGTCTCTTTGTGGGACACTGAGATGGGGGGAGGCAGCTGACGGTGAAGGTGGTTCCCGATGATTCCTTTAACAGCATTCCTGGCCTTTCCCTTCCCTCCCAGGCACATGCACCATCCGAATCCTGCCCAAGGTGGAAACGCAGGGCCTGAGCCCGGAGGATGTCCCTGAGCTGACCGAAACTGTGCGCCAGGCCATGGCCGATGCCCTCGCTGAGATGTCCGTGAACCCCCACGGGCACCAGGGCAGGGGCACGGGCAGCCCCCAGAGCGAGGAGGACTCAGCTGGGACCACTTATTAGGCAGAGGGAGCGAGTCCCTCGGGGACACAAGGGAGGTGGCACAGCCACCATGCTGTCCCCTTGTCCCCTGAGGATGTGACCACCAGCCCTGCCACCGCCCCGGCAGGACGGTGCCCTGGTGCAAGGGGAGCAGGATGGGACCAGGCAGCTCCCCAAAAACAGAGCAAGGTGTCCCCTGAACCCCCTCGTTATGGCTGTGCATCCCCTGTGTCCCCCAAACCCGGAGCTGTGTCGGTCCCCCTGGATGGCTCCTGCCTGCACGTTGGGCAGGGGGAGGATGCTCCAGGCAGGGCTGGAGGTTCACAGCACCATTTTCCATCCCTGACTTTCCCCAAGAGCATGCTGGGTTCTTCTTCCATAGGCTCCTAAAATGCTGTTGGGATACAGCCAGCTCTGAGGAGGAGCCCAGAGTGCAGCATGTGGCCTGGGGTCACAGGGGTCCAGGGGATGTGGCCATGTGGGAAGAGCATCCTTGACGCCGAGTTGTGAGCCAAGGGTGCAAGATTAAACAGTCTGTAGCTGGTGCTGTGTGTGCTTGTGTCCTGCCTTGTGGGAAACAGAGGTTTTTAATGTTAAAGTGAACATGTGGTCAAAATGGCTTTGCAATTTACAAGGTATCTTCTTCTTCCCAAGGTGCCTCGGTCTTATCTCTACCTTAGGAATGTTCTAAAAGATAACCTAAAGCTCTCTCATTGGCCTTGTTAACCCTTGCTGTCATTGGAGAAGTTGAACCCTCTGAGTTCTGTCACTGGTCATTTTGTGATCCCCCTGAACCCTATAAAATGTAACACCCCAACAATAAACTCTCTCTTGTCTCCTCTTCACGCCGTGGTCCCTGTGTGCGGTCCCTGCGGCCGCTGCCATGGGACCACGTGGATGGGGGGAGGGGGGAGCACCGCACCCCTCCGGGCTCTGGGGCTGAAAAGCCTCCGGTCCCGGAGTTTTCCCCCTTCCCCATCCACTCAACCGTCGCACTGCCTGTGTCTGAGGAGCTGAGGGGAGCATGGGGAGGGGGAATCCTTCTCCTTAGGACCACGTTGGGGGCCTGCACCCCTGCACATGGAGCACCCCTGTGGACACCACAGCTTATCCACGGGGTGTGGTGCTGGATGGTGTGAGGAGAGCAGGGCAGGGTGAGAGTGACACTGAAGTGGACTAGATGTGACCCTGAGGTAGAGCTCTCCCTGCCTTAGTAAGTGCACAAGAAGAGCATCTATTATAACCCCGAATACCCAGAGGATCCTGGATTGTGCCCACCTGGATCAGGAGGGTTCCAGACCATGGCATAGCCAGACCCATCCATGAGCTCCCAACTCCCCTGGCTGGTTACTCACAGTCAGGCAGGGATTTGGACATCTTTTGGCTCCTTCCCAGCTGAGCAGCTCCTGTCCCAGCTACCCCAGCAGGGCAGGAACAACTGCAGTGGGGGGGCTGTCCCCCATGCTGGGAGCAGGGTGGGCAAGGCTTCACCTCCCATCTTCAGCTAAAACCTGCAAGCCACGGGCAAGCGAGGACACAGCACTGTGGATTGGCATCATTCCTGCTCTCTGGAGCAGCTGGCTTGTTATGGAGGAAATCCTGCAAATCTCTGGCAATCATCTGCCCAGACAGATACCAAAACATCAGCAAAAGGAAAGAGGCTTCCCACGAGCAACAACTTGCCAGACAAGGAACTGTCACACCGAGATGGTCAAAGGCAGTGTGCACATGAAGCATCTCATGTCCTAGAAAACCCCTTTAATCCCTTCCTTCTTGCCTGCCAGGGTTCCCAGCATGTAGCTTAGTCTGTTAGGTCTGAAGTGACTTTTGGTAGTCCCACCACACACCCACCACCTTGAGTGTGGTTTGGCTGCCCAGAGCCTTGAACCCAGTAAAGTTTGGGTTTAAGGGTTATGCATTAATAGGAACACAGAATGGTTTGGGTTGGAAGGGGCCTTAAAGCCCACCCAGTCCCTCCCCCTGCCACTGGCAGGGACACCTTCCACCAGCCCAGGTTGCCTCAAGCCCTGTCCAACCTGGCCCTGGACACTTCCAGGGATGGGGCAGCCACAGCTTCTCTGGGAAAGCATTGTCCAACTGGGACAACTGAGTCCCAGACAGAGACCTTGCTGGCTTTTCCACTGTCAGTGGAAAGTGAAAGCTTGGGGAGAGAAAGGAACTTCAGCACAGGGACTCTGGGAGCACCTTGCTTCCCCTGGCCCTCCAGACATGGGGTCTGCAGCGACCCTGCCCTGCTGCTTTGGTGGTCCAGCCCTGGCACAGCTGCCAAGGGCAGTGGTGGAGTCCCCATCCCTGGAGGGACTTAGAAGTCGTGTGGATGTGGCACTTGGGTTAGTGGTGGCCTTGGCAGTGCTGGGGGAGCCACGAGCTCCTTGTCACATCGAACCACGCCCGGGATGCCTGTCAGGTCACATCCTGGGGAGTGGATGCACTTGGGGCCATGCTCCCAACCCCTGCCCTTGGGGGTGGCAGGTCCAGCCTCCTTGGGACACCAACACTGGGTGGGGCTGCTCCAAAAGGGCAGGGAGGTGGGCACAGGGCTGTATCCAGCCACACCTGAGCAGGGCAGGCATGGGGACAGCAGCCCTGGTCATCTGAGATCCCACGGAAACGGGTCAGCCCCATCCATGGCTTCCTGGGAAGCTGATGGCACATTTTGTCCAGAAAAGCAGTGGCTGCCCCATCCTTGGAAGTGTCCAAGGCCATGTTGGACAAGGCTTGGAGCAACCTGGTCTCATGGAAGGTGTCCCTGCCCAAGGCAGGGGGTGGAATAAGATGAGCTTTAAGTTCCCTTCCAACCCAAACTGTTCCATGATTCCCACAGCTCTGTTTCTGTCCACATCCCCAAAAGGAAGGGAACTGCAAAGCAGGGAGGAAACCCTGCAGACCAGGGGATGTGCTCAGAACACCATGTGGCTGTTGTGGAGCTGTTTCAACTTTCTGGAATTCCCACTGGGACAGAAGGAGGCAGCTCAGCCCCTGACCTGGTTGGTGTCCAGCTCCCAAAGAGGAATGAGAACAGTCAGAGTTAGCACCACAACCCAACACTGTTCCTCTGCCCAGATTTTATGAACCCAGAGGAAACTGGGCAAAAAATCCAGCCCCAGATGTGTGATCAGCCCAAATAACTAATGTTTGTTTAAGTTTGAAATACCTGTAAACTTGCCCTTTCTGAGAAATCACCACAAGCTCACACAATGTCATCATGATGTGCATGTGGGTAAACACTGCCTGAGCTTTATCTGCAGGTGCCTGTGGATCGCTCTGCCCGTCCCTGTTTGCTCACTGGATGGGAAGCAAAGCTCCCATTTCAGAGCCTGCAGAGGGGCAGACGCAGGTCCAGAGCTATCCAAGACCTGCAGAAGGAGGTTGTGGCCGTCCTAGACATCAACTTCCAGCTGGAGACATGAGGTCTGCAGCCCTGCCCATCCTCTTCCTCCTCCTGCACCTCACGGCCGGGGCATCTGCAGCACCGTAAGCCCCCTCTGTGTCTGTCTGTCTGTCTGTCTGTCTGTCTGTGCCTGCTGGGATGGCTTTAGCCTCAGCTCCTCGGGAATTCCTGGTGGGAGCTAATCCCTTGCTGGGGATCGTTGGCCAGGGTGGGAATGCTCAGGATGACGGGTTGTCCCTTCCCCTGAGCATCGAGGACGTGGCACTGGGGGCTGGTGGCACTGGGGGCTGGTGGCCCTGGGGTGGTTATTGCTGGTGCCCTTTGCTTTGAGCTGGGAAGTCAAGGGGAGCCCAGAAGCAGAGTGGGGAGGCTGGGGGAGCTGGTGCTGCACCCCAGCACAGGTTCCTGTGTGTCCAGGGGCTCTTTGAGGTCTCCATGGGGTCTGTGCTGGGTTGTGTCTCACCCCCACACCCCTCTTGTCACCGTTTCTCCTTGCCAGGACGTACGTGGTGACGGCCCCAGCTGTGATGTACCACCCCTACTCAGCCCTGCTCTGGGTCCATCTCAGCAACCTCAGCGAGCCCGTCCAGGTGACCATTGAGCTGCTGGGAGAGCACAGAACCCACCCCATCACCCTGCTGAAGAGGGAGGTCCAGCAGCCTCAGATACACCTGAACTTCACCTTCCCTGTGAGTGCCACCCCAAAACAGCCCTGAGCAGGGAGGGGATATCCTGGGCTCCTCATTGCCTCCAGGCTGAGCAGTTTCCACCAGCTCCCCTGGGCTGGGGCTGTGATCCCACACAGGGCTGGGAGCAGATGTGACTTCCCCAGCTTTTGGCAGAGTCTCATCCCTCATGCAGACAGAACTACTCCATGTTCAGCCCAGTTATCCAGTGGCTAAAATAATCCTCTGGTAGCAGACCTGCAGACTAGAGCAGGGTGTTGGGGGACATTTTTTCCCAGCCCCTGGCTCGGGGAAGGTGTCCCTGTGGGTGAGGAGTGCTCAGGGTCACCCAGAGCGAGCAGAGCACTCTGGCCATGGCTCATCCTCACCTGCAGCCTGATGTTTCCCCCTGCAGGCTCCAGCTCCCATCAGGGGGAAGGAAGAAAACCTAGACCTTCATGTCTCAATCCAAGGAGGTTCCCTGAATGTGTCTGAGAAGAAGGTGGTGATGCTGAAAACCCTGGACAGGGGGATCTTCATAGAGACAGACAAACCTGTCTACAAGCCTGGACAGCAAGGTGAGGGGGGCAGGATGGACCACCCTGCTCTGGGCTTGAAGGACCTGGTGGGAGAGCACTGCAGGAGGCCCAGCCTTGCTCCTACACTGCCCGGGAATAGGAGGGCTCATCCTGGGATGCACTGGAATGCCCAGCACTGACAGAAAGCAATGCCAGGACACCCTGGCAGTGCTGCTTGGGGGCCACTGCAGGGCTCGGGGTGGGGGAGATTTCCATCCACCTTCCCCACAGGGAACCCTCCTCCCTGAGATGAACTCACTCCTCCGTCTCCATTTCCCTTTTCCAGTGAAGTTTCGAGTCGTCTCTTTGGATAAAGACTTGATTCCCAGCAATCAGCAGGTGAGGGCAGGGTTGGGGTGGGGGGAGGTGACACTTCTGCACTGCCCTCCTACAGTCCCAGCCAGCTGTGGGAGAGGTGTGGGAGGCAACCAGCACCTTTCCCCTTGGGAATCCTGCCCCAGCCTGCTCTGCCCAGGTAGCTGCACTCCCTGGGGGCAGAGATGCCCTGTGCTGCTCAGGCTTCAGCAGGATAAGCAGAGAAAGCAGGATTGTGACACGGGAATGTACCCATGCAAACTTTGAGATAGGGATGTAGGGATGGCGAGTGGGAAGCAGGGAACGTGCTATTGATATCCATCAGACACCAGGATTACAGGCAGGCTCAGTTTCTGGCACCTCTGAGCAATCACTGGGGTTTCTGGAAGTGCAGGAGGTTAAGAGATTAAGTGGATGCTGAACTCTTGCTCAGGCACTAGGAGATGTCACCTCTCCATGCCATGCTTGGCAGTGCCCTCAGCTCATCCCAGACAGAAGTGCCCACAGGCTCAAAATCCATCCCAAGGCCTACTGAAGGGTGGGAAGTTCACAGCATCCCACAAATAACCCTCCCTCTACTCCATGCATGGCTCCACTGATGTTCCCACCCTGGGGAGACCCCAAGGAAAGCTTTGGGTTTCTCCTCTAACCATCCTCTCTTTGCCTTTCAGCTGCCCCTGGTGTTCCTGGAGGTCAGTGTGGGAGGCAGAGGGAGGCTCCTGGGAGGTGTGGGCAGCGTGGCTGGGAGAGCAGACCCATAGCACAGCCATGGGCTGTTTGACTGTGGAGTGCTGGGCTCCCCGGGGTGCTGATCCCACGTATCCCTGTGACAGGATCCCAGCGGGAATCGCATCGCGCAGTGGCGGGAGGTGAACCCTCGGCAGGGAATCGTGGACTTGTCCCTCCCCCTGGCTGCTGAGCCAGCCCTGGGCACCTACACCATCCACGTGGAGGGGAAGACCCACTCCTTCAGTGTGGAAGAATATGGTACATGGGGACTGGGGGATGGGGGCACCACCCTGGCTCATTGGCAGCGTGTCTTGGGCCCCCCCGGCCACCCAGGCACTGTTGTTGTTGTCCTGGGAGTGACAACCCTCTCTCCTTTTGCCTCCCCATCAGTGCTGCCCAAGTTTGAAGTGACCATTGATCTCCCCAACGTGGTGCTGGAGAAGGACAAGAAGTTCCAGCTGGAGATTTGTGGACGGTGAGCTGGGAACAGGTTGTGTCAGGAGGAGGGAGGGGATGAGGGGATCCGACGCCATGTGATCCACCAGGGAAAGCCTGGCCACTCTCCACCCAACAGGTACACCTATGGGAAGCCTGTCCAGGGCAGGGTCCAGGCCAGCTTGTGCTACACCAACCAGCCCCGGCTTCCCAGCTCTAGAGAGACGAGATGCACCAACATTAGTGGGCAGGTGAGCATGGCCAGGAGTGTGGGTGTCACTGGGGCACCTCCTTCCCAGGAATGCTGCTAATGGGGTTGACTCTCCCTCCAGACTGAGAAGAATGGCTGCTTTTCCACAGAGGTTTTGTTGTCTGTCTTCAACGTGACCCACTTGAAGAAGAAGAAGCAACTTGAAGTCCAGGCATCGCTGGTGGAGGATGGGACAGGTAGGGATGGTGGTGTGTCCATCGCCACAGGCTCCCAAATGCCCGTGGCATGGTGGTATTGACCTTCTGCAGGGGTACCCAAAAGCACTGCTGTGATTTAGGGGTGCTCTTGTGCAGGGATGAGGTTAGGGTGGGGATGTGAGCCAGGTCAACCTGGCAAGACTTGTAATTCCAACCAGAGAAAAGGTCAGGAGGAAAAACGCCTTTCCAAGATCCACCAACTCTCCCAAGGCAGTGAGTGAGTCCTTGCAGTGCAGAGTGGTGGGTTCAGCCAAGTGTGGCTTTGTCCTCCTAGCTCATCCCTCACTCACTGCCTTGTCACACTACAAATGACTGTCAGTGGCTTGGCTGGAGAAAAATGGAGAGCAGGGGTTGTCCCTGTGCCCACTGGCCCCAAAGCAGCCCCACTTTGGTGAGAGCCTTTTCTGAAGTGTCTGCAGCCAGTTGCACCCTGGGTTTAGGTCTGAGACTTGGCACAAGGGTTCTGCTCCTCTTGTAGGAAGTACAAACTGTGCTCAAAGCTGCAGAGGGAAAGACAAAATGTCCAGGATCCTTTCCTGCACTGGAAGGGCTGGCAGGAGCTAATCCATGTCCTGTGTCCCTGCCACACCCTCAGCTCCCCCTTCCCATTCTCCACAGGGCTGGAGAGGAAAACCACCAAGAGCTGTGAGATTTCACCCGAGAGCTTCGCTGTCACCTTTGAAGATGCCAGTGAAGTCTACAAGCCCGGCATCCTCTACAGCGGGACGGTAACGGGGCGGTCCCCACATCCCGTGGGGCTCACCTGCACCCCACTGCCCCCAGCCCTGCTCCTGCCGACCCCCAGCCCTGTTCCCCCACCTGCCCCACGGCCACAGCCCAACCAGGGCCATCCCCCCTTCCCTCCCGGCACAGATGCTGCTGAGGAGAGCCGACGGCACCGGGGTGCCGCAGGAGCGGCTCGTGCTCTCTGTCAGAATCAAGGGAATAGAAGAGCAGACACACACCATCACGACAGACGGGTCAGGGAGAGCCTCCTTCAAGCTGGACACCTCTGGCTGGAGTGGCCTTGTCTACCTGAATGTGAGTGACCCCTCTCCCACCCCTCGGGGTCCCTGTGCTGCTCCCTGCAGCAGGGTGGGGCCGGGCACCCCTCCGAGCCTGCTTCACTTGTACCTCGTGGGCGGCTGGACGGCTTCACCTCCCTCGTTCCCACCTCCACCACTCAGGGTCAGGTCGACAGGACACCTCACACCCAGAAGAGTGACTCAAAAAGCTCCTACACTGGTGCCACTCTGAGACTCAAGCCCTTCTTCTCGGAGAGCGGGAGCTTCCTGGAGATCCGTGACCTGGACAGCGACCTGCCCTGCTGGCAGCCCCAGCAGCTCTGGGCAGACTTCATCTTCAGCAAGGAGGCCTTAGGGGCTGAGCTGAAGAGCCTGGACGTGGTTGTCCTGGTGAGCCCTGGCCCGGGGAGAAAGGGCAGCAGGAATCAGGGCTGTGGTGTGTGTGAAGGGTCACGTTTACACACACGTTCATGGTTATGTCCCTGGGGACAGGACATTGAGCAATCTGTCCTGGGTAGACTGAGGGACCTTTGTTAGCAGAGGTCTCTTCTGGCCCTGTTGGACCTGCACACCCATGGGAGATGCTGGGGGAGCTGGAGACTGGGAAAAGTCAAAAGTCATCCCAAAACTCTCGCTCATGGGTCCCCCCTCCATCAGAGCATTTTGGTTCCACACTCAGCATTGGTTTTGTTGTTCTCACCTCCTCCTCTGCAGGTCCTGGCCAAGGGGATCTTTACCACAGTCCTCAGGAAAGAGCTGACTGCAGAGGCTGGTATGTCCTCTGGCACGGCCAGGCTGTGCAGGGCTCTGCTCTCTGTGCCTGGTCCTCACAGAATCATGGAATGATTTGGGTTGGAAGGGACCTTAAAGCCCATCCATTCCCACCCCCATTGCCACGGGCAGGGACACCTTCCACTAGCCCA
>JAWWLV010000087.1:4197477-4215662 GCA_035041135.1 Platyrinchus mystaceus
TTTGGGTTGGAAGGGACCTTAAAGCCCATCCATTCCCACCCCCATTGCCACGGGCAGGGACACCTTCCACTAGCCCAGGTTGCCCTGAACCCTGTCCAACCTGTCCTGGAACACTTCCAGGGATGGGGCAGCCACAGCCTCCCTGGGTAACATCTCCCCTCCTTTTCCCCGGCCCAGGGCTGAGAGGCTCCTTCTCCGTGGAGCTGCCCATGGGCATGGAGCTGGCACCCACGGCCAAGATGCTGTGCTACGTGGTGCTGCCCAACGGCGAGATGGTGGCCGACAGCAACGAGCTCAAGATGCCCAAGTGCCTCCCCAACAAGGTGAGCGGAGGCTGCTGGAGATGGGTGATCACTGTGTGACATGTGCCCTGGGATCCCCCCTGCTCCAGGTGTATCACAGCGTCACGGCCTCCTAACCCAAACCCTCGATCCCGATCCTTGTCTAGAAGAGACCTCCCTGTCCATGGTTGGTCCTGCTCCTCCCTGGGGGGTGAGTCCCCTCCTCCCTTGCCCCCTGACACCCTGTCCCTCCCCAGGTGAAGATGGCTTTCTCGGAGGACAGGGCTCTGCCCGGCACGGCGCTGCAGCTGGAGCTGGGGGCTGCCCCGGGCTCCCTGTGTGCCGTCCGTGCCGTGGACCGCAGTGTGCTGCTCCTGAAGCCCGAGGCCGAGCTCACCCCAGAGGTGGTGAGTGGTGGCACTGCTCCCGGTCCTTCTGCAGCCCCAGGGACCAGCCAGGGATGGGGAGGTGGTGTGGGGTGACATTGGCTTAGACATCCCCTATGGGCACCCGGTGCCATGGTGGCTCCTGGGCAGTCCTGCTGCTCTCCAGGGAGTGGATGCATGGCTGGTCTTGCACATGTGTTTATTCACAGATCTACAAAGTACTGCCCCAATTGAAAGTCCCTCTCAGCGCTTGGGAACCGTCATCCTGTCTGTTTTTTGATGTCTTTTCCTTCCATATGGACACCTTCAAGTTATTTCAGGTAAGGTCCCTGCCCCCCTGTGCCTCCTGGTTCCTCTCCATCCAGGAGGCTGCTGGGGTTTGCTCAGATGCTGGGAAAGCCCAGAAATGGCCTGTGAAAACCACCCTTGTGGCAAAGGACTTTCCCTTTCCTGCCAATCCCGGGCTACTTCTCCACTTGTTTTCTGCAGCCCTGTGAGTACTTCCTGCTGGAATGGGGATATTCGTCCTGCTGGCTGTGGAGATGGACAACTTCTTTTGTTTTTCACAGGACGCAGCACTGAAGCTCTTCACCAATGCCAAGACCGAGAAGGATTGTTCACGAAGGCCCTTCCCGATTGGGCTGCCGGGTTCCAAAGGTCCCAGAGGTCAGCACAGCCCTAGGCTCAGTCTGCTGAGCCCTGTTGGGAGAAAGGAGCAGGTGGCCAGTCCTGGCTCCTGTGTCCTCCAGGGACTCGGAGCCATCCTGAGAATACACTCAGCATCAAAGGGATTGAAGAGGATCGAAAAGGATTTGTGTCACCCCCATGCTGGGCATGGGGGTCCAGCTGAGACCCAGAGACCTCTGGCCACTAAGTTCTGCTCTCCCTTTTCCAGGTGGTTTTACTGTGAGACAACTAGAGAATATCCTAGCAATGGTGAGCAGGCCCAGGCCAGACACTGACAACCAGGAGAAGCCACCAGCACCCCGGACGTATTTCCCAGAGACATGGCTGTGGGACCTGGTCCCTGTGGGGTGAGCGAGCACAGTTCCCAAGGGGCTGGTCCTCTCCCCACCTCCCCTCCTGCATGGAAGGAAGAGCACCAGCCCAGCTGGGGGTGACACCAGCATAGGGTGGCCGTGGTGGGGTGGCCTCACCATGTTCTCCATCCCACAGGGAGGGCAGCTCCGCCGAGGTGACGGTGACAGTGCCCGATGCCATCACCGAGTGGAAAGCTGGGATGTTCTGCATGTCCCCACAGGGCCTGGGGCTGTCCCCTGCCATAACCCTGACGGCCTTCAAGCCGTTCTTCGTGGAGCTGGCGCTGCCCTACGCCGTGGTGCGCCACGAAGCCTTCACCCTGGTGGCCACCGTCTTCAACTACCTGCCGCAGTGCCTGAGGGTGAGCGGGGCAGGGGAGGGGGCCCTGGCTCTGGGGGCTGGCTCTGGGGGCTTATGGAGCTGTGGCCGTGCTCCGGCAGGTCCGGGTGTCGCTGGCAGAGTCGGAGGGGCTGGAGGTGTCGGCGGGCGCGGAGGAGACGTACGGGGGCTGTGTCTGTGCCGACGAAGCGAGGACCTTCCGCTGGGGCGTGAAAGCCACCAGCCTGGGTACAGAGCACCAGCCCCCCCTGCTGCCTGGGGAGCCCCTCAAGGGGTGTGGTGGTCAGGGAGGGCAGGAGTACATGCTGTGGCACCTGGGAATCTCTCCCTCGCTCCACTTTCCCCCTCCCCGTTGCCTCCCAGCATCGCCCCTCGATGTGGTGACCCCCAGTCCCAATGCAGCCAGCCCCACACAAAGCCCCAGGGGGCTGTGGTCAGGCCTGGGGGGGCTCCATGAGGACTGAGTGCCCCACTTGCATCTGCAGGGAGGGTGAACATCACTGTCAGCACTGAGGCCCTCAGCTCCACGGAGCTCTGTGGCAACGAGCTGCCCGTGGTGCCGGCGCGGGGACACGTGGACACCGTGATAAAGTCCTTGCTGGTGCAGGTCAGAGGGGTCATGGAGGAGGGAAGTGGGATGGGTTTGGGGACAGGGTCCAAGCAGCCCTTGGGGGGCACTGAGAACACACCCAGACATGAACCTGGGCTGCAGGTGTGACCCTGTGGGACAGAGGGACACGGCTGGTCCCTTCTCCTGACCGACTGATGCTTCCTAACAGCCCGGGGGGATCCTGGTGGAGAAGGCACACAGCTCCCTGCTCTGCCACGAAGGTAGGACTGGCCAGGGGTGTCTGGCAGCGCTGTGGGATTTGGGACAGGGATGCTTGGCCACTGGTCACAAAGGCCACCAGCCCAGAGGAGCCAAGGACCAGGGTCCCTGGGGGCTCCTGGCTGAGATGCTGCAAACCAGTCTTGAGCCTGAGGAGGGTCAGAGCAGGAAAGGGGTGGGTAAGGGTGCCATGGGGCAGGATGGGATGAACAGGGAATCCCCACTGTCCTGGCCCTTCCTCTCCACAGATGCTGAAGAAGTCTCCCTGGAGCTTCCTACAAACATCCTGGAGGGCTCCCAGCGAGCCCATGTCACTGTGATGGGTAAGGTACAGGCTGCAGGGACTGGGGACTGCTGTGGGAAGGGGGGTGCAGAGCTCCAAGGCCCAAGCTCAGCAAGAGATGGGAACTTGAGATGACCTCAGTTGGTTAGAGCATGTTAATTATTACACCAATGTTGTGTGTTCAATCCCTGTATGGGCTTAAAAGTTGGACTCAATGATCCTTGTGGGCCCCTTCCAGCTCTGAATATTCTGTGTGGCCTGTATGTGGAAGGGTTGTGGGGTATGGGGCACTGCTGGCAGTGGGGCACAGCCGATGATGGTGCTCCCCATGTCCCCCTGGGACAGGTGACATCATGGGCAACGCCATGCAGAACCTGGACAGCCTCCTGGCCATGCCCTATGGCTGTGGGGAGCAGAACATGGTTCGCTTTGCCCCCAACATCTACATCCAGCAGTACCTGGAGAAGAGCGGGCAGCTGCTCCCCGACGTCCGCGCCAAGGCTCAGGGCTTCCTGCAGCGCGGTGAGTCCCCTCCCGTCCCCTCCCACCCCAGTGTCCCACATCCCCCTCCCCATTTCCACCTGGTCTGCAGCACCCCCTGGGATGGAAAGACCACCGTGTAAAGGCCTCTCCCCATCTCCTGCCCACAGGGTACCAGCGGGAGCTGCAGTACAAACACGACGACGGCTCTTACAGCGCCTTTGGGAAGAGCGATCGCACAGGCAACACCTGGTGAGGGATCCCGTGGTGCTGGGGCAGGCTGTGCAGGGACCAGCATCCCAGGGCTCCTGCTGCCCCCAGGGCACTGGTTCCCCACCCCTCTGATGTCTCTCTGGCTCACAGGCTGACGGCCTTTGTGCTCAAGTCCTTTGGACAAGCCCGCGCCTACGTGGCCATCGAGGAGCGGCACGTCACGGATGCGCTGAGGTGGCTGCAGGGGCAGCAGCGGCCCACGGGCTGCTTCCACAGTGTGGGCAAGCTCTTCAACAACGCACTGAAGGTGGGGCAGAGGGCTGGGCTGGGACGTGGGGACACGGGGCCAGAGCTGGGTTGGCCCCAGCATGTCCCTGGAGTCCCTGTGCCGGACCCGTGTCCCTCTGTCCCTTCGCAGGGTGGTGTCTCAGATGAGCTCTCGCTGTCGGCTTATGTGACGGCTGCGATGCTGGAGCTGGGGCTGCCACCGCTGGTGAGGGTGACCCCAATGTCCCTGGAGGGGCTGGTGCTGTCGGGGTGGGTGCTGGGGGTAGGACAACCACCAGTTCCAGGCCACCTCCCAGCCCAGCATGGGCACAACTGCTCTCACCGGGCAGAACTGGGGTCTCTGAATGACTCCCATGCCCTTGGGCATGTGTTATGACACCGTAAAAAGGGGGGGGTAACCCAGGTTTTTATTAATAAATCCCTTGTGAAAGAGCAGAGTGAAACGACACTGAATAATCAGTGTTTGAAAACGTATATATGTGGGGTTTATTTTAGAACAATTTTGTTTCAAAGGTAAACAGGTATGTTGCCATTTTGGAAGTCATCATCTGTATCTGTCACCTATAGCAATATGGTATAAAGATAACTTTTAGGGAAAATGCATAAGGGAGAGAAAGGGAAAGAGAGGATAAGGGTAAGGGAGAGTAAGGGAAAGAAAAGATGAGATTGGAAAAATGTATATAGTCACTGCCCATGGGGTCCAGCAATGAAACCTGGTAGTTGCAGCTTCCATATCTGTCAGTTGAAGTGGTGGTCTTGATCCACTGGAGAGGGAGCGAAGCCCACACACTCAAAGAAGTTATGAGTTATATCTATGGATAGTGTCACGGGCCACGAGCCTCCAATGCCTCCTGGGCCTGCCCAGAGTTCCTGTGAGGGGCACGGGAAAAGGGTTTTTCCCGTCTTTCAGGGTTGGCAGGGGGATGGGCTTTGATGGGCCAACAGCCGCCTCTTCCGAGCCTGCAAAGCTCCCCTGTCGATCTTGTAAATCATTAGCTGTTTCAGTCGCTGACAGCCGGCTCCTGACTCTGTTCCCATGCCAGGACCCAACGGTGAGCTCAGCTCTGGAGTGCCTGAAGGCTTCGACTACAGACGACCCCTACACCCAAGCCCTGCTCGCCTACGTCTTCGGGCTGGCGGGGCTGAGGGAGCAGCAGCGAATGCAGCTGCAGAACCTGGCCCAGCACAGCGTCAGCGCAGGTACAGGGGCACCCGCCGTGCCACCCTCTGCCTGGGTCACTCACCCCAGCCCAGAGCAGGGGCTGAGCTCCCACCCCTTCTGTCCCAGAGGGGCAGCTCCACTGGCAGAGGAAGGGGCAGGCTGTGCCCACCTCGGAGCCCTCGTGGGCCGCGGCCGCGCCGGCCGAGGTGGAGATGACGGCCTACGCCCTGCTGGCCCACCTCACCCAGCCCCACGTGTCCTCTGCCGACCTGGCCACCGCATCCAAGATCGCCCGCTGGCTCTGCAAGCAGCAGAACCCCTATGGGGGCTTCGCCTCCACACAGGTACCGGCACTGGGGTCCTGTGCCCTGAAACATCCCCTCCTGGGCTCTGTGACCCTGACCCGGCGCCGTCTCCCCGCACAGGACACCGTGGTGGCCCTGCAAGCCCTGGCCAAATACGCCGCCCTGACATTCGGCAGCAGCGGGGACTCCCGGCTGGCGGTGACGGTGACATCCCCCTCGGGCACCGGGCAGGACTTCGTGCTGGACCGCAGCAACCGGCTGGTGCTGCAGCGGGCGGCCCTGAGCCAAGCGCCGGGGCAGTACGGGCTGCGAGCCCGCGGGGAGGGCTGCGCGCTGGTGCAGGTCGGTACGGCCCGAGGTGCCGTCCCCTGCACTGTCCCCTGCAGTGTCCCCTGCAGTGTCCCCTGCAGTGTCCCCTGGCTGGCTCTCACCCTCTGCTGTCCCCACAGGTGACCCTGCGCTATAACGTGCCCCCCCCTCCGAGCCCGGGGGTGTTCGAGCTCCGTGTGATGACGGAGCCCCTGCACCGGCTCGGAGCACAGAACCCCGGCAAAAGCTTCATCCTCCACCTCTGGGCACGGTAGGGGCTGGGGGTGCGCCCCGGCTTTGGGGGGACAGGAGCAGCCAAGGAGGGAGGGCAGACCCCAACCCCAGCCCGGGGCTCTGCCCTTGCAGGTACATGGGGCCACGTCCTGCCACCAACATGGTTGTCATTGAGGCCAAGCTGCCGTCTGGCTACAGCCCCGACAAGAGCTCCATGGTGGAGGTGAGGAGCCCCCACTGCCCCCCTGACCCTCCTCTGGGATACCCTGACACAGAGAGGCACCTGCTCGGGGTGCTGGCCCTGGCTGGGGCACCCACGGAGCAGCTGTCACCCATCCTGAGCCGTGTCCTTCCAGCTGAAGAGGCAGAACCTGGTGAAGAAGGTGGAGGTGGAGCCCGACCAGGTGACGATTTACCTGGACCAGGTGAGACAGGGACAGGAGAGGGACTCCCATGCTTCCCCATCATGGGTGGCTGCACCTCACCCTTGGGATGTCTCCATCTCCACAGCTGACTAAGGAGGAGGAGACCTTCTCCTTCAGAGCCAAGCAGGAGTTCCCGGTGAGGAACCTCCAGCCGGCCACCGTGACACTGTACGACTACTACGAGACAGGTGAGCCCTGCCAGGGACGTGTCCCCTGGCCCCACTGCCACCCCCTGCAGCCCCTGCAGTGGCTCAGTGGGGGTATGGCTGAGCTTCCAGCTCACACTGATGAGCCAGTTTGGCTCGTTAATGGCAGCAGCTCAGCCCAAGCCCCCTGGTCACCATCCTTCCCATTGCAGGTGACCGTGTGGATGTTTCCTACAGTGCACCTTTCAGCTCAGGTAGGGGCTGAGCCTGGCAGGGCAGGGGGGGTCACTGCACCAGCAGGACCCTGATGGGGACCCACCAACCCTGAAGGGCCAGCCTGGGCTGTGCCAAGCCCTGGGACCTGGGGGGAATGGAGGGCCCATCCTGGTCTTGCACTAGGACTTGCTGGCCAGAGTTTTTGGGGGAGCTGCCCACCCGTGGGTTTGGGGTCACACAGGGAAGGGGACACTGAGCTCCAAGGGATGGAGTTCAGCTGGAGGATCAGGGTGGCAGGGGCCAGGGGGGCTCTTCTCTCACAGCACCCCCATTTTCCATTTAGAAGAGGAGCAGGAAAACTTCTAGCACAGCCTGGAGTCTGGCAGCCTATCCCTCACTCACCCCAGCTCCTGAGGACCGGGATGGCTGCTGGTCTCTGCTCCCACCCTGGTCACAGCCCCACCCTGCACGGGGCAGGACATGGCCCAGAGACGCTCCCAGCACGGCCCCTCTGGGTTCAGCCACAGCTCCCACCCCCAGGATCTGAGGGATCCCCAGCCAAGGGCCAACACAGACCCACGGGCAGACAGACACACACCCATGGGCAGACATCTTGAGCTCCTTCTTGAGCTCCTCCACCGGTTTGACTTCAGCTGAGCAGCCAAGCAGTGGCTTTAGAGGGACATCCTCGTGCATCTCCCCCCGAGGGGGCTCTGGGGCACTGGGTCTGGCCTTTCCCCTCCCCACAGCACCTGAATGGGACCCAGAGCTTTTCCCTCCTGCCAGAACTTCCTTGGCAGGTCCCCACCAGCACTCACCCTGTGTGGGAGCCAGTGTTACCTCAGCCCCCTCCCCAGCTCTAACAGTGCCACTGACCCCAGGAGGGACCCGGGGACACCTCTGCAATCCCAGCACAAGGGAGTCAGGTGGCTGTTGAAGGAGAGAAGCTGCTGTCCCCCAGCCCCTGCCCTGGGTCTAAATAAAGACATTTACTCCAGCACTTCTCTTTCTCTTGGTCTTTCTTCTCAACTTGAGGCTGCCATCCCAGGAGGGTGTGGGGACAGAGGGGACAGGGTGGCTGCTGTGCCTGTGTGGGTTGGGGCAGGAGGGTGAAGGTCAGGAGAGTCAATTGCTGCTCAGATCTTTGTCAGACATACAGGGAGGTGGGCTCAGGGCAGTGGGCTCTCAAGGCACGAGCAGATACACAGAACACACCCACCAGTCCTCTCTCTGCTTGTCCCATGGCACATAAAGGGACATGGCAGTGCCAGCATGGGCCCCTCCCCCAAGTGAAGACACAGCCTGGGGCAGCCTCAGACCAGGGGTTAATTCTGCTGTCACCAAGCAGCTGCTCTGTGCAGGCCAACCACCCCCTGCCTCAGGGCTCTGCATCCACTGTCCTGCCACCTCGGTGACAAATACAGCCCAGGGATGTCCCCCAGAGCCACAATCCATCTGGGGACAGCCAGGGCTGGCATGGATGCTCCTGTGATCTCCACAGGGTGAATCTCAGCAGAGCCAGCAGGTGAGACTGGAGATGTGGCCACGAGGCAGTGCTGAGGCCAAATGAATCCTCCCTGCCCCAGGGGAGGGCAGGAGGCACTGTCACATCAAGGCATGGGCTGACACTAAGAGCAGTGCGTGGCCAAGTGCCAGCCCTGTCCCCAGGGCAGGGGACAGTGGTGGAGGACAGGAGCCAGCCCTGCCCCGTGCCCTGAGCTGAGTCCCTTGCCGGGGACGGAGCCGGTCCCACATCACTTGTGGCGCTTTTTCTTCTGCTCTTTGCGTTTCTGAGCCCTCACGTCCTTCTTGAGGCGGCTGTCGACAACCTTGAACTGGCCCTTGACGCCGGGGGGGCGGCGCACACGGGGTCCTACACCCTTCTTAGCCACCAGGTAGGTGACCTGTCGCTTCTCCTTGGCCAGCCCGGCCTTCTTGTAGATGCTGTGGGAGAAGGGTGAAAGGTCAGAGCAAGTGCCAGTGCCCAGCCCAGCTCGGCTCCAGCAGTCTGGCTTTTGGCCCTAAAACCCATATTAGGCCCCACCCGCCCTCTGGGCTCTGTGCCCAGGCTGGGGCGCCCCTCTTTGCTCTGCCACCCCTGGATGCAGCCTGGCTGGGTGACACACAGAGCTGTCCCCACGCCACGGCTGCATGGACACGGCATCACCAACCAGCCCAGCACCACGGGAAGGAGCTGCATCTCCAGCTTGGCCACTCACCGCCGCAGCTGGGCCACCTTCTCCCGCTCCGAGATGTCCACCGTGTCCACCACGGCCTCTGCCTTCTTCTTCATCTGCTCCATCTTCTTCAGCATCTGTGGGGACAGCGAGGGTGAGGGACAAGGTGGTTGGAGGAGGGAGGGAGCACCCAGGGAGAGGGATTTGGCCCCACAGCCCCACTCACCCGCCGCTTCTTGCGGGCCTTGGCCTCCGCCACCTTCTTGATGGGGCGGGCGTTGATCTCGCGCCAGCGCTGCCGATAGGCCTCCACCGTCTGCCGGTCCACGGGCACCTGCTTGCGCCGGTGCTGCTTCTCCTCCTCCGTGAACCACTCGGGCAGCTCCCCCTCCTCCTCGTTGTAGGAATACCTGGGGGGTGCACTCAGGTGACAAGGGGTCCCCACCTCAGTTCATCCACCCGCTCCTGCTGGAGAAGGACCGCTGCAGCCCCCACAGCTCCCGGTACCTGTTGAAGGAGTCGTCAATGAGGTCCCGCCGGGCCTTTCTGGAGGTGGCGATGACGGAGCCGAGGGCCAGGCCCTCTGCGTCCAGGACACGGGCTCTTTTCACTGCAGGATGGACACGTTAAAGCTTGGCCTGGCCCTGCCTCCTGTCCCTCAAGAGGGACTCACAGGGCCTCCCCCTCACCTGGGTTCTCAATGGGCACCACCTCGAAGCCACACGGCTCGACACGGCCCCGCTTGCTCCTCACTGCTGTTGGTGGCCTGTGGAGAGGAGCGTGGTCAGGGCTGGGGTCCTCATCTCCCAGCTCACCAGGACTCTGGAGCAGGGGAGAACATCCTGACCCCCCTCCCAGCCCTCACCTCTCCTCGTCACTGCTGCTGTCGTCATCACTGCTCTGCTCATCCTGTGCTTCACCAGTGCCAGGTGCTGTGTCTGTGGCTGGTGGGGGCTCGGCTGGAGCCTCCTCCTGGAGCACCTGCTTCTTCTTCTGCCCTTTCTTGGTTGCTTTGTCTGGGAATGGGAACCACTGGGTGAGAAAGGGCCAAGGGAGACCCCATTGTAGACCGTTCCTCTAGAGATCCTGCTCTAATTAACACTGCACTAATGACAGATCCTTAACAACCCAGGCTGGGAACAGCCTCTGGCCTAGTGCAAGGTGTTCCTGCCCATGGCAGGAGTTGGAACTGGGTGACCTTTAAGGTTCTTCTAACCCAAACCTTTCCATGAAACTCCTCAGGGCTGCACCCCCATCGTGGTTGGATCCAGAGCCCCAGACTGGGCTGTGGGCTGTCCCTCTGTGCCCCCCCAGTGATTCAACCCCCCCTCACCTCTCTGGGACTCGCGCTGTCTCTCAGCCAACATCTGGGCCTGCCCCAGCTCCAGGTCCTCATCTGCATCATCCTCGATGCCGGCAAAGGCGTCCTGGGATGGGAAGCAGTGGGTCACAGGGCAGCCCTGGGGAGCTGCTGGGCCTGAGGCTGCCCCACCAGTTCTGTCCCAGTGGGACTCACCTTCCCGAACCACAGGCTGGTCTGGCGCTCCTCCAGCACTGACTTCTCCTCCAGGGGCACCAGCAGGGGATTCTCCTCCTCCTCCCCTTCTTCCTCTTCTTCCTTCTGCTTAAACTTCGCCCTGTGACAAGGAGCAGCAGGATCAGTGCCCCCAGCCAGGACAGGGTGTGCCCACTGCCAGATCCTGGAGCTGCTCCAATGGCAGCTCCTGCTCCAGGGAAGCCTCTCCCATTCTCACCTCTTCCCACCCTGCTCCCGCCTCTCCCGCTCCAGCTTGCGCTGCCGGGCCTCGATCTCCAGCAGCTCCTCCGGGTCCAGGTCGCTGGCCAGGGACACATCGTCCCCTTCCTCATGGTCTGAGACATAAATGTCATCGTCCCCAGGGCCCATCTCCAGGAGGGCGTCTGCTGAGGCCATGTCCCCCCGGGACAACTCATCCAGCAGCTGCAACACAAGTCAGACAAGGCACAAGTCAGGCACCGTCCCAGCCCTGATGGCCCCGGCGGGCTTGGCCTCCCTCCCCCCACACACCGGGGTCCTGTGGATGCTCCGGAGGGAGAACATGCTGGTGTCACCATCGTCAGCAATGGACACCCCAGGCAGGTCCATCTTCAGCTCCACACGCTCGCGCTGCTTCCGCTGCTCCTTCAGGATCTTCTTCTTCTTTCTGAGAGAGGTAAGAGAATGAGGCCACACTGCCACACACACCCCAGAGGCTCATGCACTCCCACAGTGGTGCCACGTGTCCCTCAGCAGCACTGGTATCCCCTGTGGAGGGTCCCCAATCCTGGGACAAAGGGGACCCCCAGCTTCACCTGCCTGGAGGAGCAGATGAGCTCATGGACCCGACTCACAAACCACTGTCAGAGACAGGCTCTGACGGTCCCACCTCTGTACCCATGGCTGGAGCCCCCTGTGCTTCCCCATCTCTTCTCCCCAAGATCTTTTTACCTCTTCAACTCTGCCAGCTCCTTGGCCTTCATCTCTGCCAATGCCAGCTCCACCTCCTCCTCCTCCTTCTCCTTCTCCACCTCGTCAGCTGCAGCTTTTGGCATCATCTTCTTCTCTTTCTTCTCCTCCTCCTCTCTGCCTTCCTCCTCCTCACCAGAGCTCAGGCTGCCAAAAGGAAGGAGCTCAGAGCAGCTGTGCTGGGCACAGACCCATCCCACCCCTGCTGTTTGCTCCTACTTGATATCCAGCTCCTTTGCCTGCTCCTTCAGCTTTTTGGCCAAAAACCGACGCAGCTTTGTCCTCCAGTTCAGCAGGGCTCTGTTGGGAGGGGGCAAACTGTTAGCCACCCCCCCCCAGGCCCAGCTGGTGTGTCTGCCTGTCCCAGTCCCTCCCAGTACCTGAGCTCCTTGCGCCCCAGGACGCGGATGTCCTTGCAGCACTGGCGCAGCTCCTCCGTGGTGGAGCTGTGGTTCTCCAGCTCCCCGTTCCCCAGCGTGATCTGGGCAGGGCACAGGGAAAGGGGTGTTCAATCCCAGCCTCCCCTCCACCAGCACAGGGGCACCTGGCTCTTTTCATCCCTCTGTGCTCCAAGGTGCCCCTCCCTTCGGGCACACACCTCATTGGCCTTGGAGAGGAAGTCCACGGGGTTGGGAGCCTTGAGGAAGTCCATGAGGGTGAACCGGTGGTAGAGGGTCGTGTCCCCATCAGCATAACCTTCTGCCTGCGGGGGAAAAGGGGCTGTGGGGGGCCAGGGCAGGGGACAACAGAGCAGCTGCCACCAACCCTGGAGGATGGATGGTGTGACCTCACTCGTGTCTGGCTGCAATGTCCACCTGATCGTGTCTAATGGTGGGATTTCATGACCTCAGAGGTGTTTTCCAACCTCTGTGAGTCCACATGAGTCCCCCAGCCTCAACCCAGCAGCTCCACAGCATCTCCCAGTCCCACCCCAGACACGGAGAGCTGACAGTGACAGAGGTTTGTGTGAGTTCCATGCCCAGCTGAGACCACCTAAAACAACCTTTACTGTCCAAAAGACACCTCATAGGGACTCAAACCCAGTGTCCAACTCTTGTAGGGAGTTTAACTGATAGGTTTAACTGTAGGATTTAACTGACCCATTCCCAGCCTCACAACTTGTATCTCCATTACTCCATTGCTGCAACTGAAAACCTCCCCAAAACTAGTTCTCCCACCACTTTGCATCCCCAGATCTTTCATTTTCCCTGATCAGTTTTGCTCATTACAATCTCTTCAGCCCCAGCCCCATTTGTGTGTTTGGCCCTTGCTCATACCTTTGGTTTCTTCTTGCTGACCAGTTCACTGACAGACTTGGTCTGAACCTCCACCTCCTTGAAAGCATGTTTTGGGTCAAAAAACTTGCTGTCTATTTTATCTGGAGCCTGATAACCTGGGATGGAGGAATCAGAGTCATCAGAGCCCTTTCTCCTGGGATGGAGGAATCAGAGCCATCAGAGCCCTTCCTCCTGGGAGGGAGGGACCAGAGCCATCAGCAGGTTCCCCAGCCCCATCCCAGCACCCGCAGGTCCCCCCAGGAGCTCACCCTGGCACACCACGAAGATCTCAGCAGACTCGTTGCGGGAGGCCTGGGGCTTGGTGGCCTGGACCTTCTGGAAGAACTGCTGGAAGATCCACAGGAGGGGCTGGTAGTCCCGGGAACGGAAAACCTTGGTGATGAACCAGCCGCCCTTGCAGAGGAACTCGCAGGCCAATTTCAGGGCCATGAGGGTCAGGTTGGCTGGAGCAGGAGAGAGGAGGGAGTCAGGGTGTGACCTTCCCTGGGAGGGTGGGGAAGCCCTGGCACAGGTTGCCCAGAGAAGCTGTGGCTGCCCCTGGATCCCTGGAAGTGTCCAAGACCAGGTTGGACAGAGCTTGGAGCAACCTGGGCTGGTGGAAGGTGTCCCTGCCTGTGGCAGGGGGTGGGAAGTGGATGGTCTTTAATATCCCTTCCAACCCAAACTATCCTGTGACCCTAAGAGCAGCCACTGTCCCCACCTCACACTGGTGCCCCCCTGGTGCCCCCAGAGCAGCCCCACCTTGGGAGTAGGCGTCGTGCACCCAGCTGGCCCCCACGTTGGGCGCCCCATCGTTCAGCACCACGTCCACCTTCCACGTCTGCAGCTCCTTGCGCAGGGCCTGGGGGACAAGGGACACTCAGAACCCCTCCTGGGACCTCCACCTGAGCAGGGGGGGTGGGCCATGACCCCCCTGAGCCCCAGGGCAGCAGGGGACACTCGGGGGAAGGACACACCTGGCGGCACTTCTCGGTGGTGATGTCCTCCTGCAGCGTCACCACGTTGGGGATGGGCTTGATGGGGACCAAATCCACTCCTGGGGCAAGGAAGGACATCCCAGTCCCTCAAAACCAGGCTCCAGCCCATCCCACGTGGCTCCTCCACCCACCCTCTCCTCCTCCCAGGATCCCCAATCCTTTCCCTGTCACTTCCAGGGGCAGTGGTGGATGCCCCTGCCCCTCATTCCTGCCAGATCCCAGCACTCACCAATGATCAGGCTGGACACTGGCATGAATTTGGAAGCCACCTGAAGCCTGGGAAGAGAAGAGAGGAATGAAACCACCCAGGAGAGCCCCCAGCCTTGGACTGTGCCGCGGGGGTTTGGGATCGAGGACAGAGACACAGTGACAGGGCACACACAGGACACTGTGACACTGTCCCAGGACAGCTGGTGGCACCAGGACACAGCCCCGACCCCACTCACCACCCGCCAGGGGCCGCACACAGATCCAGCAGAGCCCGGGCCTTCTGGAGGAACTGGAACTTCCGATTGAGCTGGAGCAGCTTGAAGGACGAGCGGGAGCGGAACCCTGGGGGCACCCGGGGGTTACCGGGGGTTACCGGGGGGATGGGGGGCCGCACCCCCCCCGCTCCCAGCGCCGGGCAGGCCCCTCACCCGTCTCCTTGGCCAGGTGGTAGAACTTGTCCCGCCGGCTCTTGCCCAGTTTGCTTTTCTTGCCCATGGCGGCGGCGGGGGGGCCGCGCTGTCAGCGCCGGGCTCGGACCTGCGGGGGGAACGGGCGGGGTGAGTGGATCCCGGGGGTCTCCAGACGAACCCCGGCGCCTCTCAGTGCCCCCTCAGTGTCCCCTCAGTGCCCCCTCGCTGTCCCCTCAGTGCCCCCTCACTGTCCCCTCACTGTCCCCTCAGTGCCCACCCCTGCCCCGTGTCCTCCCCGGGCCCACCCTCGTCCCGCTACCCGCGGTTTTCCTCCCCGGGAGCCTCCGGTCCACCCCAGCCTGGGGTGCCCTCGGCCCTGGCACCGCGGTACCCCCTCCGCCAGCCCAGGCTGCTGCCCCAAGACACCGACACGATCACGATCCCGATCCCGATCCCGATCCTGCTCCTGATCCCGATCCTGCTCCTGATCCCGATCCCGCTCCGGATCCCGATCCCGCTCCGGATCCCGCTCCCGGTGCCGCCGCGTGCCCACAGCACCTTCCCGGCGTTCCCCGCGCCCACCCGCCATCTTCCGGTTGGTCCCTTTCTAGCCGCCATCTTGAGAGTGGCGCCCCCCCCGCCGCCGCGGCCAGGCGGGCTGCCGAGGGCGAGGGAAGGGGAACGACAACGGAAGACTCGTGGAACGATAATGTGTCCCCTCGGAGACGCCTCCACAACCCTTGTCTTCCCCTCCGGCGCTTTGCAACACGGAGGAATCACCTCTGACCGCACCAAGATGGCGGCGCCCCCTCATCCCGGAGGTGCGGGGTGTGTGGGTCCTGTGGTGTCCCGGAGACCGGAAGTGACGCCATCGCGCCGGGCGCGCAGGGGCCGGGCAGGGGAAGGCGGCGGGCGCCATCTTTGTTGGGGTCGATGTTGGAGAAGATGGCGCTGGACGGGCCCGAGCAGGTCGGGCCGGGGCTGAGGATGGGCGGGGGGTTCAGATGGGCGGGGGGTTCAGATGGGCGGGGGGCTCAGATGGGCAGGGGGCTCAGACGGGCAGGGGGCTCAGACGGACAGGGGTTCAGACGGACAGGGGTTCGGGGCGCTCCGTGCGGCCGCGCGGCTCTGCTGCGGCCCGCTCCGCCTCGGGCCTGGCCGCGCCGTGACTCGGCGGGTCTCGCCTCGGCCCCCCCGGGAACAATACAAAACCGGGGTCGGGCGGGGCCGGCGGGATTCTGTGGGTGGGGGAGAGGGAAGGGGGGGATCCAGGAGGGACCGAGGTGGGAATCGGGGACCAGGGGGCAGAGGATGGAGGAGAAGGGAAAAGGGGGACCCAGGACCCGGGTGAGGGGGGAATTCGGGATCGGGGGTCAGAGGGGGGAAGGGAAAGGGATCCAGGACCCAGGTCCAGGGGGTCGGGAGGGAAATTGGGGACCGCGGGGATAGAGGATGGAGAAGAGGAAAAAGGGAACCCGGGAGAAACCGGAGGAGAATTGGGAACCGAGGGGCAGTGGGGAGGGAAAGGGGGACCCGCGACCCGGCCCAGGGGAGTCAGGGAGGGATCCGTGACCCAAGGAACACAGGATGAGGAGAAGGAAAAGGAGACACAGGAAGGATCAGGGTGTCAGGGGATATGGGGGAGGGAAAAGAGGACTCAGGTAGGGTTAGGGAGTAGAGAGTGGGGGAGAGGGAAAAGGAGGATCCATGGGGGGGGCAAGGTGGGAATTGGGGACCAGAGCATGAGGGGAAGGGAAAGTGGGACCAGGATTCAGCCCGGGGGGGAATTGGGGTCTGAGAGCAGAGGATGAGGAGGAAGGAAAGGGGGACCTGGGTCTTGTGCCAGGGGGGTGTAATGTGGGGTCCAGTGGACAGAGGATGAGGAGAAGGGAAAGGGGAATCCAGGACCTGGTCTGGAGTAGGAGTTGGGGACTGGGGGAGCAGAGGATGGAGCAGAAGGGAAAAGAAGACCCAAGAGGGACCAGGCAGTAGAGAATAAGGGGAGGAAAAGAGGCATCCAGGACCTGTTCCAGAAAGGGACTAGGGAGCAGAGAAGGGGGAAGAGGGAAAAGGGCACGCAGGACCCAGCCTGGGGAGGTTGTGGGGGGCAGAATTGGGGACTGAGGGGGCAGCACCGAGGCTGGCAGGGGTACAGGTGGGTTTGGGGGTCAATGCCACTGAGCTCTGCTCTGTCCCAGATGGAGATGGACGATGGGAAGGGTGGCTCGGGGCTGCGGCAGTACTACCTGTCCAAGATCGAGGAGCTGCAGGTGAGCCCTGGGGGGCACCCACAGCCTTCCCTGTGCTGCAGGAGCAGAAGGAAGCTCTTCCCAGGGGGTGTCAGCAAGCAGGACCCACCCTGGGGGCTCTGGGGGGGCACAGGATGAGTCTGTGCTCTGAGCTGAGAGCCCTCTGCGTGAGGAGCTGCCCACCCTGCGGGGGGTTTGGCCATGTCCTGCTGGCAGTGACTGTCCCCATCCAGGTCCCTGTCCCAAGTGACACAGGGCAGGGTGGGATTGGATATTAGGAAGAAATTGTTCCCTGGGAGGGTGGGGAGGCCCTGGCACAGGTTGCCCAGAGAAGCTGTGGCTGCCCCTGGATCCCTGGAAGTGTCCAAGGCCAGGTTGGATGGGGTTTGGAGCAACCTGGGATAGTGGGAGGTTTTGCAGGGAGTGGAAGGAGATGGTATTTAAAATCCTTTCCAACTCCAGCCATGCCATGATAACGGTGCCAGTGCTGGTGCCCACGCTGGGTTTAGCTGAGCCCTGCCCAGCACACCGAGGGCTCAGCCAGGCTCTGCCCCCACAGCTCATCGTGAACGAGAAGAGCCAGAACCTGCGGCGGCTGCAGGCGCAGAGGAACGAGCTGAACGCCAAGGGTACGGCCTGAACCCTCCTCCTCCTCCTCCTCCTCCTCCTCCTCCTCCTCCTCCTCACCTGGGGCTCTGGGCTGGGCTGGGGGCTGCTGTGCCCTCTGTGCTGCCCCTCTGCCCCGGGCAGGGGCTCAGGGGGGAAGCTGTGGCTGGTGCTGAGCTCTGTCCTTCCCCGCAGTGCGGCTGCTGCGGGAGGAGCTGCAGCTGCTGCAGGAGCAGGGATCCTACGTGGGAGAGGTGGTGAGAGCCATGGACAAGAAGAAAGTGCTTGTCAAGGTATGAGGCTGAGCTGTCTGAGTGTGGTCAGGGCTGGGGTGGGGGCTGAGAGACCCTGTGACCTCGTGGGGGTCACAGCAAGTGTGAGCATGAGCTGGGGGATGTGACATCTCAGAGATGTGGGGTGGGAGCTCTTTGTCTGGAGGAGCACGTTGGGATGGCTCTGCTGGGCCCAGACCTTCCCCAGGCTGGTGAGAGGCAGGAGGGGCCATAAGGTGGTTGAGCTTCCTGGCTCCTTCTTCCTGCTCTGAGCAAGTGGTGGATATTGGGCACAAACCAGGGAACTTCCCAGAGAAATAACTCATGGTGACATCTCTGCCTTCCAGGTGCACCCCGAGGGGAAGTTTGTGGTGGACGTGGACAAGAACATCGACATCAACGATGTGAGTGTTCTGGGGCCGTGGGAGGGGTCCTGACTGGTCCCTCAGGGCTGGCAGAGACACTGATCCCCCCTGGGGCTGGCAGGGACACTGATCCCCCCTGGGGCTGGCAGGGACACTGATCCCCCCTGGGGCTGGCAGGGACACTGATCCCCCCTGGGGC
>JAWWLV010000087.1:4233811-4249724 GCA_035041135.1 Platyrinchus mystaceus
GGAATGGCTTCCCACTGCCAGAGGGCAGGGTGAGATGGGATACTGAGAAGAAATCCCTTCCCTGTGAGGGTGGTGAGGCCCTGGCACAGGTTGCTCAGGTCTTGGAGTAACCTGGGCTACTGGAAGGAATCCCTGCACATGGCAGGGGGTGGAACTGGATGATCCTCAAGGTCCCTTCCAACCCAAACCAGTCTGTGATTCCACGTTAAAGCCACCCCATGTGTCAAAACTGAATTCTTCACATGGAAAAAAAACCCAAAATCACCCCAAACTCCATTTTTGAAATCCATTTGGGGCTTTGTTGAAAGCTCCAGCTCTGTGAGCTCCTTTTCCCTTCACAGCCACTTTATCTCCCTGGCAGCTGCTGCTGCTGAGAATGAGATTTCAAGGGAAATCCCAGAAAGGTTGAAAAGTGAGTGTTTTTCTGGAAAACTTCCACTGGGGGAAAAGAGAAAAAAAAACCCAAAAACCAAAAAAAACAAGAAGCAAGCTGAAAACATGAAAAATTGGGTCAGTTCCTAAGGAAGGGAGGTGCATGCTGGTTGGTATTCAGGGCTGCTGGTGGGAATTCAGGACCCCCAGGAGCCCAGGAACATGACTCTGCCCTGGGGCAGGACCACGAGGAGGATTTTACCAAGTGAATGATACCAAAAAAAGCATCTCCAGGGTCAATATTTCGCCCACCTTTGGCTAATCCACCAGAAAAAAAACCCCACAGTGGCAGCTGTTTGCTGGAAATCTCAGGGTTTCCAAATGCTTTGGCTGAAAATGGTTTTCCATGTGCTGAACCCCCTCTTTTGGGGAGCCCTGAGCAGATCAACTGTGCAAACCAGGCATTTTTAAGACATTTTATTCCTTTTCTCCCTGTCTGGTGTGGGTGAAACATCTGTGAGAGGTGACCACGAAGATGCCCCATGGAGGGGAACCTGCTGGTGGCATCCCCAGGTGGGCAGAGGGAGCCTCTCCAAGGGGCCAGGATGAGTCTTAGGCCATGTTTGCCCAAAAAGAAGAAGAACAAAAGAAAAAAAAAAACCAAACAAAACAGCAAAAGGAAACTATTTGACAAGTTTATAAGCAGATGTCAAATAAAGCAGCAAAACTTTGCGAGGTTTCTTATTAACTTCTTATGAAAAAACACCCAGGAAAGCTGGGAATAGGGGATTTTAATGAAATATTTGTGCATTCAGCTGAGCTACAAATTGAGGCACAGGTTTTTGTTTGCCATTATGAGCTTTATGCTTGTAGTTTTCAATATATTTTAGTGCTGAATGATGCCACCAAGTGCTGAGAGCTGCCCACAAGGGACTGGAATGGGGAGGGACTGTCTTAAAAAATAAAGTCAGCATCCCAACTTTAATAACATTAAGGGGTTTTACAAGATGTCCCAGGGAGCTCATAGCTGCAATATCCCCTGGGATTAAAAATCCCTTGTCCCATCATGATACAGGACAAGGACAGAGCTGGACTAGGCAGGTCTGAGATATGGGATATCTGGATGCAAGGCCCCAAATCCCTTGCTCTGAAACTCCCAGGGAACAAGAATATGAGCTGAATTAGGAGGAAAAACTTTCCCAGGGACAAGGACAAAGGATCTTGGGCTGGGATGTACCAAATGTGCTGGGAACTCCTTTTCTCCATAGGTGTTTGCATCCTCCTTGCATGGCTTTAAACTGAAACAGGGTTTGGAGATGGGATATGGGGAGGAAATCCTTCCCTGGGAGGCCCTGGCACAGGTTGCCCAGAGAAGCTGTGGCTGCCCCTGGATCCCTGGAAGTGTCCAAGACCAGGTTGGATGGGGCTTGAAGCAACCTGGGATAGCAGAAGGTGTCCCTGCCCATGGCAGGGGGTGGCACTGGATGGGCTTTATGGTCCCTTCCAACCCAACCCATTCCAGGATTCCACGACAAACTCGTTCTTTCCTGCTGTAAACAGGACACATTGAGTGCATATTTGGGCCTCTGGGGTCATCTTGGTGCAAAGCAGGTGTCCCTCAGCAGCTTACACCCAGATGCTGCCCCTCTTCCTGCCTCAGTTTCCCCTTTTAGAAGCAGAAATCACGAGCCTGACCCCCAACACGGAGCCTTTTGCAGCGTGACGATGGAGACGGGGAAGGAAAATCCCCCTGGGTGGGGAGGACTGGGGTCAGTTTGGATCGTGGCTCATTTAGGGGAAAAAACGGGGTGGAAAAAGTCCTAAATGGCAGGAGGGTGAAGAGAGCAGCTGGAATTTGTGCTGCAGGGGCAGTGGAGGAGGGTGCTGAGGGACAATTCCCACGGGAGGGATGTGACAGCACATGACACGAGGTCAGAACTGGCACTGCAGGGTGGAAAAGGGAGACACTGGGACATCCCCTGGGCTGAGACATCAGTGCTCAGGTTGGGAACTTGCTTAGGCAAAAAGAGATTAAAACTACACATGGGTGGCAACTCTGCTGCTGCAGGGCAGGAGGAAGGAGGGCTGCAGGAAAACAGCAGCCCCTCCACAGGACTCATGGCAGTAATTCCCACTAAAGGGAGCTTGCACTTCCCTGTTCTCAGTCATGGGATTGCACTCGAGCTCGGCTTGGTGCTTCCTAGAAAGCTGCTTGCTCCAGGTTTGCTGGCAGAGCTGCAGACAGCAGATAACAGGGATTGGGAGTTTTCCACCCTGGCAGCTGGACAAGGTCTGGCCTTGCTGCTGCTCCCGCCCCATGGCTGGACTGGCACTCAGGGATCAAGGAGAGGTGTTTTATGGGAAGATGATAAGGAAATGGTGCTGGGAAAAGCCCAGCTGGGGACAGGGGGGTGCAGCAGCTCCCCAGGCAGGAGCAGCACAGCCATGTGAGGGTCACAGAACCACGGAATGGGGCAGGTTGGAAAGGACCACAGTGGGTCACCTGGTCCAACCTCCCTGCTCAAGCAGGTGCTTAATTAGTCCAAGAGAGAAGCAACCCTCATTAGCAGAGGTGCCAAGACAACCTGGCTGTGCCCTGCCATGGCTCCATGCCAGCTCCTCCATGGAGAGCTCCTGCTGATGCAGGAACCTCCCTCACCACACTTCACACTCACAACCCACTGCTGTGGAGCCTTAATTATATAGTATCATTAATTAAAACTGATAATCCACGTGGGCACATGGGGCATGGAGGCTCCAGCCTGGCAAACCCAGACCCTTCCAAGGAATCAGGTGACAAGACAAGGGCCTTACCTCGTATATATAATCGAAGAGCTCTAGGATGGTGAGGATGCTAGCACCGATAAACAGCCCCATCTGGCCTCCAATGTCACCTAGGAGAGACAACAACATTCCTGGAGCCTGTGACCATGGACCACAAGGAACATCCCTTTAGCCAAGTGAACCCCAGCTGGTCCCCACCCTCACCTGCCATGGGGGCCTTTCCTTGCAAAACGAGGAGGGGGCTCCTGGAAACACCACCCAGGGAAACACCACACAGGGAAACACCACCCAGGGGTGTCAGCTGGGGCTAAAGAAGGTTGGACTGGATGATCTTGGAGGTCTTTCCCAACCTTAATGATTCTCTAAGGGGAAATGTCTCTCTTCCATGCCTTGCCCCAATTTCAGGGTGTTCCAGAAAGGCTATCAGCATCCTTCTTTCCTTATGGTAAGATATTCCCACCTCCTTTAATCCCAAAGCCATGGTGTGCTGCCACCCCCAAAGAGTGGGGAAATGCACCCCCAGAAAGCCCAGCAGCTCTAATGCCATGACCAGCACCCCAGGAAGGACGTTGTTGGCCACCAAAGCATTTTTCCTGCTAACGAGGCCATCAGCTGGAAGCCTAACGAGGATGCAGTGCCACACACTGGCAGCCAGGGAAGCCATCTGTCAGTCAGGCAGGAGGCCTCATCCCAGGAATCCCAAAGCCCAATTCCCAAACTGGGTGGGGGAAGGAGGAAAATGCTGGAGCAGAATTAGGTGATGTCCCCAAAGCCCAGAAAAAACCCCAAACCTGCCAGAGGGAGGATAGGCAGGTGGGCTGGTTATTTTAGGGAAGCATCTCAAGGCTTCTGCTTGAGTCCCCCAGGGCTGAGGAAGGGATGGGGAGGAGGAGGAACCACAGGGAGAGGAGGCTTCCAGGAACGTGCTGGGAAGATAACTGCTGCCATGAGCTGTGGTGCTCTGCCAAACTGGGGCTTCAGGGAAGACAAATCCCATGGACTGTGCTGCAAAACACCCATGGATCAGCTGCACCCCAGAGCAAAGGCACCCATGGGTGGAGGGGTGAAGGGATCTTTGCTATGGGGGGTCCATGAGACAGAGAGGAAAGAGGGAGAAAGGTGTTTGGGGGTAAAGAGCTGGTTCAGCAGGGGCTGAGGGCTGTGGGAAGGGGAGGCTCTGCCCAAAGCCCCAGTGCCCTGGCAGTGAGGGTCATGTGAGCTCCTACAAATGAAGGGGTTTGTGTCAAAGAGGCTTCATCCCCAACCTCCTCATCCTCACTGGAACCCACAGCAGGGGCAGGAGGGCTCACACCACGTCCAGCTGGCAGAGCTGTGTGTGCAGGGGGGCACCCAGTGGGACACTGCTTCCCTCAGCATCCCCAGCTCGGGGTGTCCAGAACCCAGGCTGACCTTTCCGAGGTGCTGATCACTCCCTGCACCCCAGGGATTCAGGGATTTGGGATGGCACTCAGGGAGGCTGCAAGGTTGAGTGTGGACACAGACTGAACACCTCCACCCTCAAACCCAAGGGGTCCCAAGCACCCAAACCCGTAGCTGGCACCCACAAAGCCTCAGTTTGAGGCTGAGCAACCCAACGTCTCCTCCACCTTCTCCATCAAGCAAAGGCAAAGAGGGGTCTGGCTGGCCTGGCTGGGAAGGAGAATGGATTTGGAGCAGGGAAGAGGTGGTGGGTAGATGGTTTTGAGCTGCCCTTCTCCACACACTGCCCTTCCAGCATGGGGGGCACCACAGAGAGCAGCCAGCACCTGCTCAGCCCGGGATTCCCAAATAATGGGGTGCTGGGAGCAAGCAGGGATGAAGATGGAGCAGCTCTTCATGGACACCCAGACTGGATGTGGTCCCTTGGACACTCCTGGGATGGCCTGGTGGGGCAAGGGAAGTAAGAGATGGGGTTGAAAGTGTGCTGGGCAGGAAGGTGTCTGGACCTTGCTGGGATTTTCCAGGAGCTGTGCACACACTCAGAGCATCCATCTGTGTCCCCCAACACACACATGGACTCCCACAGGCCCCAAACTGACCCCCCCTTACCAAGTAAGGCTGCCACTTCATAGGCTTTCTTCTGCTCAATTGTCTCATAGTTAAGTGCTTCAAAAAATATGTCCAGCACAAGAATATTCTCTCTGTGAAAAGAGGAAAACAGCATCAGCCCAGCAGCCACCAGAGCTTTGGGATAAGGGGGAAAAAAATGGGACTTTAGGGCTTTATTCCTCTCCCTGTCCTGATTGCTCCTCTCTCTGGGGTCCTCAGTAACCCACAGCACCTGGACCTCATGCAGACCAAGCACCATCAGGGCTCTGGTAGCCTTAGGAGAGCTGGAAAATGTTTGTCCAAGATATCTCAGGATCTGAGCTCTGGATCTCACTTTGCTGATAACTCTTTATTTTAATGCTAATTCCTCCCTGTGAGGGTGGGGAGGCCCTGGCACAGGTTGTGGCTGCCCCTGGATCCCTGGAAGTGTCCAAGGCCAGGCTGGATGGAGCTTGGAGCAACCTGGGATAGCAGAAGGTGTTTCTGCCCATGGCAGGGGGTGGCACTGGGTGGGCTTTATGGTCCCTTCCAACCCAACCCAATCTGGGATTCTTTGATTCTATGATAACAGCAAGAATCCAAAGGATATGGACTAACATGGAATAACTCTCACTGCCTACACAAGGCAATAATGTGCCCAGGACTGGAAGAAGTCCAAGTTCTCAGCCCAGAGTTTGGCAGAGAGCAGCCATATCTCCAACAGGGCCAGCAAGTCTGGCCTTCCCTGTCAAAGGAAGAGGAGTTTTTGCACTTTTTTTGGTGGGAATGGGCTTTGCTCACGAGGACAAGCCTAGGGAAGGAACACAGATTGCCTGGAGACACGTCTACTAAGAAGAAAGCAACCTACACCTCATTTCTGTCAGGGTTTCTTCCTTCTCCTCTTTGGAGGACACACCTGTGTTAGGGATGGATCAGCCAGGGCTGGTTTTAGCTAATGGGGCTTTACAGACCCTTCCCTATAAAGCAAAGGGGATCAGTTTTGGGCAACACTCACGAGATGTATTTTTCCGACTTATTGAACTTCTTCTCCAGGTACTTGGCCGAGGTCTTGCTGGGGATCTTGACCATGGAGAGCTCTTTGTTGTACCTGGTCAGGTTGCAGGGTGTCCTGCAGATGCAGTAGTTGCTGTCCTTTTCAGCAAGCAAACCTGGAGAAGGTCACAGGGTTACATCTCATGGAGCCAGGGACAGGGAGCAGGTGTGGGAGCAGAGGTTATGCCCCCACGGAGGGGCCAAGGGGTCACTCCCAGTCCATCCCACTTCTCACTGTCTTGGAGAGAGGCCTTTTGCTGGAGGCTACACCAGCATCTGCTCGGGGAACTAAATCCAGACTTTAAATGGGTCCCTTGATCTCAACCCCAAACCTAGAGGTGCTCCTGGGGTGCCAATGACCCCAAGGGTTTCTGTGCTGATGGAGCCCCACGCCCCAGGCAGAGCCAGGAGTAACTTTATCCCAGGGTGCATCCAGACCTTCCCAGAAAGTTGGGTCTCATCAAAACCCTTCTCTGGGTTGCAGCTGCTCCAGATCCCCCCGGTCCTGCCATCCAGGAGGATCCAGGATGGTGGAAGTCCCTCCAGCTGGGGGCACCGGTGGTAGCAGGGATCCCTCGTGGTACTCACCGAGCGCAGGCTCTGCGCATTCCTTGTACTGCTCCGGGGTACAGAAGGGAGCATCCCCTGCAGGGAAAGGACATGTCCATCACATGGGGACCACCAGGACCTCTCCCTTTAGCCAAGTGACCCTGGCTGGTCCCCACCTCTGCCTGCCATTCCGAAACGAGGAGGGGGCTGCTGGAAGCACCACCTGGGGCCAAATAATTAGTCAACTGGGGCCAAATAATTAGTAAAATAATTAATAAAAACTTGGTGCTAATAACACCAAGGTCATGGGTTCAATCCCCTCTGTGGGCCATTCACTCAAGAGTTGGACTCCATGATCCTTTTAAGTCCCTTCCAACTCGGAATATTCCACGACTCTGTCAATAAGGTCGGACTTGATGATCTTGGAGGCCTCTTCCAACCTTAATGATTCTGTAAGAGGAAATCAAACCCAAGTCCTTCTGCCATGCCTTGCCCCCCTTTCAGGACAACGAGGCTATTGACATCCATCTGTCCTTAGGGAAAGGTATTCCCACCTCCTAACCTGAGCTCCTGCTGAATCACAGAATATTCTGAGCTGGAAGGGACCCACGAGGATCATCGAGTCCAACTCTTGAGCGAACGGTCCCTACAGGGATCAAACCCCCCACCCTGGCACCGTCTGCACCGTGTCCTACCCAACCTCTCGTTAACCCTTAATGACCCAGCTGGTGGAGGGGGGTGTGCCAGCCCCCAGCACTGACCTGGCATGTGGACCATTTTGCAGTTGCAGTTCTCCACGATGTAGCGGGTCTCGCAGTCGATCCTGCAGGCCGTGATGCTGTAAACGGGAAAGAAGTCTAAGCCCATTTCCGACGAGCGACATTCACCCCACGGCGGAGGCAGGTACGTCAGCTGCAAGACAGGGAGGAGGGGTGTCAGGGGGCACTGGGGACCTGGGCTGGGGTTGTGGGGCCAGGTTTTGGCAGCAGAGAGGGAGCTACAGGGGTGGCTTCTGTGAGAAGCCGCTGGAAGCTTCCCCTGTGTCCGGCTGATCCAGTGCCAGCCGGCTCCAGGACGGACATGCCTCTGGTCGAGACTGAGGCAATCTGAAATGGTGGTAATGCCTCTGGGATAACATCCTTAAGAGGAAAAAGGAGTTATTGCACAGATGTTATTCCAGCCAGAGAACACTGGGAGTATTTGAAAGGAACAGCTCTGAAGACACCAAGGTCAGAGGAGAAGCAGGGGCAGGAGGTGCTCCAGGCTCTGGAGCTGAGATTCCCCTGCAGCCCATAGTGAAGACCCTGCTGAGGCAGCTGTGCCCCTGCAGCCCAGGGAGGACCATGGGGTGCAGAGATCCACCTGCAGCCCGTGCAGGAGCCCACGCTGGAGCCGGTGGAGGCGCGAAGGAGGCTGTGAACTGCGGGAAGCCTGTGCTGGAGCAGGGAAAGGACTCCAACTCCTCTCCCTGAGCAGCGGCCGAACAACGTGGGATGAACTGACCATGTCCCCCATTCCCATCTCTCTGTGCTGCTGGCACGGAGGAGGCAGAGCCAGGGAGGGAGGGAGGGAGGGGGGAAGGTGTTTTTAAGATTTATTTTACTCCTTATTATGCCACTCTGATTCTGTTGGCAATAAATTGAATTACTATCCCCAAGCTGAGTCTGCTTGATGACAGCAATTGCTGAGTGATCTCTCCCTGTCTTTATCTCAACTCAGGAACCTTTCCCTGTATTTTCTCTCCCCTGTCCAGCTGGCAAGGCCAGTGACAGAGTGGTTTTGGTGGGTGTCTGACATCCAACCAGAGCCAACAGGACCAGCAGTGAGCAGTGGGCACAGCAACTCCCTCCTCTTGCCTCAGGGCAGCCCCCAGAGCGCAGTTTTATGGTGTTTTGAAGGAGGGGACCAAGCAAGGGAAGGCCACAGCATGACTTTGGCCAAGTGAGGTTGCAGAAGAAGCCTCCAAACCTCCCTGCTCCCCATGGAGGGCTGGCTGTGCCCAGCATGGTGCTGCCATGGGAGGTGCTGCAGGGCAGCACTTTGCTCCCTCCTCAGAGAAGTCAATCACGTCCCTTTCCAAACACCCACTCTCCCTGTGGACCTACATCCACAGTATCCACTCTCCTGGCCCACCCCATGAAGAGGAGGAATGTGTCCTCCTCTCCCTCATTTGCCCACCACCTCACAAGTTGCTGTGCTCTGTGCCAGGGCAGTGCAAACCCTCTGCTGTTACTCCTTTACTTAAAACCACAAAGCCACCACAAAATTCCCCCAGAAACCTTCACTAGGACTCCAGAAGAAAAAAACAGTCACTCTCTGGCCAATCTACCTTGTTCCTCTCCTGTCTGCAGCCTGGTAGCAGTCCCTGTTTATCTTTGCTCAACGCTCAGCACTCCTCTTGCTGGGGAGCAGAAAATAGCATCCCCCACCCCTCCCTCTTGTTTGAAAGCAGTGGCCAATTTGCTGTGCTTTGCTCCAAACACAGAACGTTTTGTGCTGGCAAGGCACCGTTGGCAGAACAAAAACATTCCTCCGACAAATGTAGTAACATCAATCACGTCCTAAAATAAATAAGTAAACATATGTTGATGGACTGTGACCCCGGGGACCTGTGGCAAGGATTGGGTTGGTTTCTCCCAGGGTGTGGGAAAGGGAAGAGAAGAGAGATGGTCAGTGAAGTGGGGGCACATTGCAGATCCTGATGGATAAATAACAAGCCCCAGGAATCCTTCAGGCATGGATCTGTGACAAATCCATCACGGTGGGAGCTGTTGGAGCCCATTCTCTGTCCCAGTTCTGCCCCTGGAGACCTCCAGTGGGAGCAGAGCTCCAGGTCTCCAAAGCACCTGTGAGGAGATGTTCACCTCATGCACCAGCCTGTGGTGCTGGTAAAGCTCCCCATGGCTTTGACTTCTGAACCACTCAGGTGTCAAAAAATCAGAATGGGCTTAAATTGCAGCCAGGAAGAGAAAGATGAGATGTTGGGATGAACACGTCCTGTGGTGAGGACAGCAGGGAGTGGGAACAATCTGCCTTGGGAGCAGCCCAACACCTGGAAGCTACAGGAGAGTCTGGGGAAGATCCCAGGCTTCTGAGGGTGATCTTGCCCTGTGGGGCTGGACAAGCCAATGGAATTCCTTCTCTAGGGACAATTCTGCCCTGAACAGTTCCCATCCAGGAATCCAGAGTGGTTTGCTAATTCCAGCACTTTGCCTGCTGTGCCCACGGGCACTGTTCTGGTTCCCAGTTCCTAAAGAGCACAGAACCATCGAATGGTTTGGGTTGGAAGGGACCTGCCTTGATCCAGGCTGCTGCTCAAGCTGCTCGGAGAAGCAACAACCACCAAGAGCTACTCAGCTGTTGGGAGCAACACGTGCCCGTCTCTGCTCAGCAGGTCCCATCTGAGGAGCAGCCAACACTCCTGTCAGGTGTGAGGATGCAGCAGGTGATGTGGGATCCCATCTGCAGGGACCAGCTGGGGCATTAAAGCAAAAAGAAACCAACCCCCAGCAATTCAACCTCCGAGAAACACGCCCGGCTCAGAATGAGACGGTTCTGGGAGTCAGCAAAGCAAAGCAAAGCACCTTGGAATGAAAACACCCAGAGCGTGTTTGTGACAATAGCAAAGAGCTGGCTGAAGGATCTTTCCTCATTTGCTTTACACTTGTGATATAAAGGAGCACCAGATGCCATCGTTTAGTCATCGGCGGCGCAGGAAGGGGCCCATATGTTGCACGTTGTGTGATAAAGGAGAATAAATAATTGTGGGCTCAGATGGTATCAGCTCCTTTCCAAGCACAGCCACACACAAATCTTTTAAGCCCTTTAAATTTCACTCTGAGTGTCAGTGATGGGCTCAGCACACGATGGGAGGGGGACCAGAGGTTCGGCTTCCACACGTCCTCCCTCAGCCAGCGCCGGAGTCCAACCACGGCCTCGTGGACTGGCACAACCTCCACGTGGGCTGAATGATTAATTAGACCCTAATCAATGCAAATTCGTTAGCAGACGGTTTTCTAGCCAGAACCACAAGCACTGACTGCTCTTGTGTCCCAAGGGAAAGCCGCTTTGTTCCAGGATCCCCAAAAGTTTGGGATTTGCTGCCTGGCACACACAGAGCCACCCCCCACCCCTCACACTTTCACAGCACAAGTGCAATTCACTTGTAATTTTGGGGTGTCCTGTGCAGGGTCAGGAGTTGGACTCGATGATCCTTGTGGGTCTCTCCCAGGCTCAGGAGATTCTGTGACTCCATGAATGGTTCACTTTTCTCTGGCTTCCCAAACACGCAGGAATAGGTTCAACACATCCCCCTGCCACGGGCCAAGACTTTTGCTCTCCCCCTGCTCTCTGAATCACTGAAACCTCCTAAAATCCCAGAATCATTTGGGTTGGAAGGACCTTAAAGATCATCCAGTGCCACCCCTGCCATGGGCAGGGACACCTTCCACTAGCCCAGGTTGCTCCAAGTTCTGTCCAACCTGGCCTTGGACACTTCCAGGGATCCAGGGGCAGCCCCAGCTTCTCTGGGAAACCCAGGGCCTCATCACCCTCACAGGGAAGGATTTCTTCCCAGTATCCCATCCAACCCTGCCCTCTGGCAGTGGGAAGCCAAAAACAGCAGAAAAAAAAAGTGCCTCTTGGTGCATTTAACCCCAGTGGAGGGTTTTTGGCTCTGCTCTCAGGTCTTCCCTGTTTAGGAGACAAGCACATCATATCTGTGACTGACAGGAGACTCCAGAAAAGCTCCAGTTTTTACTTTTTAGTGGAAATTTCCCCCATGAGCTGCTTGTCCACGGAGCTGAGCCCTACTGGGTGACACAGACACCTCAGGGCCTTGTTTTATATTAATCCCTAACTCTCTGTATCACAGGGCAGGGATTTCTTGCCTCTGGCCACGCTCTGAGCAGTCCCCAGATGCAGCAGCTGTATCCAAAGCATCTCCCACACTCCAGGGATGGCACTGGGAATCACAGGATGGGAACAGTGCTGAAGCAAAAGGTCATGGGAAGGAAATCTGTGCTTCCTCTGTACAGATAAGATTTTAGAGACAAATCTCCCTGAGCTGGCAGGGTCAGAGCTCCCCCCACCTTGAGTCAGGGAACTCTTCTCTCTCCAAGGGGCTCACCAGGGGTTACTGCCTGGAGCTTCCACAGCCTGAAGGACTCATGGCCTCCCTCCTGCTCTGGAATTTGAAATCAGAAAGTCTCAGCTGATCAGCAGCCAGATATGAATAAGGGACCTCTCTGGAGGGAAAAAACACATCAATAGGGATGGGGATCTGCAGGAGATAGGGGAGCCCCATTTCCTACATCCTGCCTCAACATCCAGAGGCAGTTTCTTCTCAGGAAAGCTCCCTTTGCCTTCTCTAGGTGGTTTTGATGAATGGATATCAATGTACCAAGTCCTTGATGTGGCAGCTCCTGTCCTGACCTCTTATTTCCAGTTGTCTTTGAAGGCACCTGCTCAGTTCCTGTCTGTGTTTGGAGCCACAGCAGCAGCACCCTCAAGTACAACTGACTGCCAGGAACCCTCTGAAATGCTCCCTCTTACCCTTCAAAACCTCAAAGCCCACCCAGTGCCACCCCCTGCCATGGGCAGGGACACCTTCCACTAGCCCAGGTTGCTCCAAGCCCCGTCCAACTTGGCCTTGGACACTGCCAGGGATCCAGGGGCAGCCACAGCTTCTCTGGGCAACCTGTGCCAGGGCCTCCCCACTCTCCCAGGGAGTAATTCCTTCCCAGTATCCCATCTAACCCTGCCCTCTGGCAGTGGGAAGCCATTCCCCCTTGTCCTGTTCCTCTCCAGCCCCAGAGCTGGGAATGGTTTTACCCATCAAATGTCTCACCTTGCAGTGAAAGACTCAAACCAAGGCACTGAACTCTTCCCCAGCGTTTCCAACGGAGCAGGATCCCAACTTTCTTCCCTCCACACCCTATGGCTTCTCCCCCACAACAGACCAGCCCCATCCCTGCTCCTGCCTTGGCACAGGAGTCCCTGCAAGCCCTGGGGTTAAAGCAACACTGAATCCATCTATAAGAGCTCCCCTCAACCCCTTCCTCACACAAAACGGGGCTGCAGCCTCAGGCAAAGCCTTTACATCCAAAGCCCTTGGTCCCACCGAGCTGCCCAAACTCATGTTGGACATCTGACACCTGAATTTCCTGCCCCTGATGGCACTGGAGCCACTGGAATGCCAGGAAGAGCCAGTGATGGGGCAACCCCACAGACCACAGCCATATAAACAATGTGAATGAGACAGACACTAATTGGGTTTGATTCCTGTGCCCTGCAGCCCCTCCTGGCACTGTGCAGCCACACAGACTCTCCTCCTCTGGAGAGAATCCTTCTCCTTTCTTCCACAAGATGTTAATTTGGGGTTGGGGGGGAGGGATCCGGTTCTGGACCAGCAGAAACGGCCCAAGGATGCTGAGCTGCTCCCCTCCAACCTGCTCTGCTGCCACCAAAAGGTAAAAAAACCCCACATAAAAGCAGAAGCAAGGCAGGGGTAAAGGCAGCAGGGACAGTTCCTGCCCTCAGCTCCTGCAGGATCTAATTTTGCTCTGCTGCCATGGCAGCTTTCCAAGGGCACCTACCCCTCCCCAGCACTGTCACAGAAACCCAGCCTCAGCCTCTAATTGAGGCTGACAAACCCACGTCCTCACCCTTTTACAGTCGTTAGTAACTCATTAATGAATTAAATGCTTTTTAAACCCCCTTGATCCCGGCTCTCAGGGATCGGGAAAATCAGCTGCCGAAAGGAAAAGGAACAAACTGACTCCTTGAGAGCAGGATGGATCCCAACTGCCTGAAACAAAGGGGAGATGCTCTTGGCAAAGGTGGAGGGAAGCAGATCACGGGGAGGGGGGATGATCAGCACAGCTCTGCCCTTTCCCTGGCCACGCTGCTGCCCTTGGCACGCTGCTCCTGGCACGGAGCCTCTGCCAGCATCTGTCTGCAGCCACACAGCTCTTCTCCTTCAATTAATTTTAAGTGCTATCTCTGGTTTTTCTGCATGTTTGGTTTTACCTAATAGGGAAATGTGGAAATGAAGCGGAGATTTCCCAGCACAAGGCTGGGGCAGTTTTATGGAATTCCACAATATCCCGAATTGGGAGGGACCCACAAGGATCATCCAGTCCAACTCCTGGCCCTTCACAGACACCCCAACAATCCCACCCTGTCCCTGAGAGTGTTGTCCAAACATTCCTGGAGCTCTGGTAGCTTTGGGGAGCCCTGGGGAGCCTGTTCAGTGCTCGACCACCCTCTGGGGGAAGGACCTTTCCCTGCCCCGTTTGCAGCTGGGCTGTGCCAGGAATCCAGCCTTGGGGATGTATCCAGCATCAGCTCTGCTCTGGGCTCCCACTCAGCCCCTCTCCTGCCTCCTCCACATGTGGGTCCCCACCTGATCCTAAGGAGGGATTCAAACCCCTCCCTGAACACCCCAAACCGCCGATGGGGAGTTGTTTGCATTTCGCTCCAAATGAAATAATAACCAGGAAGCTCCGTTCTTTAATGAGACATCAAACAGCATCAGCTTAATAGAATTCCAATCCCAGGCAGCTTTAGCACTTGTAAAATGAGAAACCCAGTGCACACACGGCTCGCTGGCACCGGCTCCCAGTTAATGATGCTGGAAATTCTCTATTTGCCATCTCCTTTTGCCAGTGTTCCTTCCCATTTGCTCTCTTCACACAAGCACTACAGAACTGACTTTAAGGACAAGAGCTTAACCCTTCCAGCACCTGCAAACTCCCCCTGAGCAGAGCTCGGGGATGTCACACAGCCCACGAGTTCCTGGGTGCTGGAGGTGAGTGGACACCAGAAGCAAAACGAGACTTTGGAGCTCCAGGATGCTCTGGGTCCCCGTTTCTCTGGAAAGAATTTTGCAGATCAAACAGCAATACTGAAACCTCCTGCAGAGCCACAGGAAAGTCAAGGGCAGCCCCTTCTGAGCCTCATCAGTGAGTTCCCAGCACCTGCTGGGTGGCTGCTCCCAGCATTTACTGCACTGACCATCTACATCTCACTTCTGCTGCCCCCTAAATGAGCTGGACCTGTGGCTCACGTGCAAACTCAGTCTTAAATTCATAAGAAAACAGGATTCACAAGATTGGAAAACACCGCTGAGATCATCGAGTCCAACCGTCCCCCAGCCCCCCCAAGGCCACCACTGACCCGTGTCCCCAAGTGCCACACGCACATGGCTGTTAAATCCCTCCAGGGGAGGTGACTCCACCCCTGCCCTGTTCCAATAAATTCTTCCCACTCCCTCCTGGTCACTCCCTTGGCACATCCACAGGCAGCAAAGCTGCTTCCCCTCATTCTCCTGGGCGCCCTCGGCTGTATTTGTTGGACCACACTGGCCCAACTCCTGCAGAGGTGCCCAATTTGGAGGCTGCCCGGTGGGAGCTGGGACTCTGAAGTTCTCCTGTTCTCAGCTTTCCATCTTTTTAAGAAGTCCTGTTATCCACATCTCACAGTGAAGGGCGAGCAGGAGCACCCAGGCCATTACTTCACTCACATCCCTGATGTCCCTTCTGAGCTCCTCCCTCAGGGAGCTCTTCCCAATCTCTGCCTGTTCAGATGCTCCATTCCCAGCCTTCACTCATTTCCATCACTTCCCTCCAAACCCATTTTCTTTTGTATCCTTTCACAAACACCCTGGTCCACTCCTAACACCATCTTCCAACCAAAACCCCACCAGTGCCCCACAAACCCAACGTTTTCTTCCACTTGCTTCAAACTGCCCTCGTGCAACGAAGGTGTCTCTGGGGTTGGCCACTGCTACTGGCCTGTCTGGCTTCTCACTGTTGAATTAATTCAGAATTTAATGATATACTCAAGGGTTTCAGCTGGGACAGTGTGTGGGATTGAGGGAAACAGAAGGAAATCAGAGGGTGAACGTTTTTCCAGCAGGAGGTTTAAGACATCCTAGGAGGTCCTAGGAGGAGGTAGGAGAAGGTGCTCTGAGTAAGGGTCAGGAAACAGAGAATCACAGAACTATGGAATGGTTTGGGTTGGGAGGAACCTTAAGGATCATCCATGGGCATGGGCAGGGACACCTTCCACCAGCCCAGGTTGCTCCAAGCCCCGTCCAACCTGGCCTTGGACACTTGCAGGGATC
>JAWWLV010000087.1:4263026-4274417 GCA_035041135.1 Platyrinchus mystaceus
GATCCTTCTCTTCTCCAGGTGAACCCCCCCAGCTCTCCCAGCCTGGCTCCAGAGCAGAGGGGCTCCAGCCCTGGCAGGTTTTGAATGTAATTGGAGCAGCTCAACATCAACACAGGAGAAACTCAACTGCCCTCTGGGTCAGGGCAGGTTTCTCCATCATTATCCCAAGGGAATGGCCTGAACCAGCTGCTCCAGGAGCTCCCACTTGGAGCAGCCCTCGGGTCCTGCAGCTGCTGGGTGTGAGGAGGAGGCTGAGCTCTGCTTCCTCCAGCACTGCAGTGCCAGGGAGCCCTGAGGGACTGCAGAACACCCAAAATTCAGCTCATGGCTACACTCAGAGCCTGGTGATCCTTTCCAGATGAAGTATCTACAAGCTCCAAGGCACTGGGCTGCTTTCATTTTACTGCCATGTCCTTTCACCTCCTGGCCATGTCCTTTTCCACTTGGAGGCAAAATGATGTGGTGCCTCCTCTAAATGATTCACCCCACTGGATTTGGGGAAGATGGGATCTGTTTCTGACCATTTAACTTGTTCTTTCTTCCCCACTGGGGAAAAAAAAAAAAAAAAGAGCTGGTTATTCCCAGTCTATCTGTGCAAACATCAGCTGGAGCAGATCAACCAGGCATGAAGGAAAAAGGAATTCCTGAGCCCAGGAATGCTTTCAGTGAGTGGAACGGAGGAGGTGGAGGAGGAAGCTGAGATATAAATTGTCAACGGCAAGTGGTTGGTGCAACTCTGCTCCTCTTTGCAGTGAGTTCCTCTCCAGTTCCATTCACACTTGCAGCTTAAAAATAGCAGAGTCTCTGTCCCTGGCAAAGAGGTGCCACCCTTGGGGGTTGGATTCACTCAGCTCCACAGCCTCCCCCTGTGGGAACGTCCTCTTGGTGTGTTTGGGAGTGATGAGCTCTCCCAAGGAGTTTGGCTCAACTGGAGGATCCTCTGGAGAGACTCGGAACTCCCTGCCCAGAGGTTCCTCAGGGGTCTGAGCCTTCCCATCCTCACCCAAATCCACGGCTCTGCTCTCTGCTCCCATCCCTGCTTTCTTAGAGACACCACAAACAGGGTGGGGAAGATCCAAAATCTGTTCCTCCTGAAGGGGAAGATCCAAAATCTGTTCCTCCTGAAGGGGAAGATCCACCTGCAGATTCGGTGTTGGAACCTCTCTTTCCATAAGGAGCTGAAATGAAGGGTCTCTCCTTGCCAGCTCTCCCTTCCTGGGGCTCTGTGTGCTCCTGCCTGTCCCCATCCCATGTGGCACTGGAAAAGCCAGGGAATGCTTTGGCCCTGAGGGCCCTCCCTGGCAGGATCAGGGGCTGGGGTGGCAGCTCTGTGACACGGGACAGCAGCAGGCTGGGAGGCAGAGAGCTCCTGCCAGCTGCAATCACACCGCAGTGAAAAATGGAGCATGAAGCTGCCTGGGAGGGCTCTTGGCTCCTGGCACTCCTGGCCAGTGCCAGATCTGCCAGCAGAGCATGAGGGAGGCATGAAAGCACCTGGAGATGTCACACCACGAGCAGATCATCACCCAGGCCGAGGCAGAGCTTGGCTGGACGCGAGGAAAAAAAAAATCAGACGGGGAGAATGAAAGGAAGCCGTGGGGTTTTGCTGCGGGTTAATTAACCTGGGAGGTCACCAGCACCTCGGCTGAGCTGTCCTCAGCAACTCATTAAGAGGGGTTTGACAAATCGATTCCTTTTTGTCCTCTCTTTCTTCTCAGAATGTGAGAAACAGGCTCCTGTCCAGAGTGCCAGGAAGTCTGTCCAGCCCCCAGAGGGGACATCAGGGGAGGGGGACAGGGGGGCTGGGCAGCAGGCTGGGGAGAAATTCGAGTTCATTAATTACTCTAATTCTTGATGAAGAGCTGAGGGGGGGATTCCTGTGTCTCTCTCACCCTCTTCTTCCAATTTTTTCCCCTCTCCAGCTCTCAGGCAGCTGCAGCAGGAGGAACTGGGTGCTGATTGAGCTCATTGCTCTCCTCTCCACAGGGCTGACTGTCCCCCCTCTCTTTGCTCTCTTTCAGCTGCTGAAACTCGAGCTGACACCATGGTCTTCCTCCTCAGATCCTGATTTTGGCATTCCCGTTCCTGTTTGCTGGTCCAGCCCTGCTCAGATGGTTCCCCAGGCACGGTGCCAGTTTGCTTGTTTTATGTAGCATTTGATGAGGGCTTTTTTTTTTCCTTTTAATCTCTGTAATTAAGGCCCCCCCCCACCTGCCACAGCTCCAGAAGCACCACAAGTAACAGCAATCTGATAATACCCCATAATTCCCACACCTCCTTCTCCTCCCTCCCTGCCTCCCTTTGTTGGTGCTCTCAGGTGTGACACCCCAGCTGGGTGGTGGGACTTGTGAGGGAAACAACAGACCTTGTGCTGGTCTCACCCAGTTCCAGGGAAGTCAGTGGAACAGCAGAAACACCCCCTGAGCCCCGAGTGAAGTTCTAAAGGCAGAGAGACGTTTCATTCCTGTGCCTGATGAGCTCATTTGTGCCAGGATGTGTCATTCCCTCCACAGTACAAACCCTGTCTTTCCCAAACCTCATCAACAGCCCCAGATCAACAACTCAGCACAGAAAAGAAGTGATGAAGAACCAGAGCTGGAATTAGACTGACACAGGAGACAGCAATTTAGTGGAATTGGTTCATCTGGCTTTGGAGGCCTTCAGATGCTGCTGGTCCAAATGAGATCACTCACTCTCCTGTCCTTTTACTTCTTCTTGATGAACTCAGTGTTAATCAATGGAAAGAGGGGAGTGCAGTATTATTTCTCCATGGTTCAAGTAATGCAGCAGGTTCACTCTGGCCAGAAGTGATGGCCAGGTCTGGCTCAGAAAATATGAAGAACCCTGAGCTCTCCCCAGGAATGCAGGGGGGCCACAGGCACACAGTAATTTAACTCTCATTTCAGGATGGAGCTGTTCCTTTGCACTCTGTCGATATAAAGGGACGTGGCATTCATCTCCCAGGGGGAGGAAGGCCAAGCAGAGATGGAATCCACGGCCCAGAGAATGTGGGAATGGAGAGGGACACAGGGAACAGGAGTGTGTGGTGCTTCTGATCACCTATAGGGCCACAAAGATGGTTAGAGGCCTCTGCCATGAGGAAAGGCTGGGAGAACTGGGGGGTTCACCTGGAGAAGAGAAGGATCCAGGGAGACCTGAGAGCCCCTTGCAGGGACTAAAGGGGCACCAGGAGAGCTGGAGAGGGACTGGGGACAAGGGATGGAGGGACAGGACAGAGGGAGTGGCTTCCCACTGTCAGAGGGCAGGGCTAGATGGGAGATTGGGAAGGAATTCCAGGCTGTGAGGGTGGAGAGGCCCTGGCACAGGTTGCCCAGAGAAGCTGTGGCTGCCCCTGGATCCCTGGAAGTGTCCAAGGCCAGGTTGGACGGGGCTTGGAACAACCTGGGCTGGTGGAAGTTGTCCCTGCCCATGGCAGGGGGTGGAACTGGATGGGCTTTATGGTTCCTGCCAACCCAAACCATGCTGGGATTTCTCCTCTAATCCTCTGGGTGATGAGCTGTGGAATGCTGATAAGGAAACAGCTTTTCCAGGTGTTCCCACACAAACAGCTCACCAGTAGTTTCTGCCCCTCAGAATCCTTTCTCACAGTCTGGAGGGTTCCCTGAGCTCCTCATCAAACTGGGGGGAAACTCTGCCTTGTGCTGCAGTCCCAGAGGGACTGGCTGGCTGAATTTGGGCATCTCTTTTTTAAATGTCCTGCTGATGTGGAGTGGGAGACACGGCCCTGAGTCACCCTCAGTGGAGAGGAGGGGACAAGGATGAACGTGGGTGTGTGGGATAGGGAAATATGGCTGCAGATAAGGGTTAGCAGGGTTTCATAGCACTATTAAAATGCCTGAACATCACCTATATTATAATCTTTCTTTCACAAGAGAAATTTAGATTTCTCTAGAACTGAATTATGAGGGTTAAGTTTCACTCAAGCAGGTCTTTATACCACTGAGAGAATGAGTTCCAGGGAGAATGTTCCTCTCCCAGGAAAGCCCTCTGTGGGCAGAGGTGATCCCTGACTATCATCCACATCCAGGACCCCCCCAAACTCACCAAGGAGCCCAAAGGCATCAACATTTTGTGTGATAAATACAACCCAACCAAGTCACCTCCGTTTTCAGACTGTTTCTATTTTATATATTTTTAAGGAGAGCACAGATTTTAAAGGAGAAAGCTGTTCTGGCAAACAGTCAGTTCAAACCCCCCATCCCCCCCAACCAATCAGCCCAGAATTAGCCTTAAAACTCTTTAAAATTCTGGACATTTCTTTCCTCCCCACCAGACCTTGCTGCTCCTGCCTACTTTGGTCTGAACATGACACCACCCAGAGAAGTTTGTCCTGCTGTGTCATTTATCATCCTGTTGATTGTTTCTACTGCCTTTCCATCCTTTTATTACACATATGGCTCCTGAGATTACACAGGGACACGCCAGGGGATGTGTCACAAGGGAGACAAATGGTTTTGTCTCATCCTAAAGCAGCTCAGAGAGCAGAAAGTGACTGATCAGATCAGCTGCTGGAAGAAAGTTCCCTGCTATTCCTTCCTGGAGAGACACAGTCACTGCCATTATCACTGGGATGATGCAAATCCATGGTGTCACATGTGGGACTGGCTCAAGGCCTACAGCTTTATTTCCAGAAATGAGCTTATTTCAAGCTCAGGGATTCCTTGGGGGTAAGGAAAAAATAAAAAAATAATAATAATAAAAAAAAAAAGGAGTGTTTATTTTTCAGCAAAACCAGCCAACAAATAAATAAACAAATCAGTAAATCGGGGAATTTTTATCCCAACCTTCAAAAAATCCACAGGGTTGGAATGTTCTGCTTTGCTTTTTGACTCTGTGATGGTTCACACTTCTATTTCCTTTTTTTTTTTTGGCACAGAAATGTTGGATTTTTAAATCTGATCATTGTAAAGGCAGCCCCATCCTGCTCTCCCTGCGGGGCCTTTTGATTTATAGAATCCCAGGATCGTGGAATGGGTTGGGTTGGAAGCGATCTTAAAGCCCTTGTGTGTATATATATATATATATATATTAAAGGGACATTTTCCACTAGCCCAGGTTGCTCCAAATTTATCCAACCTGGCCTTGGACACTTGCAGGGATCCAGGGGCAGCCACAGCTTCTCTGGGCAACCTGTGCCAGGGCCTCCCCACCCTCCCAGCCAACAATTCCTTCCCAATATCCAACCTAAATTTCCCCTCTATCAGCTTGACCCCGTTCCCCCCTGGTTCTATCACCACAAGTCCTGCTGAGCAGCCTCTCTCCAGCATCCCTGGATCCCCTGCAGGTCCTGGGAGGTGCTCTGGGATCTCCACACAACCTTCCTCTTCTCCAGGCTGAACAGCCCCGACTTTCACAGCCTGAATCGTGTTATTTAAGCGCCGTCACTTCAAACCAATTTAATCGAATGTGTAACGAGCAAAATAATTGTGCCAAATTAGGCAGTGCCAGTGATGAGCTCTCTGTGTTTCAGATGGCATTTGCAAGTGTTTGTGGAGTTCTTTAAAAGCAGCAGCAGCAGCAGTTTGGAAGAGGCAGCTTTGCTTTGCTCAGCTTGGACCTGCCGAGCCAAAGCTCCTGACCCTGTGTGAAGCTCAGGGGGGATGACAGGGACAGGGGGAAACGGCCTCAGGTTGTGCCAGGAGAAGTTCAGGTTGGATAAGAGGGAAAACTTCTTCCCTGAAACAGTGGTAAAGCACTGGAATGGCTCAGGGCAGTGGTGGAGTCACATCCCTGCAAGTGTCCAGAAAAAAGGAGGAGATGTGGCACTTGGCAACAGGGTTTATTGGGCATGGTGGGATGTGGCCAAAGGTTGGGCTTGATGATCTTGGAGGTCTTTTCCAACCTTAATGATTCCATGGTTCTCCTCAGCCTTAACAGACACGACCTTTCAGCTGGAAATCTGGCTCCACTTCCACAGTTTTCCCTCTTCTCTCCATTCCTGGACTGCTCCTTCCAACCCAAACTCCTCAACTCCCACAGAGACCTGCACGTGCCCCAACAAGAGAGAGGGAATAACTGCAGTGATTCACCCTCCATGCAGAGAGTTTCACCCTCCATGCAGAGAGTTTTGGGGCACAGAAACTCTCTGAAAAGAGCTGGAATACATGCAAAGAGCATCCGAGGAACTCAGTGCTCTCCCTCAGTGCATCAAGGCCTCCAATTATTTTCCAATAAAGGTTTCTATGAGCTGCAAAGAGCTTTACATGCAAGAATGTCTTTACAACATCAAAAACTAGTTAAAGGCTGGGAAGAAAAAATAAAACCTTGCCCAGACCCAGCCTTCTATAACTTTATGCCCATTATCCTCATATATATACATATATCTTAATTTACTGCCACTAAAAAGCCTTTTAGGAAAAAGAAAAGTCATTCCAGGCTCTTTGTCTGTTTTTGATAAGTGCATGAGTTATAGATTAACAAAATCACCAAAAAAAAAAGAGAGAGAGAAATGTGTAAAAATTCTTTTAATTAAAATGCGATCGTACAATTGTTTAAGGAGATAAAAATAATTCTCATTCATTTTAATTAGTCTTCATTTTTGCAGGCCTGGAGCATCATCTGTGCTGGGGCCCTTGAACACTCCTCTGTCTCCTCCTGCCTCTCCCAGATCCACAGCTCCATATCCAAGAGTCAAGGATGGGAATTTGGGGCATGAGAATAAGAGAGGAGAATTTCTGTGCCGTTGAGGGTCAAACCTCTTGGTTTATTTGCCACTCTGAGACCTGCAGGAAGGTGGGTGCAGGTGCTGCAACACCTGAGAACACCTGAGGTTGCTCAGAGAAGCTGTGGCTGCCCCTGCATCCCTGGAAGTGTCCAAGGCCAGGTTGGACGGGGCTTGGAGCAACCTGGGCTGGTGGAAGGTGTCCCTGCCCATGGCAGGGGGTGGCACTGGATGGGCTTTAAGGTCCCTTCCAACCCAAAGCATCCTGTGATTCCATGTAGGAAAAGAAGAAACTGGGAGCTCCTCCCCTGGTCATGAAGGATTGGGATGTTGCTGTGAAGGAGAAACGCCAAAGGGTTTGTAGGATGGGGTTTGGCAAAGTGGTTTTATTTGGAAAACAATGCTTTGTGAAACTGTCCCTCTGCCCTCTGGCTGAGGAAGGGCTCAGATCTCCTGCTTTACTGGGAATGGGATGCCTGGAAAGGAGAGGGTGGCAAAGGGCACTGGAGGGGAGCAAACTGTTCAGCATCACTCCCCGTCAGAGACTGAAGGCTCCAGTTCACCTCACTCCAGTCTAAAAACTCCTCTGAGCGTTTGTAACTGGGAATGAAGTACTTGATGCAATGCCTGATTTCAGGGAGGGTTGGATCAGTCTCCAGCCTAACTCTGGTCTCAGCTCCCACTTCCCCGAGGACCCCCCAGCCTGCAAGGTACAAACAGCCCAAAATTCCTGGGCCTGAGCAAAGCGCCTCCAGGCTGGAAGGGCCCCTGAGACACCCCCACCTGCAGCAGCCTCGGCACCGCTGGGGTGCCAGGGACAAGCCAAGAGCATCTGTGCTAACAAATCACTGCAATGTTTCACTGCAGCAGGACAGGGAGGCAATAATGCCCCCCCAGTCCCGGGGATGATGGTTGGGTTTGCAGCTCACATTCCCAGAGGGTGCTTTAGAGGCACTGGAGGGGACAATGAAGCAATAATTTCTCCTCCAGGTGCTGTCCTCCTGTGACATTCTCATCTCCTGCTGCTCAGAGCATCACTCCCCACGACCAAGACAAAACACTTGATGGGCTTTGCTAATAGCAGGAGAAGAGCAGAGCAGCAGAGTCCCCCTCCCACTCTGATTTAATTCCTCCAATCATTCTCCCCATTGCAAATATTTTCTGCTTTGGAACAGCTGAGGTTTGAAAACAATGCAGTGTGCACAGAGACAGAGCCTTTCTCTTGTTTGCTTTGATTCCTCTGGAGAAAACAGAACTGATTCATTTATTCATTGAATATAAATTCACCAACTGTTTGACTCTTCTTTTTTTAATCATTGTGCCACAAAACAACCCACAGTTTAATTTTTACAGGTTTACTCATTACTCCCACTTGCTAACCAGCACATGTGTACGCTGAGGTGCTCTTCATTTATTTACTAATCATTCATTTTCTCCAGAATTCCTCCTCCATTTCTTGTGCTGTTATTTCTGCTTCTCTATTTGATGTTTCAAGCATTTCTTTAACAAGAGACAGGCAGAACGTTAGTGGTAAATACTAAGAATTACATATAATTGTGCTTATTTTCCAAAGTAACTTTGTTCTGTAGGCAGAGTCTTTCCAGAGCTTCTCTCTCCATGAGGAGCAGCTGCTCCTGTGATGTAGAGAATTACTCTTTATTCTCTGCTCAGGATGTGGAGTGATCACCTTAAACCATTGTCCCCTCAGTAACTGCCCCCCTCATCCCATAACAACATTTTCATGGAATCATGGAATGGTTTGTGTGGGAAGGGACCTTAAATCCCATCCAGTCCCATCCACTCCCATGAGCAGGGACACCTTCCACCAGCCCAGGTTGCTCCAAGCCCTGTCCAACCTGGCCTTGGACAGAAATCCTTCTCTCCTCCTCCACATGGGGACACCCCCGGATCCACCACGGTGGGGAAAGGCTGGGAAACAGGAATTGCTTTTTGCAAAGTGTTGGGAGCTTTCCCACTTCCATTTTCACTCCCTGCTGATGTGAAAACAGGACCCTTCAAAACTCTGCTCAGAAGAGCTGCAAAGAAAGGAGCTGTTCACCCTCCTGAGGAGATTCCAGGGCTTGGATCCTTTCACCAGGACTCACAAGAGTCTCAGTTCAGGTCCCTGCCCTGGCCCTACACAGCCCATCTTTAAACAAAGCCCCTCAGCAGCTCCTCCCTCTGTGTCCTGTCCATTGCAGAGAAAATCCATAACTATCTACCCACAAAGTAATCCAAATCCCAAAAGATTCACTGAAAGAGACTTATTTCTATTTTTTAAATGGTCTTACCCATCAGAGCCCAATTTATTGCTGTTTGAAAAGGGTTGGCTGAAAAATTGCCAACGAGCTCCAAAAGTGATTGCTTAGAAAGTCTCCAGCAGGATGGTCTGGCAGGGAATGTGGTCTTTTTTTAGGGATGCAACAGGCACTGACTCACCCAAGGAACAGGGCATTGTTCCCCTGGACCGTGACAGAGCAGAGGGAGGATCAGCCAGGAGCTCTCATGGCACATCACCAGGGTTAGGAGGGAAAATACTCCCAGCCTTTAAACCAAATGGGCTGGAACAGAAGCTGTTCCTGGGCTGGAAAATCACTGTGGCACCAGGAAAGCAGCTGGGATGGGACTGTTGGCCCTGGAAGGTGCAGCACAGAGTGTATTCTCCAGCAGGAGAAGAGATGGATTTTGTCAAAGCTCCACCCCTGGAAGTGTCCAAGGCCAGGTTGGAGCAACCTGGGCTAGTGGAAGGTGTCCCTGCCCATGGCAGGGGGTGGCACTGGATGGGCTTTAAGGTCCCTTCCCACCCAAACCAGTCTGTGATTCTACAATTCAATAATATCCGGAGGCAAATGAGGAATAAATTTGTCTTCTCGGTTTTTCCGTAACTTTTGTGCACCCAAAGTGAGCGGGGGCAGCTTTTCACCTCTCCCAGGTTGCACAGGAGGTGGTGGAAGTGCTTTACTTGTCAGAGTGTGCAGCATTTGGGGACCTTTGTGGTGCAGTTACAGAGTCCCAGAATATTCTGAGCTGGAAGGGACTCACGAGGACCATGGAGCCCAATCCTTGAGTGAATCCCCACACAGGGCACTGAACCCATGAGCTTGGTGTTATTAGAACCAAGTTTTAACCGACTGAGCTGGGTCTGGCTGAGCCAAAGCAGAGACTCCCCTCCCCTCCTGCCACAGACCCCACCACAAACCTGTTCTGTGGGAGCCTGGGATCAGCACAAGCCTCTTGCACAGGGGGACACTGTGAGTTCATCACTGAACAAGGAAAATCCCCCTTGAGTTCTGGCCCCCAAACCCTTCCCCCAGCGTGGGTGGCAACCACTGATTTGGAATTCCAAAGTCTCTGGGACTCACAGAGGAGCAGAGAAGTGCTATTCCACCCTGTGTTTGATGAGATGACAGTTCTCTCTTCCTCAGAAACACCCCAGGGGTGTCATTTCCCAGCTGACCCCGTGTTGAAGTGTCCCCATTGCTCACTGTTCTGCAGCTCAATTATCCCCCCCCCTCCACATCCCCAGGCACCCCGAGCATTCCTGGCTGGGGGTTTTTCATCACTGCTTTGGAGGCAGAGAGATCAGCACTGCTGTCACCCTCAGTGTGGAAGTGATGAGAAGGGAGAGACATCCCTGGGAGCCTCCCTGCTGTGCTGGGATCATTAGTGGGACCAGCACATTCACCTTCCTGAGCACAAATGAGGGGCTGGGGCACATTCAGGAAATAAGTGACTCACTGAGGGTTATTACAGAGATTATTCCAGAGGGTGTTGAAGCTCCCATTTGTATGGGAACATTGGGTCACCTCCCACAGCACCCAGGAAACCCTTTCCTGAGAAAGGCAGCAGCCCCTGTGGGCCTGAAGGTTCGTGCAATCACAGAACTGTTCAGGCTGGAAAAACCCTCTAAGATCATGTCAGCCCAGCACTGCCAAGCCCATCACGAAACCACATCCCCAAGTGCCACATCCACATGTTTTTTTGTGAGCACAGAAAAGAGTCTGGATCAGCTTTGGTGGGAAATCTCAGTCAAAGAGGTCTGGGTGGTCACAACCTCTGTCCTCAGCTCCCCCTGAGGCTGCAATGAAGTCCTAGCAAAAAAAAAAAACAAAACAACAATTTCCCAGGGAAATGTCTATCTTTTCCAAAGATTTTTGAAGGGTAAAAAATACTTAAAGGTGGATTTTCAGCCAGCTTCTTTACTTGGATAAGGAAGCTGCACCAGTAACACGATGTAAGGGCAGGATTTTTCCCAGCCTGTGTGTCAGGGAGCCCTTTTCCTTTCCTGCTTGGATGGCAGGGAATGTGTGTGCCAGGGAGGGAGCAGCTCTTCCCCAGCTCATTCCCAGTGCAGGCTGTACATGTGCTGCACCCCCAGGGTGGATCTGACTCCTGGGAAACTCCAGCTTGCCATCAGATGGAAAGATTGATGATGACAGAGGGAAAGAAGAGGGGGAGATGGGACAGAGGACTCCTGCAAACATGATTAAATCACTGTGGGGCTGGGAAATCTTTCCCTGTGTGTGCAGAGTGAGGGGTCCCAGCAGGTGAGGACCAGCCCTGGAGTTTTGTAGGGGTGGTGAAATCAGCCTGGAAGGGGCAGCACACAGGTAGTGTCCTCAGGGAATCATGGAATATCCTGAGCTGGAAGGGACCCACAAGGATCATCCAGTCCAACCCCTGGCCCTGCACAGACACCCCAACAATCC
>JAWWLV010000087.1:4315827-4325831 GCA_035041135.1 Platyrinchus mystaceus
CCCCCAGCTCTCCCAGCCTGGCTCCAGAGCAGAGGGGCTCCAGCCCTTGGAGCAGCTCCGTGGCCTCCTCTGGACTCGCTCCAACAGCTCCACATCCTTCCCATGGTGGGATCCCAGAGCTGGAGGCTCTGCAGGGGGGTCTCACAAGGGCAGAGTAGAGGGGGAGAGTCCCCTCCCTGCCCTGCTGCCCTCACTGCGGGTGATCAGCCCAGGATGGGGGGTGGCCACACTGTTGTCCCATGGCCAGGTGTGCCCTTTTCCCTTCTCCATGGCATCCTGTCTGTGTGGACAGGGACAGGGACATCCTCGCTGCCCCAAGAGTGCCAGCAGAGGACACACCCCCTGCATGAGCATGTTGTGATGATGCCAGAGCTCCAAGCCCAGCACAAACCTGGCCTGAATTCCCCCACATTCCTCCTTCTCCCACAATCAACCTGCTCTCCCTCCAAACCCAACTCCCCAGCAGGACCATGCCAGCCAGGCTGGCACAGCTGCTCACTTCCAGTCACATTGGCCTGGAACAGGCCCCAGTTGCCACCAGAGATGCAGACAGAGACAAGACTCTCTGTAGCTGCTGCTCTGGGTTCAGCTGAGGTAGGGTAAGAGCTGGCAGAACTGATCAGATAGCTGCTGTCTAACCTGGTTCTGTCAGAAAGGGTTTAAAAAATTCAACAAACAAAACCCTACTATTAGCAATGTTTTAAGCTAATCCAGATCATTTTGATAGAATTGGGCTAGTGAACAATTCCAGCTGTCACAGCAGGAGCAGTGCCAACCCCTGGCAGGGGACACGGCAGGGAACAGGTAGGGCAGGACACGGCTGTACCTTCTCCCTCAGCAGCTCTGAGAGGGACTGAGCTGCTCACACAGCCTCATGCCAGCCCTGGGCTGCCCACTTTGCTCCCAAGCACATTCCACAGGCAGCTTCCAACCAAGATTGTGTCCAAATTAGCGTGGAACAGGACGTGGAATCACTACAGGTGATTATTTGTCCCCTCAAGCCGTGCCCAAGTGTCCTCGACCAGCCAGGAGTCCTGGCTGTTCCAGAGATGTGCCCTGGTGGGTCCAGGAGCAAGGGATGGCTGTGACAAGGCACTGAACTGTGCCACAAACACTCTTGGAACGCTGGGTTCGTGTGACATCATCAGGGTGACAGCAGCATTCTGGTTATGATTCACCCCCCGGCTCAGGGGGCTGAATAATTCAATATTTCAGTGATACCACACAAGGGCTCAGACGGATCAGCACGGGCTGCCTGGCACTGAACTCACAGCTCCAGCCCTGCTGTGGGACCTGGATCGAGGGGGTCACACAATCATGGGACCATGAAGGCTGGAAAAGACCTTTAAGATCATCAGGTCCCACTGTCAACCTGTTGTGATGTTCCTTGAGAAGCCCAGCCATTCCCAGCACAGGGACTAATCAACAATTCAGCTGCAATGAGAGGAATCCTTGACCCAATTCACCAGTCCAGGTAGGAATAAATGTGTAGGGAATGTTTCCCAATCTACAGGTGGGGCAGTGAAGCACAGAGACTTCGAGGAGCAGATTTCTGGCTGTGCATTAATCAGAAGTGGGGACAGATTTATGTTTTAAGTGACAATCTGACACCAGCTGTGGACAGATTCCCAGTCAGATACCAACTGGAATGGCAATGCAGGACTATCCATACATCCTGTAGCACTCTCCAATCCCATCAGCTGTTGGACAATCTCTGACACAGTGACCTTGCTGTGGTATTGCTGGACTTGGATAACTTGCTTTTGCCTCTGCCTTGGGAGTGGTTGGGCCAGTGCAGACAGCAGCTCACAGTCACAGCACGAGGGATGTCTGTGCTCCACCACAGGAGCCTTTCAGCACCTCCTTCAGTCCCTCCACTGAGCCCAGTTTAGCCCAGCGCCAGTCGCACTGGGAGCTTTGGAGAGGGTGGACTGTGGTGCAGCTGAGCTCTGTGGAGAGCAGAAGGTCCCAGTGGCTGCCTGGGCACAGCAGAGTGTTGAGTGTTCCCAAAGCTCTCCTGAACAGCTACTCCAGCATTTTCAGAGACAGTGGGCTGGGGGGCTTTATTCAAGCTCCTTCCCACATTTCCAAGCAGACAGGCCTCCCCTGCTTTGTTTGTACCTTGCCAACACAGACATATCCAGCAAAAATTGGCCTTCTTGACTCGAGGAACTAATTTGCTGTCGCAGGCAATTGTCAGACACCGTGGTACCATCTGCCTCCCTCACATGACTGTAATTTGCACGACACTGCATCACCTCCCTGGTTAAAATTATCCTTTCCTCTGAACAAAGCCTGTCTTTAACATAATGCACATCTGAAGGAAAGCAGGAATACATAATAACTGTTTACCATTACCCACAGCAATACATTATTCATCCTCCCCTCCACCAGCAAAATCTTTCCTTCCCAACTCTTCAAGTGGTACAAGTTGAAGGAGAATGGCAGAGCCCTTGGGACTCCAGATGACTTTGCACTGGGCTCATTAGCACAGGCTCTCAAATTAATCAGGATGTTCATTAGACAGCAATTTCACTGCAAGGGCTTATGTGGGAGCAGGTGCCAGGCTGTTCCACCTGGAGTGAGGGCACAGCACCAGGAGCAGCTCCTCTGGCACAGAAGGAACTGGCACCACATGGCTTCAGATAACAGAGTTGGTGGCCCAGCAGGTTCCAGGTGGGATGGTGAGGGGCTTGGCACGTTTCAGTGTGGGCAGTTGCTCCAACCAGGAGCAGTTCTGGGAGTTCTGGAAATGAAAGGCCCGTGGAATAAAGATGAAAGTCAGAAAAATAGCAGGGTGAAAGAAGACTTATATATTAATAAAAACTGAAAAGAAGTGTCTTGCCCAGAGAAGCTGTGGCTGCCCCTGGATCCCTGGAAGTGTCCAAGGCCAGGTTGGATGGGGCTTGGAGCAACCTGGGCTAGTGGAAGGTGTCCCTGCCCATGGCAGAGGGTGGTACTGGATGAGCTTTAAGGTCCCTTCAGACTCAAACCATCCTGGGATTCCACCATTCTAAGCAGTGATGAAGGGAAGTGGTGCATCCCAGTTTTTGTGGTGCCTCCAGCAGGATGCCCAGCTGAGATGATTTAGCCCAGTTCCCTGAGGAGCCAGAAGGGTTTCTGTGGTTTCCATTTCCCAGGAACAGCGTGGGAAGGGTGATGGAGGACACAGTGCTCTGTCATGGCCTTCACACCTGTCTACCCACCACCTCTCTATAAACCTCAAATGGCTTCTTCATAAAACAGAAGGTCAAGGACTCACAGTAAAACAACTGTGACCTCCTCGGCCACATGAAAGCTTCCAGCACCTCCTCAACCCCAGAAGCTCTGCAGGTTTCCAGCCTTAGAGCAAGAACTAAGTCACAGGGCAGCTTTTTCTGCTCTTCTTGCAAAGACAGTTGTTTGCAATGTGACAAAACCCCACCATCTTTAACCAATTTCCAGTGCAGATGTTTTAGCAGATGTGTGCAGACAGAATAGCCAAAACCCTGGGACACCTCCAGCTGCTCAGACATCCAGATCACAAGTCGAAATCTAGGAAAATGGGGAACTAAAGGAAGTGCAAATTGGTCCCTATCCCTCCTGCCAAGCCTTGCTCAGCTGCCTCTAAGGCTGAGTACAAAGGGAGGATTGTGCTGGGTTTCAGAGCAATCTCCACATACAAAAGGATCGTCTTCAGGTGGGAGTGGTGGAGGTGCAAATAGTGCCTGAACCCCTCCTGGTCCAATTCTGTCTCCGTTTTGTCACCAGAAAATTTCTGATGATATTATGATGAAACTGAGAAAACTCGTACAACTTGAAAAGCTCCCATAAATCCAAAAGCAAAGCTGGAACTTTTATGCTAAAATGATTCACTTGGGAGTTTCTGCCAAAAATTAATATAATACAAGGAGAGAGAGAGAGAGAAGGCACCAGGCTTTAAACATTCTGCTTGTTCTAATCTACATCTCCCTGGACTGCTCTGAAAACCTCAGTCTAGGCTGTTTCAAATTCCATCTTGTAAACACACCATTTATTGAAGCTTTATTAAATACAATCTACTATTCCAGCTCAGATTTGCAAACCTTTTACGGGTTGCAAACGATCTTTTATTGATTTTTCTCTTGGTACAGTTGTTATTATTTACTTTATTTACCTGGGAGCTTAAGCCCTGCTGGAGAGAAGGTTCATTTCCCTTCAATTTGGATGAAAATACCTCCAGCAGTAGCTGCTTAATTGCTTTGAATTATTACTGTTAATTGGGATTGTGTCTTTGATTCTCTGAATCGATGATTTAACTTGCACTGCACCTCATTAATAGTAATTTTGATTGCTGGGAGCTTCAAGTGGCACTAACCCTCAGCAAACAGGTTCTTGAGGGGTTATTTTGCCAAATATCACAGGAGGAGACAGTGGCAAAGGTGCTGTCAGGGGAAAGCAGAAAGACAAAGAAGAGATGGAGAATAAAAAGTCAGAGAGTGACAGAAAAATCATCCCAGCCAGGGGAACATGAGCTGTGTCTGCACAGAGAAGGAGAATCACGAGCTCCAGTGCAGGTGTGGAGGTCAAGTTTGGTCCTTTATATCCCAGAATCACCGAGGTTGGAAGAGAACTTCGAGTGCATCCAGTCCCACCTCAGCCCAGCACCACCATCACCTCTCAACCACACCCAGATGCCTTTTGAGCACTGCCAGAGATGGCCACTCCACCACCTTCCTGGGCAACTTATTCCAAGGCCTGAGCACCCTTTTGGTGAAAACAAGATCTCATCTGAACCTCCCCTGGCACAACTAAGCCATTTCCTCTCATCCTTTCACTCATGGAAGAACAGACCAACCCCCACCTCCCCACAACCTCCTGTGGGAGTGGAGATTTTTCCCTCGTGTCAACATTCACCTTTAAATTTCTGTGCTTTTTTTTTTTTTTGCTGGAACAATCTCATCATCTGAGTGAAAAGGTTTGGCTCTGATTCGAGGAGCTCCAGCACTGCTGGAAGTGGAGATGGAGCGTGTGGGAGGTTTGAAATCCAGACAGAAACAGGATGGGACAACATCAGCTCTGCCCCGCAAGGAAACCAGCTCAGGAACCACCAGGAAGTGAAAACCAGACATCTCTTCCTTTTTTTAAGGACCTGTATTTCCTCTCCACTAAGTGTGCTGTTAAAATACCTGCTCAGGGATTCTCAGGGTCACCCTTGTCACCCACAGCTGCTCATCCAGAGCCACGCAGGGCCCTGGGGTGGAGCTCAGCACTGGCAAACTTCTACAACTCCTGAGCCGTCCCAAGGTGCTTCCATTGGTGCTCCAGCTCTTGGGCACCCACCAAGTGAGGGCTGAGCTTTGAAAAACAGATGTGAAAATAACTGGAGCTGAAGTGTCTTGGCTCCTCAGCGCCGCCTCGAAGGTGTTTCGGATGTCTCAGAGCTCCGGGCTCTCTGCAAGTTCAGGAGGAGAGTTCTGCACTTGTCAGCTCAGAAATGGGGGTGGGAGAAGGGACCAAAGTGTCTGAACTGAAGATTTATACTGTCTTTCTCAAATGCTTAATTAAGTTTTTGGAATTGAGACAGGGGATGACAAATCCTCGTTGTGCTGAGTCAGCTGAGAAGGGACAGGACATCTGTTGAGACGCAGAGACATCTTGGACAGGGACTTTTCTGCAGGGCATGAAGTGATAGGACAAGGGGGAATGGCCTTAAGCTGCAGGAGGGCAGGGATAGATGGGATATTGGGAAGAAATCCTTCCCTGGGAGGGTGGGGAGGCCCTGGCACAGGGCTTTAATGTCCCTCCCATCCCAAACCATTCCATGATTCCCTGATGATTTTCCACCATTCCCTGACAGTCAGAGAAGGAATGAGCAGCCAAAGCTCTGGTGTTACACGACCACAGACACACAGCCCCATGGAACTGGGAGTGTGCCATGTGGCATTTGGGGTTTCTTTGTCTGACCCTACACTGCAGCCCCACAGCCTTTTCCATGCGCTGCACCCAACCCAACAGCCAGAGAGCTGCAAACCTGTCTGAGATCAGGCTCAGAGAGAGGAGGAGCTGCCCCAGATGCATCTTCAGAGCATGAGCTCAACTACAGCCATGCTGAGACCTCACTGGGTGATGGCAGCGAGTGAAACCCCACAAATCTGTTTTTTCTGGCTGTAAAATCCCCACTTCCCTCAGAACAGCCACACTCAGCTCATGCAGCTCCCAGCCCAGGCCCTCCCAGAAGACAAGCAACCTAAATTGCACTGATTTTAAACCACCAGGAAGTCATTTTCTCTGCAGTGAAAGTTGGTTTATAATTCACTAGTTATCAGAGCTGTGTTTAAACTGCCTCTCAGATGATTATAAAGGAAGGAAGCCGCTGAGAAAAAGGCCAAATGTGTCACAAGGAATGTCCTCAGGGTCATATTATTTGGAAGAGAAGCTGCCTGGCTCCTATCACTGAAGAATCTCTTATGGGAAGGAAAACATAATTACTGCAGTATTGAATTTCACTGCAAGATTTATGATCTAATTTGAAGGTATAGGGATTTATTTGTTAATTGTAATAAACAGCAAGTTCATTACACTCCAGCTTCCAAAGAAGCAGCATGTTGTAGACAGGGAATAAAACACTTGTTTCATTCATCTGCAGGGCAGAATTTAACCAGGGAGGTGCCAAGAACTGAGAACAAAACCCCACTACCCCTGTGCCAGAAAATTCTCTTTCAACAAGAACAAAACACACATGGAAAGAGGCTCTCCCTATGGAAGAACCACCTGGTTCCCTGAAGCACCACATGACGTGGTAGATACTGGTTTTAGTTTTATATTTATTTACATTTACATTTAATTTTTATTTATGTTGTGTTTGTGTTTATATTTATAACTATGCATTTATATAGTTATTTATATTTTATTTATATGATTTATATTGACACATATGTTTATATTTTATTTATTTACATTTACATTTATATCTTTATATTTTGTTTCTATTTATATTTTCTATTTTATGTGTGTTATTTATACCTATATTTATATTTATACAGGTGAACTTCAGCTCCTCCTTGCAATGCAGACTTAGCCTTGAAGATTCATTCCATACTTTCATTTACCTGCTTTTATTCCCTCACCTTTGGACGCTGCCAAAACCAACGTGTTTTTCTTTGGCCATGAATATTCATTGGAAAATTGGCCTCTTACTTCAGTCTGAATGCAAAGATTGAAGAGCTGGTTCATTCAAGAGCTCATCTGCTTCAGCATCTGGATGTTTGGCAATGATTCACTGGGAAAGGGACCTGATCTGTCAGGGGCTTCTGTCGATGAATTTGCAGATTTTACCTGCAAATCCCAACTTCAAGTTCCGTCTGATCCATTTGGGCTCCACGTGACGAGCTCTGCCCAAACCCAAGGAAGCACTGGAAGCCATTCAGTGGGAAATAAAAGGAAGAAAAATTCAAATACACCAATCAGATGCTGAGAAAAAAGCTCTCCTGAAAGCTGCAACCCTGCCTGGCAGCAGGAATTCGGCTCCCCGAGGAATCAGCAGGACACTGTGCTTGGAACACAGGCAGTGGGAATTGCTGCTGGCTGGAAGAATGAAGGGTTTATTATTTCTTGCCCCCTGGAGTTCTTGCAGGGAAATCAGCATCTGAATTTTCCCTCTGGGAAACAGCAGCCCACGGGAAATGTCGAGGAGGAAAGCACAGAGCAGGAACATGTCCTCCCCTCCCAGGTTTTTCTGGCTTCTGGGCAGTTTTTTGGCCACCTGGAACATGGCACTGAATGGGAACAAGTTGGTGCTTCACTTGCTCTCAGGCCACCATTTTTCCCTGGTTTTCCACTGGGAAAAACTGGAGGAACATCAGGAAGAGGGAGGAGTGTCCATCTGCCAGACTCAGATGCTTTCAACTCGTCATTCTCGCCAGCAGAGCTTGGGGCCTCTTGTCTCCCCATCGCCTCGTTTTCCTGTCTCCCCGTCTTGCCACAGAACTGGCACCATTCCCAGGACCATCAACCATCTCAGTCACGTGGCATAACAACCAGGAATCATGGAATCATAAAATCAGGGAATGGTTTGGGCTGGAAGGGACCTTAAATCTTCCAGTGCCACCCCCTGCCATGGGCAGGGACACCTTCCACCAGCCCAGGCTGCTCCAAGCCCCGTCCAACCTGGCCTTGGACACTTCCAGGGATGAGGAGTCCACAATTTTTCTGAGCAACCTATCAGATTCTGCAGTTTAGAAACTGAAAATATTGTTCCTAAAAAGGAAAGCCACATCCTACACCTCCCCCTAAAAGTTTACCCCAACTTTCCGAAGAAATTAAGGCAAAAAAAAAGGACGTGTTTTCTTTGGGAGACAGAACTGCTGTCCTTCTTCCCAGTATTTTTATTTGCTTCTGAAAATTTTGTAAAACTTCCAAATATTTTTATTCTATTCTCAGTAAAACTCTATTTTTTAATTAGCACAAATCCACTGTAAGAGAAACGGGCTCTCACTGCTGAATATGGAGGGTGGATCCACCATCTGGACAACAGACTTGGTATCCACAGAAAACAGAAGCAAAATAATCTGGTATCTTTGTTCTTCAAAGCCTTATAATTTTTATTTTGCAATACATTGCAGGAGGATTTCTTCCCAGTTTCCCATCTAACCCTCCATCTGTCCATTTAAAACCATTCCCCCTCATCCTGTCACTCTCTGCCCCTATGAAAAGTCTCTCCCTCCTTTCTACAACCCCCTTCAGGTCCTGAAAGGCTACAATGAGGTCTCCCCAAAACCTTCTCCATGCTAAAATATATAATATAACTATATTAAATAGATTTTTTTTTTTATCTGAAGCAGAGCTGGCTCCATGCTGGGAGATGGAGCTGTGATATTACCCATGGAAAAGCAGGATCTGCTCCCTTTCCATTTGTTCTGGCCCGTGGCAGCACCTGGGTGAACTCTGGTATTAAACCTGCCCAGCCTCTGGCACAGCTCGTCACAGGATGTTTAAATAACACAGCAAAGACAGGATGCAGCAATAATAAATGCAAAGGTAGGAGGTTACAGGAGCTGCTGGGCTGAAAATCATCCCTGGAAGTGTCCAAGAGGGTCCTGGAGCAACCTGGGCTAGTGGAAGGTGTCCCTGCTCATGGGGGTGGGACTGGGTGGGCTTCAAGGTCCCTTCCACCCCAAACCATTCCATGATTCTGAAGTTCCAGCTGAGGTTTTCTAGCTGAGTATCCCATGAGATGGGGAAGAAAATACTGAGATAACCATCTTTTTAATTGAAAGTATTGATTAAGTGGAAGTGCCTGAGAAGGCACTGAAACGCCATAATCAAGTCACCCCTTCTAACACAAATCCCAGGTAAGCAGTTCAGATTCACAACTGAAAAGAGCAAATCAGAGAAAATGTTTCATTAAAAAAAGCACAGCTACAAAAATATTTACAGAGAAAAGATTTTGACTTCTGCTTTCGGATCAAACTTGTCTTGAAATTAAGCCTTGGGGAAACAAATCTGAAGATTTGCTTTGGTGAGGCTGGAGAGGAGAAAGCTCAGTCCAGCAAATTAGAAAACTATTAATATTCTAGAAAGCACTTCTCCAGGCCATAAAGTCAATCAAAATAGTGTTGCAAATCCTGCTGCAGCCCATCACCTCCCACACCCTTGGCTGACATTCCCTCTGGGATTCAGCAGCGCTGGTCACACCAAGGGAACAGCCTGACCCTGCCCGGGGCTCACAGGGTGGGAGCAGCACAACACACCTGTGTCTGTGTGATTTGGCCCAGCCTGTAAAACATCTACCTGCTCCAGAGATGTCCTTAACTCGCTCTGTATCCGTGAATTCCCTCACCTGAGTTTGTGAGGAGTTTGTGAAATGGGTTAAGAAGCCACTTCGGGTTTTCCTGAGCCTCCTGCACGGCACTCGCTGTGCTTCTGTTCCAGAGCTACAACCAGGGAGTCAAAGAATCATGGGATGGGTTGGGTTGGAAGGGACCTTAAAGCCCATCCAGTACCACCCCCTGCCATGGGCAGGGACACCTTCCACTAGCCCAGGT
>JAWWLV010000087.1:4386068-4401284 GCA_035041135.1 Platyrinchus mystaceus
AGCAAACGAGAGCCTTTCCCATGAAACTTTGCAATGGCCCCACTCCTGGGCTCGGGCTCTTCCTGCACTCCAGCTGGGAAAGAAACCTTGGTGTTTTTAGCTCTGAGGTGTCGGCAAGAAATGCAGAGGACGGATCTGCATCCCGAGCAGCCGGGCCGTGGCACAGCCCCTAATCCTGGGCCTGCATCCCCTCCTGCCTCTGCCAAGGATTGCACACCCTGCTGCTTCACCTCGTGCCCTTCTCCCTTCTCAGCCATGCTCCCAAATCCAGACCAGGTGCAGGAATAGAAAAGGTTTTCCATAAGAAGGTGATGAGGGACTGAGAAAGCTTGAGGCAGGCTGTGCTCAGTAATATCTGCATTTAAAGCCTGCAGTGCTTATTCTACCGATTTCCTCCTTTTTTTTTCCCCTTCTGAATTTTATTTTCTAACAGGGAAAAATCATTTTCAAGGTCATGGGCAGGTTATGTTTTAAGGTTTTTGCAGTGGATAGCTCCAGGCTGGGTGAAAATACCCTTAATGATCGTAGCCTGTCTCGACTAGGATCCATTTCTCCTGCAATCTTTATCTCATATCTTCCTGGATCCTGTCAGAGGCTGCTGCTAATGTGGCACAACACCAAAGGCAGCAGACACTTTTCTCAGTCTTCTTTCCTTTTTTTTTTTTTTTTTTACCTACAGTAGTGGTTTGTTGTCTCTTTTTGTCTTCCTCCCTCTGTTTTCTCGTGGCTTCCAGATGACAGAAATGAGCTGCTTAGCTCTGCACTCAGGACAGTGGTGAAAATGCAGCAATTCTTTTATTCCAAAGGAAACTGGGGACTTTTCTCTGTGTATTAGAAACACCCAGCCCTTTTTTTCCAGTCTGACAGATTCCTCTGCACTGGCTCATTGTGTGCCATCTGCGTCATCTTTCAAGTTCTGACCCCAAAATTGGGTCTAAAGCATCTCCCCACCCCTTTTGTGGGATGCAAACCCAAGGACTTGACTATATTCAGGAATTAAAGAGCTGTGGTGCTGTGCTGTGGGAAAATTAACTTTAAATGTGGAGTAAACACACTGAGCCTTCCTCCATGGCATCTGCAGCTCCAACCCAACCAGCAGCTCCCATCCCAAACTGCTCTGATCCCAGAGCCACAGTCTCCAGCTGGAAAAATGCCTTTGGAGAGGAGAAAGATGCTGTACACCAATAAATAATGGGAAGTGATGATCCTGTCTGGGGGCTATCAGGGAGGTAGAGCTACAAATTCAATGTACAGGCACAATTTACATCCCTGGAGCCAAGTACATGAAAGAACACACAACTAAATTAATGTCTGCTGAAAGGTTGGGGTCTCTCAGGGGACAGCCAGGGACACACTTTGGCTTCTCTCTAGATTTAAGGCCTTGACTTAATAGACTTTATCTCCACTCTCCTGCTTTTAACAGGGGCAGATGACCCTGTATTTGCAAGGACAGAGGAAAGTACAGATAAATTGCTCTTGTATTAACTAAGGCCTGGAAGCAAAATCAGTGGATAATGGGATGTGGTGGCCATTCATTGCATGGGACAGCTGCCAGCCCTGCTCAAGGTCCCTCAGGCACTGTCACCTCTGGGTGCCATCTGAGGTGTGTTCCACCTTCCCATGGAACAGCCCCAGCCAAAAATTACTCGTGAGCACCACTGAGAGCTCCCCAAGCAGCAACTCCAAACACTTGGTCCATCTTTCCCCTCTGTCCATTCCCAGTTATTCCTCTGCTGGGATTTCTCTCTTCTTGGGCTTTGGGTCCCTCCCAGACTGTGGGGAGCATCAGGATCATCTGTCTAACCTGTCTCACAGAATGGGTCAGCTTGGAAGGGGCCACAGTGGCTCATCTGGTGGCACCTCCCTGCCCCAACAGGGTCATCCCAGAGCACAGGGCACAGAGCTGCTTTTCCCGACCCCCTGTCCCAGTTTTCATCCCACTGCCTTTGTTAGGGCACACTTGTGTGGTTACAAGTGATTTATGTGCTTAAGGGCTCTCTAACTTTCCCACTGAAGATTATATTTCCCTCCCACCCCCTTTGGCTTTGACCAGTTTGTCCCAGCAGCGACCAACTGGGTCAATAATGATCCAGTTTGGGCAAACAGCCCCTCCCAGGAGTTGTTCTCACTGCTCTGGCGTTGTCACTGCTGAAGATTTATGGCCACTGCCAGGACAGTGTCACCTGGGTGTTGCCAGAGGAGCAGCAGCCTCAGGAAGGCTGAGATATCCATTTTTTTTGTCCCTGAGATCAGAATTTCTCCATGTTCAAGTGCAGCACTGTTTTTCTGTGCCTGTTTGAAACGCTTTGCCTTGATCTGCCTTTGCCTTTGTGCTCAGTCCCAGCTGATGTCCTACACGTGTCCCCAGGCCAGAGCCAACCCCTGTCCCTTTCTCCTCTCTTTTCCAGCTGGAGTTCCCATCACACAGCAGAAATAATATAAACATAAGCACAGTCCTGAAATACAAAAGGAGAGGATGAGGCTATTTCTGAATTCAGCACCAATCACCAGGCTGTGGGGTAATATGATGGTGTTCTGTATCTCAGTTGTTAGGTGGCTGCTGGTGTTGAATATTATCCTGCTCCTGTAGTACAGGAGGGAATTCATACCTAGACCTGTGCTAGCACATCAATTTACAGCGTGTGCACAGCCTGCCCTTCACTTACTTGCACTCTGCATCCTCCAGTCAATTCAGAGAGTGAATAAAAACCACAGGAGAATCCAGAGACCTGATTCCCCTCCATGATGCATCTGTGCTGTGCTCCAAAATAAAAGCAGAAAGTAGCCCTTGTTAATGTTAACTCCTCTGGAACTCAGTGCAATGGCTTTGTCTTTAATGCTTTCTCTCCCATGAGCCAAAAAAACCCCCCCAACCTTTTAATATAAATCACAGAATTGTCAAGGTGGGAAAACAGCCTTAGGATCAAGTCCACACATCAGCCAGCACCACCACCATGGTCACCACTAAACCACATCCTCGAGTGCCACATCCACAGGTTTTTTGAACAATTCCAAGCCTGGTGACTCCACCACAGCCCTGGGCAGCTGTGCCAGGGCTGCACAACCCTTTCCTTGAAGAAATATTTTCCTAATACCCAACTAACCCCCCCCCAGGGTGCAACTCTGGGCCCTTTTTCCTCCCATGCTCTCACCTGGGAGAAGAGCTCGACCCCCACCTCGCCACAGTGATTTTTTAACACTTTCCTTGTTCTTTGACAGGTTTTTCCCTCTGTTCTTGTTCTTCTGCCTTGCTGAGGCTCAAAGCCACACCCCAGCCAGCTCAGGCTGGGTCAGTGGCACCAGTTCCACCAGCCAGGGAGGGTGAGGATGACATGGAAAGCAGAGCAAACATCGGTACCTTTTGGGATGGGCTGTTGAGCCACGGCTGCAGGAGCTGGAATGTGTGATCTCCCAGGGTGGAGGCCAGGCCTGTGTTTGCACTGCAAAATAGCTGCCCTGTGACCTGTTAACCACAGGATAGCATTCAAATGCTGTCAGGACAGCGATGTTGGCTGGTTAAATGCCAGTATCAGCAGCAGGGATTGCAGGAGGATACTGAAAGAGCCAAACATGCCAATAAATCCTGCTGAAACAGTGCTGACAACTGCAGAGCCCTGGGGCCGGTGGGACCTGGGTCTATTTTAAATAAAACACTGCAGTGTGGGAAGCACAGATCACTCAGAAGCTGATTAACCTCAACCCAAGGCTGAATGCCCTCGGATTTTGGGGGTGTCTCAGATCCTGGAGCTCATCTACCCCATATCCTCCTCTCCTGCACAGCCTGGGCTTTGAAATGGCTTCAAAGAGTTACAGGTCACAGCAGAAACAGGCTTTATTGTCCAGGTTCCATGAAATCATAACATGTGTTGGAAGGGACCTTCCTTAGCATCCAGCTGGCAGCTTTGGGAACACTGAACTTCAACAGGACTGAGACACAAACAAAGCTTCTCCCTGAACCTTCCCATGGGACGTGGCCACGAAAGACAGAAGGAAAACATGAACCTATTGGGAGACAGGAGAAACAGCCCCACTTGTGCAGAAGTCAGTTGGGAAACAATTCCACGGTGGAGGGGGAGAAATTACAGTAGCAAGGAAGGAGGACTTCTCTCAATCATCCTGCATTAGGTCAGTGAGTTGAAAAATAGTTGCAAGTCTTGCCAGGGAATGTTCTGCCCAAACCTGGGATCAACTGCACAGCTACACCCTGCTTAACAGTTGGGACAGGAAAATGCATTGCTGCCCATAAAACATGCCTCCCAGAGAATTACAGCCTCTTATTTGTCATGCCAAGGTGGTTGTGGAGAGGGGGGAGAGGGGTGGAAATAAATGCTACAAACACTGTGTGCTGTGAGCAGGGAGTCAGTTTATCTCCTCAGCCCAGAACATAAAGCCCAGAGCTGCCTGTGGCAACAAGGGTTATTTACAGCCCATCCTTTAGGATGAAAGGCTCCTGGAAGGGAGGAGGAAGGTGTTTCTTCTCCATCTCAGGTCTGACCCTTGCCTCGTGTGGATCTGGGAGGAATAAAAGTGTAAGATCCTCGAAAAGGGAGGAAAAATGGCGTTTTCCTCTGAGGTGCCTTCCCAAGGTGCTGATAAATCTGCAGTGCTTCAGGGAGCCCTTAAGGAATGTGCCCTCCAAAGGGGTACCTGTGGTGGAAAACCCAGCAGCAGTTCAGGAGAGGAACCTCCTGGGTGTTTGGGCCAAGCTCTGACACCTCTCACAGGTTGCAGAGCCAAAAGAAATCCCTTCTGTCTTTCATACTTTCCCCACTGATAAAAAGATAAAGATAAAAAGAGAAGAGAAATCACCCGTTGGGAAGAAAGGCAGTTTATGGGCCACGGATTAAGAACTCACATTCATATTAATCCTATTTTAATAATGATTCAAAGTTTCCCCTTCTGTTTGAGGAACCTCGAGTTTAGGGTGAGGAGCTCAGAAATCCAGAAATTCCTTGAAGCAGCCTCAGACCTGCTGGCCCAAAATTGCTTCTGGTGTTTGAATTGTCTGCTGTCAGAAGTGCTTCACCTGAGGAGCTGGATGTGCAGGACAGCAGATGAACCCAGGTCTGAGAATTGGCCTGTGGGCAGGACAAAACAGTGCTGGGGTTGTGCAAGGAAAAGGAAGTTTTACCAATTGGCTTTGTGGATGTTCTTGCTTGAACTTTCTGCCTGAGCACCTTCCAGAGCGTTCCCAGCTCCTCCTTGCACCATGTGTGTGATTCCAGGGAGAACCACTGCCCAGCAATAAAAACATGAGAGGACTCAGGAGGTTTTGCCACCTCCTGGCAGTGCTTTCCATCCAGGACCGTCCCCACCCAGCCTGTCAGGAGCTGCTCAGCTGAAAACCCTGCACTTTGGGGAAAAAAATGATCCCATTTCCTGCACTGGGATATGACCTGGAAGAGAATTAAACTCAGACACCTCTGTTTTATGGGAAAGCAACTCACAGTGTCTCTGCATCTGTGAGCTGGGGAACACCATGCTGTGTTTCATGGCAAGTTACTCTTTAAAACTAGTTGAAGCCATACTTGAAACAAGTTTGTTTTGTGGTTTTTTCTAGGTTTTTTTAATATATAAGATTGCAAGAGAGCAGCCAGTTGGTATTTAGCTTCACAAGAGCTGAAAGAATGTCTTTAGCAATGCTTAGATGGCTCCTCTCCTGAGAGCATCCTAAAAACCTCTGCTTAGAAACACCTGCCTTTAAAGCACGACTTCAGAAATGCTATTCTTGAATGTGAAGAACAAGATTTGTGGATGATAATGGACTTGTAAGACTCACAGAGCTGGAGGAAGAGGTGGGATTTGGGGAATATGCACAAAGATGTCTTTGGATGGAGCCGGCAATTTTTGCAGATTTCCCCCACCAGTCTGGTAATGAGCAGCACTAAATTGTAGCAGGAGAACCTGGAGATCCCCAGGCATTTCAAGACAAAAATCAAGCTTCTTCCAGCAAACCTTGGGAGAGCAGGGATTTGTGAGCAGGTGAGTCCCTGTGCAGCCCAACACCCCTCTCTGATGAACCCAGCACAGTTTCTGGGTCCAGCAGCAACCAAATTGGAAAGGTTTGTAGGGCTTTTTTACTGCATCCCTTGAAGGACATATTTGGAAGATCTGCAGGGCTGGCTGAGCCCAAAGCTGTCAGGATCTGGGTAGGAACAACAAACAACAAACAACCCTTCTCTTCCTCCTGCTGGGAGCCATCGTGGCAGGGAGAGGTTCCTGCTGCCTCTCAACACTTCCCACTCCTTTCTCCTTGCTGATTTTCCCTCAGGCTTCCCCTGGGCTGTGCCTTGCCCAATAAACAGAGACATCAGCAGCATCCCTGTGGATCCCAGAGCCAGGGCTTTCCTTACAGCTCCGACCTCCACCTGGCACACACAACCCTCCCACTGCAGCGTCTGCAGCCACAGCTCAGCCCAAATCGCTCCAGAGGGTTTTGCTGTGGCTCAGTCAGGCTGGAGGAGCCTCCTGGAGCTTTTTTTTTTTTTTTCCCAGGGAGGCAAAACAGCTTCTTGCCTCGCTGAGTTCCTCTCTGCTCCACTTGCCCGGGCTCTCCAAGTTCAGCACAATCCCTCAGCTCGTCTGAAATCCAACACCGGGAGACAGAGCTGAGCAAAATAAACCCCTCCCGTCCCAGGCTGTCACTCAGGGTGCTTTATACCACCAAGGAAGGCTTTAGTCACTGATACCATGGGTTTGGAGGAGTGCTGGTGGATTTATGGCACGTTTTCCACTCTCTGTGCCCACGGGGGTTGTGTATCAGGGGGCTCCCATGTTGATGGCAATTTGTAATACTAAAACCACCTATTATACACTAAATATCCACTTAATATATGTGTGTGGAAGCCTATTAAATAGCATATTTAATACAACCTATGAAGGCCACTGTAACACAATATAAAACCCAATCATGTCATGAAATAGTTCCCCATTTTATGGTAATAAAGAAGTAAAATGCCAACAAGCCCAGATCAGTGTTACCTCGGTGTTGCTCTGATTTTAATTCTGCTGTGTTTTACATGCACCACGGAGCAAGACAGCAGGAATTGGTCCCTGAAAAGCTGCTTTGCCTGGGCTCTGCTCCAGCAGGACAGCAACCCATCCCAGAGCAGCAGCATTTCCCAGGGAAGCAACAAACCAACCCAGCTGGAAGATCTGGGCTCAGAAGCCATTCCAGAGCCTGTCTAGCCGGGGAGAACACGGGAATAATTGCTGCCAGGGTCACACCGAGCTGTGAGGGCACTGCCAGCATTCCCTGCCCAGGGAAAATATGCTCTCCAGGGTCCTGGGTCCCATCCCACGCTCGGCTGCTCTGACGGATCCTCCTGGGTCTGATGGATCCTCCAGCTCTGCCTTCGTGTCCTACAGTCTCAGCTCAGTGGAGACAAGAGGGATGGGGTTTAAACTGGCTGTTGAGAGCTTCTGTGTGGAGGAGAACACTCCTCCTGCAGCGGGGGCGAGCACAGAGCATGAATAATGCACGGACCCCTCTCCCGGAGTTACTCCAGCCTCGCATTCCTCGGGGAGTCAGCAAATATTCCTTCTCTCATCTCTTTTGTGTGGCTGCTGAGTGGCGGGCGGCTCTGGGAGAAGGGAGAGCCCCTCCGAGGTGCTGTGCTGATCTGCTTTTACATCTTCCTCCTCCTCCTCCTCCTTTCTGCGCTGCCTTCCCAAAAATCGCCGTGCCCGGGCGGTGGTAGAGCGGCAGCGCTGCCGAGATCCCCTCCCGGAGGGTGGGATTTGCAGCTGGGTTTGGGAAAGAAATTGGCTTCGTCTGTGCAGCTGAACGAGGTTTGAGAGCACAGGCAAACGGGGCAAACTGCGCCCGGGACTGCTGCCTCCCGGGAAAACGAGGCAGGAGGATTTGGCTGCTGTGGAACAGTGGGTTTCTCTCTCTCCAGGCTAATGGAAATGCTGCCCTGAAAACACGTTTGGAACTGGCTGGGGCTGCTGATGGGGGAGGGAGTCAAACCTCCCAGCTGCTGAGCAGGTGCCTGAAATCAGAATTCACTGGTGTCTCCTTCCCAAAACGCCAACAAGCTGTTCAGAACCTGGAACTGCTCATTATGTGTCTGAGACCTAAAAGGAATATCCACATTGTCTTCATGCTACTAAAACAGTCCAAACCGAATTGCTGACAGACTGACCAAAAAAATACCTGGGATTACCTAATAGGACACTAAAATCTGAGTGGATAACTAGGGCTTTGGGACCCCAAACCTGCTAAGAAGGCGCTCAGGACCCCGGTGCTTCTCCAAAACCATTTGTTTGGAAGCAGCTTGAGAATTTGAACCTCCACTCCCACCTTCATCTTGGGCTGTGCTCATCTCTGCCTGAGTTCCCCCTTCAGGTGGGATTTGTGGTCCATGGGCTGTCCCAGCTGGATGCAGCATTTCTTCTGGGTTGCACTGTCTGAAGCACACAGAGCACTCAGTGGAGAGCAGCTCTGTTAGAGGCCACTGTGGTGTCACACTGACACGTATTTCTTCTTCCGCAGAGCATCCTGAGATGACTTCAGGTCTGACCTACTTTAAAGCCAGGCTGATTTTGTCCAGGCAGCAGCTGCATTTGAAGGCAAAGAGGTAAAGGGAAAAGCTGCTGAAACCCAGTTTCCTGGTCAGAGGTTTGTGCCCCCAGAGAGGCTCAGAGCTGCTCCACTTTGTTGGCCACTCTTTCGTCAGCTCCTTGGTTTTCCTGCCACGTCTCTCCCGAGCACAGGCTCAGCCCTGGCTCTCCCAGCCAAGCAGAGAGAAGCAGCCTCTCTTAGTCACTGCAGCATTTGCACAGCCATCAAATGGGAGCAGTAATTAACTCCAACATGTTTAGCTACAGTAATTATGAATTTGCATTGCTCTCTCTACCAGCAAAGCGGACTGGGCTCCCACCTCTCTCTCAAGCATCCACACAGCCCATGAATTCCTGTTCTTTGATGAGTCCTGGATCTTTAGAAGAATCACATTTAGCTTTGTCTATATTTTTTGTGTCTCTCAATACCCCCCTGAATATCTGGGGCTCCTGGAACGTTTCTCAAAGGTCCCTTATTACCGTGTTTGCTTCCATTCCCCACCTGGATGGTGGGAAAAGCAAAACAAGCCAACAAAACCTTGCTGTGGGAACAGAAGACAACGAGGTGCTTCAGAGTGTCAGTGACACTATATTTGGATTTTAAGGGAATTTCAGCAGGGCCCTGTTTATCCCTGGGAATTTCTACTGCCTTGGCAAGGTGAATTCAATCCACTTGGCTGCTGGGACTCCCTTGCAAGACTCCCATTCACAGAGTCCCCTCCGTCTCACACCGCAGGCAGCGTGTGACACATAATATATTTCTGATTTGTTTCTGAGCTTGATTCCTCTCCTCAGATGGTGTTGGAGGCTGCTGGGATGTGGGCTGGCTCTGCACACCACACACACTCCCTGCAAAATGCTCCACTGAACAAACATTCATTAAAAACCAGCGAAAGTGAATTATAAGTGACTGTGTAAAGGTGCTGCTGAATTGACAACATATGCACAGAGCCAAAGCAAATGGGCTGGAACTCGGCAGTGAGGGATGGGAAGCTCTCACATCCCAGGCTCACACGTAGCTCAGGGTGATGCTGAGCTGCTGGTTGAGGCAGATCCTGCACATTTCATGTATTTTCACCAGCATGAACCTGTTACTGCTGAGCAGAGGTGATTTCAGTGCTCAGGGGAGCTCTGGCAGAGCCACCTCCACCCACTCAGCTTTACTGCCCTTCACACCACACAGCCAGTATGGATTTGCTCCTCAGTCTCTCTCCTTGCTGGCTGCATTGGTTAAGCAGAGCAGCGCAGGTCCAGCCACCCTGATCCACAGTTCTCCTTCACATCAGGATAATCCCTCTGGAAACAGGTCGTAGGTGAAGCTGCAAAGCCCTGAGGGGTTCCAGCAGTACCAGCTCCAACTGCAGCACAAAGGGAGGGCAGCAGGGTCATTGCTGCCCTCCTGCCAGTGGAGCTTTGGAGCTCACAATTCAAAAAGGGACAGAGGGGACTCAGAGTACAATCCCAGTGCTGCCACTAAAATCGGGAAGACAGCGGGTTGAACTGCACGTTCAGCACAAAACCAGTCCCGGCTCCATTAGCCAGTGCCTTTTAAGTCAACTAAAATGCCTCTAAACTAGTCCCCATCTGCACTTTGGTCTGTCCTGAGAGCATTCCTGCATCACCGGTGCCAGACCTCAGACTCACCCACCGCCTTCAGGGATCCCAGAGCACCTTTCAGGGGAGTCGTTTGCAGTTCAAGCTCCTTCCACAACCCCTCCAGGCCCCCTCGGATGCGGCTCCGGGTTTGCTGGGAATGTCCCCACACAGCCCTAATTAACAGCAGCCACAATCACTTCTCAGCCACGGGAGGGAAACGCCGGTGGGCAGAGTGAACATCCCTCCAGCTGCTCCCACAGCCTCGTCTCTCTTCTAGGAAACCCGAGGGCAAACTTCCAAACCTCTTCCCTGGTGCTGCAGCACATTCCAGCCCTGCGGGGGAGCCGGGCTTTGCAGTGGAACCACGAGGCGTTTGCTCCCCCTTATCTAGGGGATAATATCACCCTTATTTAGGGGATAATATCTCCCTTATTTAGGGGATAATAGAGCACCAGGCGCTCTGTTTCACGAGACAATAATCAGAGTTCCCAGGCGGGTAAAATCAAGACCAGCTCCTTTCTGCAGAGGGAGTTTATCGGTGTGTTTTCGAATCAGGTCTCCCTTTCTCTCCCTGTTGTGTTGAGAGCACTGGAAAGCTTTGGGTCATAATCACTAGAGCCAGAGCTGTCCCTCCCTTTTTCTCCTTTGCTGCTCAGAGACCCCGTGAATCAGAGAGAACATGATATTATTTTTAAGCATTATAGAGGGTAGATATCAATTTCTGTGTGATGTCAAATCCAACGCCATCCCAGGGGCTCACAGATGTGATATCAGAACAGGCAAACAAAAATCCCCCCACACCTTGACTTCCATCAGACTGACCATTAGCAAGATCCCCAGGGTGCTCTTACCACCCCTGGAAGGTGAAAATTGAGCAGCACTCAGATGTGTCCTCAACTCCACAGGAACATGGGAGTTGGAGGGATTCAGAGCAGCTCAGGTCTCGCACTCCTGGTTTGGGCAGTTGCTCACAGCAAGTTACAGGAACACCCTCAAGAGAAGCTGCTGAGCCTCCACGTGGGATCTTCACACAGCCCTGGGCAGGGTTAAACACCCCCAGGACTTACACCCTGATGGACAAAATATCAGTGAGTCCAACCAGACCTGGACAGGAGCTGAGTTAATTGAACCTCCAGATCTGACAAGCTGCGTGTTAAAATCCCCCCATGACCAAGAAACTCAGAATTCACACTCTGTGTCTCCAGGAACTGAGAGGAAAGAGCTTTCCAGGACACGGCTGTGTTTTTCCAGCTTTCCCAGGCACCCCACCATCTTGCTGAGCCCAGATCCAGGTGTACACCCAATCCATTCCTTCAGAACAGGAAAATGTTGGTGTGCATGGAATTGGAGAGGTCCTGGAGCACAACCTCCTGCTCCTGGCAACCACACCACCTAATCCCATCTGCCAGGGATGATCCTGCTTTAAACCCTGCTAGGCTCTTTATCCCCATTATTCCCACCGAGCAGTTACTTCAGGATTTCATTCCTTCAAGAAATAATAATAAAAAAAAAACCCTTCTGGCTTCCAGTCTCAAGTTATCTATGACCAATTTACACCCCTTGCTCCAAAGGCAGCACATGGTTCAGCTGGAACAGCTCCATTTCCCCCTCAGTGTTTATCCCTCAGAGTATTTTCCCCAGAGCAATCTCAGCCCTTCACACACTTTTGCCTCCCTCACTTAAACAAGCTCTGTTCTCATAATCTCCCCTCCTAGAACAGGTGCCTCTTTTCCTTAATCCTCCTCATCCTCTCACTCTGTACCTGCTCCAGGTTGGTGGAATGAAAGCACCACCTTCTCCAGTGGCATCAGCACCTCCTGAGCTCTGTAAGGAACAGGTTTGTAAAGAGCCTTGGCAAGGTGCAGCCTGTTAAACAGACACTTAATTAAAAAAAAAAAAAACACTAGTCAGGACCTCTGTCATATCACTGTGGTGATTTACAAAACTGCACACAAATTCCCAGGAATGGACTGCTTGGAACACTGGCTGCATCCCCTGGGGTCGATGTGCAAACAGCCAGGCAGGGCTGGAGCACTGATGGGTCTTTCTCAGTGATGGTTGAGGCCTGTGCTCTTCAAAATATTCTTTTTAATGTTGCACCACCACAGAATCTCAGAATGGGTTGGGTTGGAAGGGGTTTTAAAGCCCATCCAGTGCCACCCCCTGCCGTGGGCAGGGACACCTTCCACTAGCCCGGGTTGCTCCAGCCTGGCCTTGGACACTTCCAGGGATCCAGGGGCAGCCACAACAACTCTTCCAGTGCCTCCACAACTTCCAGGGATGGGACAATCCTTCCCTGCATTGCAGAGTCCGTGGGGGGTTTATCCAACCTGCAGGGAGGACGAGGATTTGGAGGGATGGATGAGGAGAAAAGCCACACGTGGCTTTGGGGACAGGTGATGGTTTCCACAAAGGTCTGGAAATACCTGCTGGCAAGAGCAGCTCCCAGTCCTCAGCTCCAACATCCCACCCTGGAGGTAACTCCACACCAACAGAAGCCTCTCTGGAGCTGAGCTTGAGCTGCTCCACGTGGCTCACAGAGGGGAATTTGGTTTCTGAAGAGGAAACCCCTTTTCCACTGCACCCTGAAGTCTTAAATATTATTGTTCCCTGTCGAGTGTGGGTTAAGGGAGGAAAACAATGATACTTTTCTCTTGGCTCTTTTGCTGCTCTTATAAAGGCATATAAAAACAATAATGAGCCACTCAAGCACTTTAAGCAGTCAGGCAATGATGAATGAGACCCACTAAAACCCTTCTGTCTTTGCCAAGGGCACTCTGGATTATACTTGAACCTGTTTTAACCTTAGCACTTAACCTTCTTTTCCACAAAGTTGCCATTGCACGACAACAACCAGGAGGGAGCTCAAAATAACAAGTTGAAGGAATGGTTCCCTGAGAGGAAAGGAATATTTGCTTTACAGTTGGGGCTGGGGTTCAAAGTGTAATTTATGCACTTGCTAAACCTCAGAATTTTAAAGAAATGGGAATATAATTCTGTGTCACCAGTAAAGGAGGGAGGAAAGGGAAGAAATTCAGCATGAAAGTATTTTTTTATGACAGTTTGGCATGAAAAATGTGGGGAAAGAATAGAGACAAACATTATTTGCAGAAATTATAGGACTTTTCCACAGAAACCCAGAATCACTGAGGTTGGAAAATACATCCAAGACCATCAAGTCCAACCTGTGACCAACCTCCACCTTGTCCCCCAGCCCAGAGCACTGAGTGCCATGGCCAGGCCTTCCTTAGACACCTCCAGGGCTGGGGACTCCAAACCTCCCTGGGCAGCCCCTGCCAATGTTTAATCACCCTTTCCAGGAAGGAATTCCTCCTGATGTCCAACCTGACCCTTCCCTGGCACAGCTGGAGGCTGTTCCCTCTCCTCCTGTCCCTGTTCCCTGGGAGCAGAGCCCATCAAGTCCAACCCAGCCCCACTAATCCACGTCCTCAAGTACCACAGCCACTTGTTTTTTGAGCACTGCCAGGGATGGGGACTGACCCCCCCTGCCCTGGGCAGCCTGTGCCAGTGCTTTACAACAGTTTCCATAAAGAAATTGTGCTTAATATCCAATCTAACCCTCCCCTGGAACTACTTGAGGCTGTTCCTCTCGTCTCAGGAACGTGGGATTCCCCACAAGCAGCAAGAATCATAAGCATAAAACTGGGATTTAGGGCATCCCTGCTGTACTGAGTGATAGCAAATCATCATCTGCACCTTGGAACCATCACCCTCCTCAACAATCAGCTGCCAACACCTTGTCTGACAAACACCACAGGGCTGAGGCCTGAGGGGACCCCAAATAGCTGGAATATCTCCAGCCTGGATGTGCCTGCCCAGAAAGAGAAGAGAGAGAATTCCAAGTGGGATCAGGAAGCGCTGCAGGGAGATGGAGCTGCAGGGGCCCAGCTTAGAGGAGGGGTGGGCTGAGGGGTTTCTTAGCACAAAACCCACATTCTGACTTCTGGTTTTGTTGTTTTTAAGGCAAGGGTTCGTGTCTTTTTTGAAAGACAAGTGCAATTACCAGGACATACCTGACTCAGAGATTTATTTCTCCTCCTGATAGGAAAAAAAAACCAGCATGGAAGGAGCAGAACACACAAAGGGCTCACAATAACTGTGTGAACAACTCACACCTCACCCCCAGGCTTCCATATCACTTTGCAGGTGGGGACTGTCAATACCTCCCTGATTTACAACAAAATAAATGCCCAGCCCATTTCCCTGCCCCTGGTTAAACTGTCCTTGCCTGATCTCCAGCACTGGTTTGTCTCATGAATTTACCTGTGGCAGCTGTGCTTGAACCCCCTGCATTACATGGGTTTGAGACATGGGAGGAAAACACTGCACTTAATTGTTCCAACCACCAGCACAGCAAATGGAGGAGTAATTGGGGTTTAGAAACACCCTTCCACATTTAACAGCACTCCCAAGTGGAAGGGAGGTGGACAGCTCTCTCAGGGATGATGCTGTTTAGCCTGCAGGCACTTGCAGAAGCTGCCTGGGGTTTGCAGAGCTGGGAACAGCCCTGGATTCTCAGGTACACCGTGTACCTGATTTGAAAATACAGCAAGAAATGCTTTCAAAATGCTTTTTGAGTGAAGACATTTGTTGAAAAAAATCTGTTTGGTTTGAATTCCTTCTGCACAGGAAGGATGGATGTTCCTGTGGCTGCACAAAATCATGGCCCATTCTCTGAGCCGGGTTAATGCAAATCCCCCCTCCCTTATTTAAAGTTTAATCAATTTTAATAATAAATATTTAATAATGAACATAAACCAGGCAAACAGCTCTTGCCCTGAGGGGATGACAATTTATTGCCAATAGGAATGGCTGTAGGAATTGACAATTTATTGCCAACAGGACTACAGTGGGAGTGGCTGGTTGGAGGGGGGAAGCTGTTGCCCCTGTCAAGGTGGGAGTGGATCCTGGTGAGACAAAGCACCAGCACCCCTGTAGGCATTGTGGGGTTTTCTGCCAGACACCCCAACAATCCCCCCCTGTCCCTCAGAGCGTTGTCCAAACCCTCCTGGAGCTCTGGCAGCCTTGGGGCTG
>JAWWLV010000087.1:4409019-4420406 GCA_035041135.1 Platyrinchus mystaceus
TGGAGCAACCTGGGCTGGTGGAAGGTGTCCCTGCCCATGGCAGGGGGTGGCACTGGATGGGCTTTAAGGTCCCTTCCCACCCACACCATGCTGGGATTCTGTGTTTCCATGAAAAAACAGAGACACCAAAATGATTTAAACCCCAGCAGGTCTGCACCCGCTTTTTGTTATAGAACCATAAAATAATTCAGCTTGGAGGGACCTCAAGAGGCCACCCAGACCCTCACCTAGAAGTTCTCACCAAAGTCAGACCTGTTCTCTTCTTTAATTCAGTGAGAACTTCTCCTGTTTGCCTTCATGAACAGCTCAGAGTTTCACCCATTTCTGTCTGTGGGCATCATGGACGTGGTGGGAAGAACCTTTCAGGGAGTGTTTAAACCCACTGAGGGGTTTGCAGCACTCACATCACGCTTTTTCACAGGGCACCACTGCCCTTGGTCAGACAAGCACGAAGAGGGAACATCTGGGAGGTTATTTATTATCTGCCAAGAAGTCTCCAAGGGGCACTTGCACGAGGTGTGTGGGAGAAGGTCAGGACAAGGTATGTTGTTCCACTTTCCCTCTCCAGATGGAAACCATGCTGGGTCTTTTTATACATTCCTTGTCTTTCCTGGCCTTAACTTTAGTTTGGGGCAAGATTAAATCAAGTCTTTTTCCTGCCTGGAAGGAGAACAGGTCCATTTGAAAGCTTCCCATGGTTTCCCCCTCCATCCACTGCAGACAGCAAGGAGCCCTGACCCAGGAGCCGTTGTCAGGGAGAGCCTGTGACAGGAGCTGTGTTAGTCACAGAGAGCCAGGAGCGAAGGAGACACCAGGATGTGGCTGCTGAGAGACATTTATCATCTTTGCTCTCTGTTCTTTCCAGCTTTGCCTCTCCACAGCTTTCAGCACTGCAGCTCTCAGGGCCTGTCTGCGAGAAGGGCTCCGTCCCCCCAGCTGACAAGCTGGAGAGCTGAGGTGCAAGGAGCCGGACTCAGAGCTATTCCCAAAGGCTCAGGGAATTCCCAGGACTGTTCTGAGAAAGCCCTGCAGCCCTCAGACATCTCCTCTATCCCTAAAACTCTGCTGACACCCTCCTTGCTCAATGTTTCCTCCTCAGCCGAAGGGCAGCTCGGGCATTTTGCTGCTTTGAGCGCAAATCCCTGGGCAGGGGTGGTTTGGAGGGGACAGAGGAGCTCCCAGTCGGCCTCCTGGTGGATAACTGGGATGAATGGCAGTCACCTGGAGGTCAGGAGTGGTTCTTGCTCTCCTCCAAATACTGTGCATGGCAAGGAAAGGCTGAGTCCTCAGAAATCCTTTGTGTTTGCCCCTCCCTGGACCTCCTGTCCCTCTGCTCTCCACCCTCAGCTCTCCAGATGTCTCTGACCCTCTGGGAGTGCCCATTTCTGACACATCTCAGCTGTTTGGGTCCTTCCCCCTCCCAAAGACCCAGTGAGGGAGGGCCAAGAAACAGCTCAAACTAGAACCAAGCACAGAGCTTTTAAAAAGCACTAAGGAGGGTTTTACCACTGTTCTGGTCAGGTCCTGAGTCTCAGCTTCTCAAATGTGCAGCACCAGCGCCCCAAGTCAACGAGCTGCGGCCTCACTTCTGAAATATCTGTCCCTGTTTCACCCTTTCAGTATTAAATTATTTAAAATTGGCTTTGCCATGAAAAGACCTCACGGAAGTTCTACAGCTTTCTCTTTGATAGCTTTTTAAGTCCATTAACAACTCAAAGCCAGGAAGATGTTTTGCATGAACGTTCAGCCCATCTGGCATCCCCCCACGAAACTTCCTGAATTGAAGGCATCATCCTGCCAGCTTGTGATAAATAAAGGAAATACAAAGGGGGAAGCACTTCCACACTCATAAATCCTCAGGAAACGGAGAAACTTAGTCCAGAAAAACACCGAGTGGAACGAGGGTCTGCGTTTGCCAAGGGCAGGGTTTGCATGTCAGCCAGAGGTGTGACCCAGGAACAACCCACCTCAGTTTAGACACCACCTGAGACACCAGCAGAGGCAACACAATGACCCTGCACCCCCCCTGTGCCCACACCCTGAACCCCAACAGCACCTCCAAACTCCAGATTATCTGGAAAGGCTGCACAAGGATTTGGTCTCTTGGGAGAAAAACCACCCGTTTTGTGTAAAAGCCGTCACAGATCTCACTAGGGCAGCTCAGGTTCTGCAGCAAACGTTGGGAAGAGCCATGATGCTCCAGAAAAATTGTTAAACAGAAGAGTAAAGTTTCTCCAAATCCAACAGCCACCATCATGGTTATTTATTTATTTTTTACTGAGGGAAGTGGAAGTTGTATAATAAGAGTTGAGAATGGACTAATTATGTAAAAAGCAAAAGCTATTCACTAATCACTGACCCCGTGGATGCACTAGAAAGAATGGGAGAAAAGATATGTATGGGAAAAGACAGATAGATTGACAGAAAGTTGTGTCTTAAAATAGCAATATTCACATGAGATCCTGTCCATTATGTGGCCCCTGTCTGTCAGAAGGATGTGTATTGAAAAGAAATGAATTCTACCCTTCAACTGTCATGGCCAGGAAAATAGAGCAGACCCAGGGGATGGTACTGTGTTACCTGGAAGGAAGTGAGAGAGCCCAATCCACACACTGCATTTAGCAAATGACCCCACTGGGAACATGTTCAGCCACCAGAACACCTGAAACACACCCTCACTGGCCCCTGCTGGGGAGCTTTTCACACACTGAGATTTCCTGCTCATATTCCCAGTATCCACTCCCAGGCCATCATTCTGGGTTTGCCCCTTGGGCTGGAAGGCTTTTCACAGATTTTCTCCCACATATTTGCTGTGCCACACACCAGATTCTCCCCCAGGGCTGCTCTGCCACTGCCCAGGGGATGGAAGAGCAAAGGACCACGAGCCACCCTCAGAATCCCAGGAAAGAATCCAGCAAACCCACAGACACTCCCAGAAAATCCCAGCAGTGACCAGCCACAGCTTTCCCAGGCTCAACAGCAGTGGGATGGGAAGATCTTCAAGTCACAAGGAGCAGCCTGAGCACAGCTCCTCCAGAAAAGTCCCATCTGCCAGGTCATCTCCAACCAGGACCTCCTGGGAGGAGCAGTGCAGGACAAAAAAGGAGGGGATTTCCTTGGCTGCTGCTGTTTTCAGGCTTTCCTCCTCCAAACACTCCAAGGGAATGGGTTTGCTAAAGCATCTCCTGCCAGTTTTTTCTTCTCCACTGCCTTGCCTAGAGCAGAGCTCTGCATTATCTGATCTGCTGCTCTGTGGCAATGCCAGCACAGGATCAGCACATCCTCACTGTCCCTTTGTCTCTGCAAGAAAAGCTTGGGGGTCTCACTCCTCTGGGCTCACCTTAACACGAGGAGATGTCTCAGAGGGATTGTCCTGGGGAGAAAACAGGGAGTGGAGGGAAAGCACAGCTCAAATTCTGGTGATAAAGCAGCGACAGAGAATTTAAACAGGGAAGTGGAGGAGGAAGGAGGGTAAAGTCATGTTTTCCAAGTGCCATTCCCAGCTCCTGCTTCCCCACGGGGCACCAGCACCCTGTGCTTTCTCCAGGGGCACCCTGCCCACCACACACCCCTCCATGCACCAAAAGCACTGCACTGACTCCTCCAGCAGCACCTGATTGCAGAGTTCCTGCTTTGGTGCAGCCTCCTGCTGCAAAGCTCCTGCCTCTTCTGCTCCCAGGGGCCTGAATTTGGGGAGTACAGAAAAAACCCCACCACGATAGCTCTTCACCCTGCTGACGTATCACAGACGTGCTCTGGGATTTACACCCTATTTCCCTGCAGGAAACAAGTCAGGTAATGTTTTTCCTGTGGGTGCTGCAGCAGGAGGGATGGGCTTTCACAGAGCCCCAGTGCAGCTGCAACAGGTTGGTGGTGATTAAATGCAAAATTCATCCAGAACAGGAGGGTCTGATTCAGCCTGCAGGCAGCTCAAAGACCTTTCCAGCTTCTCCCTGGGGAAAAACTTACTCATCCTTCAAGCAGACACTTTTTTGCTGCCTCTTATCTCCGAGAGGTAAAATCTGGAAGGCAAAGCAGGGCTGCTGTGTCCCTGTTGAGTGATTCTTCCTGGATTTCCATAACCTGAGGGATTACCTGGAGTCAGGGAGACTGAACCCCTGCCCCTGTTAGAGGCACAGCAAGCAGTGTTGTCTTCTGGATCATCCAGGACCTGCTTTGCAGGATGGGCTGAAGTATTGCACTGAACCTCTCCAGCACTTTGCCAAGGGCAAGCAGTCTGTTATTTTAGCTAGCCCTGATCTCTTTTAGCAGAGCATTTATTTGGCAGGCAGGGAATGTTTGTCTTTCTGGAAACTACTGTATACCCCCCGAGGGAAAAAAGGAAATAAATCTTTGTTTCAGGAGCAGCTACCTCGAAAAACTAACTGGCCAGGGCTGACACCCCACTGTGTCCCAGGGTGGGGCTGCCAAGAGCTCCTGCCTTCTCTGAGAAAAGGACCTGCTCTTTTAAGGCCTGCAGATGTTCTGGAGGTGTTGTTTGCTCCCTGGCTTTGAGGCTTTTGCTTTTGGCTGGTGTTTATTGCGTTTTTGGGATGCCCATGGGCAAAATAGCTCCTGCTCCCCACACCCTCACTACAGGTAAGGGGGGGTCTGTCCATCCTGTTGGGATCTGTCCTCACTCCCCAACTCTTTTGTCCCCCTTGGACTTTGGCACCTGTGTGTCCTTTTCCATCCCATTCTCCAGACTTGGTCCCACATGGCTTGTCTTTAGCAAGTCCCTCTGCTTGGGGCTTTGTTGACACCTTCCTGTGACCCACCTGACCCCCCAACCTCTGCTCAGACCTGCCCAGGGAGCCGAAAAAAGGGGGTGGTTTGCCTGGATATCCAGGGCAAGGCATCAGGGTTATGCACAGGCAAAAACTGAGGCATCAAATGTTCCTGCTCAGAGGTTTAAAGACAGCACAGTCCAGGTGATGGCAGCGACTCTGAAGCAGGAGTCAGTTGGACTCATTTGCTGGGAGATCCAGAAGCAACAGAGACAGAAAACATTCCCTTCTCCTAAAACCAGACAAAGATCCTGCTGACAAACCAGGCAAAGATCCTGCTGACAAACCAGACCAGCACAAACCCTGCCAGGACAGGGCAGTGAGCAGAACAAGCAGCATCGCTCCAGGAGAAACAACCACCTGAGAGCCAGAGCATTCCTGACTCCAGGAACACCAACCCCCCCAGACAGCTCAGTCAGTGCCAAGAGACCGGCCAGTGTGGCCTGAGAGCACAGTGTGACTTACCCAGCACCCCCACATCTCAGCCAGGATGGGACTCAGACCCCCAGCCTGGGGGAGCAGCCCCCTCTGCAGCCCCCTCGCCTGCCCCAGCAGCACAGGGGGGCACCACTTCTTCCAGACAACCTCCTTATTCTTTTAATTTTACCCTGACACTTTCTGCCAGCCCAGGCACCCAGGGCAGCCTGCACTGCCAGCAGGGTGCCAGCCAGGAGCTGGAACTGAGCAGTGTCTGCTTCCCTCAGGATGCTCAAGTACCCGGCTCGCTCCACCTCCCCCAGCCTCAGGGAGCAGACTGGGATCAGAGCTCAGCCTCATTTCTTTCCCTCTTCTTCCCTTCTTCCCCCCCTTCTCTCCAGCACAGCACCAGGAATGGCACAGCACCAGGGAGGTACTCAGATACTGCCCACACTCCTCAGCAAACCAAGATTTATGAGCCACAAACACCAAGAACAAGCAGAAAAATCTCCCCTTCCACCATTCCAGCACATCTCCAAACACCTGGGGCAAGACAGCTGGACACCACCCAGAGCAGCCCCGAGCCCCTGCCCTTCTTGTTGGCCCCTTTCCAGCCCTCTCTGCTTCCTTCAGCTCCTGACATCCACTGCCCAAAGCAAGAGACTCCCAAGCACCCCGTGATGCTCGGCAGGACCCATCTGATGTCCTGCTCTGACACCAAACAGCCACCTGGGTGCCACGGGCCTCATGCAGGGTGGAGGCTGGACCTGCTGCAGCCCCCTGCAGGTCTGGCCCCACAAAACCCCCCAGGTTAGGACTCCAACAAACAAACTTCAGCTCAACAGGCTGCTCCTGCTCCTCCTCTGCCACGCCAGAGCCTGGCAGCCGCTCACCCACCACGCCGTGCCCACATGGCTTAGCCAGTGACCTCCAGTGCTGCCCCAGCCCTGCAACACCACCATCCACACGCCCAGAGAAGAGGAAAAGCAGAGTGTTCTGCTCATACTCACAGTTTTGAAGTCCTCGTGGTTGCACTCCTGCCCTTTGAACTTGCAGTACAGCATCATATCCTTCAGGTCGTGGCCCACCCGCGCCAGGAACTCCTGCATGCTGAACACTTTGGGCTTGTAGTGCTTGAAGTTGGCCTTCTCCTGGAGGATGGCCAGGACAGCAGGGTCAGCCAGGTGGGGGTTGGGGATCTGCAGGTTGACATCGAGCAGGGCCAGCAGCTCCCCGGCGTGGTACAGGTCGTTGGTGGTGAGGCGGGAGAAGCGGAACTCGTTGAGGTTACAGATGGTGACGGCGGGGAACACCAGGCTGTTGGCCACCACCTCGTCCACTTTGGTCACGTGCTGGTAGGAGAAGTAGAAAGCCACCCTGTCTGAGCTCTCCACCAGGAGCAGCCCCAGCGAGCCCACAAAGGCCAAGGTCCAGAGCAGGCGCCGGACGGTCACCGGGCCGTAGACGAAGACGTGGCGGAGCCCGTGGAGCGTGGTGGTGTTGGCAAAGATCTGGATGCTGGAAGGCTGCAGGCTGCCCATGCTGCCCTCGCTGGTGCTGTCCTTCAGATCCATAGCTAAGTTAAATCCTGGCACTGCTTTTCGGGTCAGTCTGCAGCTAGAACTGGGATCTGGATCTCTGCTCTCTCCCAAGTAATGAAACCCTTTAAGGGGCGGGCTGGAGAAGGAGAGCGAGAGCAGCTGCAGCGAGTTTGTCCCACGAGCTCAGCAGCGGCTCCGTCGGGGTAAATATTTATAGAGAATCCATTCAAACTCTCGCTCTTGATTTCCTCGGTGCGATAAGGAGGGCTGGTTTTATTTAGGGAGACACCAAGGTGATGTGGAAGAGATGTGGGTGGGCAGCGAGAGCTGAGCCAATGGCAGTAAAGTCCTCCCCCTGCACACACACACACACACACACACACAGACATGCACACACGGCCGAGGGGAGAGGAGATTAAGCGACCGAGCGAGTTTAAAACAAGCCGAGGCAGCGCTCAGGCTGTTAACTAGTGCGGAAAGCCGAGGATGCTGCTTCCCGGAGCTGATGGCTTCAGACCCACCGGGGGATGCTCCCCGAGCTCCGGCAATGGGAGCTGCAGGATTCAGGCGTCTCTCCTCCTCCCCACCCCTCCATTTTGGGCAGAAAATACCACCCCAGAAACCCACCCTGTGCTGCCGGTGCTATTTGTGTTTCTCTCGGGGAAAGGTGGGCAGATAATCCAGTGGGAGAGGGAAAGGGAAAGGCTGAAAAATAAAAGGAAAGAGGAGGAAATGCTGCTCAGCTCCGTGCACACACACACACCCACACGAGCAGGGGAGAAAGCAGCAGAATGAAGCCTTTTCCCCATCACTCGGCAGCTCAGAGTGAAAATCAGGCAGGGCAAGACTCGGTGGGGCTGCAGCATCTCTTATCTTCTCTCTGTGCCTCAGAGCTTCCCTGCCTTGCGGGGCTCGCAGGGAGAAGGGCTGGGAGCCCTGAGTCACACATCGACACCGAGCCCCGCGGCAGCGAGAGCCGGGCAGGGCAGGGAGGGGGGTGCGATCGCGGACCCCCAGCTCCAGCCTCGGGGAGGGGGGTGAGTCTGGACGTGGCTGTGCCTCGGGGGGCCGGGGGGGCTGTGCCGAGCAGCTCCTGCACCCCCCGAGCTCAACCCACCACCCCTCGTGCTAAGCCCAGCGAGGCTGGGAGGGCTCGGGGCCAGCAGGATCTCCAGATGTTCCGCTTGCCGCTGGAAGGCAGCTGTGATGGATGTGTTTGGGGAAAACGCTCCCAGATGTGCGCTCAGCCGGGAGGTTGGGAAGGAGGAGGGGGGAGGAGGCAAACGGGAACGGTTTCCTGCCCAAGAGATGCTGCAGATCCTGTGACGATGCCTTCGAACATGAGAGCATCCCTAGTGCCCGCTGCAGGAATGGGAGTGAGGAGGGGTCAGCCCAGGGATGAGAGGAGGCTAAGCAGGGGCTGGAATAAACCCCCTCCACACTGGCTCGGGACACAGCAGGATTTTTTGCCCGGTTTTGTTGAGATCCAGAATTAAACCCCAGGATTTCTGTCTCTGTACAGCCCCCAGCACCACAGCAGGGGAGGGTCCCATGGCAGCACCTGGGAGGTGGCTTTCCCAGCTGGGATGAGGTGGGAGCAGAGGGTCCAAGCACAGACAGAACCTGTCACAGTCTGCAGGGTGATGCCTTGTGACTCTCAGCCACCCATGGAATGACCTTAAGGCCAAGCCCAAAGATTATACGGGACAAAATGTATCTGAATTTATAACCTCTAGTGCTGTTACCAGGAGAGCAGACCCTGGAACAGCCTGGGCACCATTTGGCCCCTTCAAGTGCTTCACCCTCACTGATGGACCTCTCTTGTCCCTGGGCCATGAGCCATCCTGATGCTTTTCACCCAGAGAGAAGATCATTTCAGTGTTTGCTGCCTCCAAAGCCACATTTGGCCCTGGCAGCCAAAGGCAAACCCAGCTGTGGCATCCCCTGGTATGGATATTCCTATAGGAACACCTCCCAGGCCGAGCTGCTCATCACTTGGCCAAGGTGAGGTGTCCAAACCTGCTGTACTTTGCCACGCCCTTCCCAGGAGGGTGGAGAAGGCAGGACCGGGCAGACCCAACCAACCTGTGAAGCAGAATTAGAGCAGCTGAGCACAGAGGGGCCACAGCACCTTTGTCCCTGGGCTCCAGACCTCGCTGCCCGTCTCCCTCTGTGCTCCCCATCCCTGCACAGCCAGCGACAAGACCATTCCCCCTCCTAAAATTTACCTGTGGCAGGACTGGCCTCCCTCTCCTGCCCATTCCCAGCCCGGCTGCAAATGTCCCTCCTCCCCCGATCTGCAGTGGCTGGCCGGGTGTGTTAATGCTCTCCTTTGTCCCCGGTGTGCGCTGCCTTTCCAGCCCCGTTCGCTGCAATTCACACCGGGAACCACCTGCTGCCTTTTAGTGTTTAACTGGAGAAGCTTTGGCTGCAGCCTGGAGGGAAAAGCCGTGCCCGGCGGTGCTGCTGGCACTGCCACCCACCGCTCCTGGGCATGAGGACAGGCCAGGGAGGCCAATCATGGAATGGTTTGGCTTGGAAGGGACCTTAAAGACCATCCAGTGCCACCCCCTGCCACGGGCAGGGACATCTTCCACTAGCCCAGGTTGCTCCAAGCCCTGTCCAGCCTGGCCTTGGACACTCCCAGGGATGGGCACCCTCACTCTCTGTGGCTCGGGTTGTGCCCAAAATGTGCCATCAGCCCCGATGTCCCCAGAGGCAAGGGAAGCAGTGCCTGGGGATGAACTGTGGGGTGGCACCACCAAAGGGGGAGGGGTGATGGGTTGCAAGGGCTGGGAAGGGCTGTTGGCACCTCTCAGCACCCCTGGGAGCAGCCTCTGCGCTGGGGGTGTTCAGGGTGGGGGCAGAGCAGCCTGGCTGGTCCCATAAAACCCCCTGAGATGGCAGAGCCCCGCTAAGGACACCTGCACTCACTCCCCTTCCTTGGGAACACCCAGGGAACGGCAGAGCATCCCCGGAGGGTGAAGCGGCTGCTTTGGGAGCTCGTAGCCCAACTTCAGCCCCCTCAAAGACGTCACTGTTTCAAATCTGCTTCAGGCGGAGGAGTCAGGCAGGGCAGAACACAAATCCCTGAGGAAAATCCCCGTTTTCCCCCTTTACAGAGATGGGGCGGTGGAAGGGACAGCAGGGCCGGGCTGGCTGAGGGACACGGGAGCGGAGCGCAGCCCTCCCTCCTTTGCACAGCCTGTGCCTGCCCTCTGGTGTCTCCAGCCCTCGCTGCAGTGTTCAGGGTGAGCGATCCATCCCACCCTGAAACACCGGCAAACGGCTTTATTCGGGGAGGAAAAAGACGTGGAGAAGGATCCCCCCCACCCCTGCGAGCCCCTCTGCTTCCACAGCCCCAGCCGAGCCCTCCCACGGCTCAGGGGAAGGTTTGCACCGGGGAAGTCAGGACTGGCCTTGCAGACAGAGCAATGGGATGTTTAAAGGATGAAAGGAGATGCTTTGGTCCCCCTGGGGCTCAGCACATGGTCCCCTCTGCCCTGGGCCACTCAGCCTTCTCCTGAGCACTGGAAGTCGCTGTGTTTTCTGACAGTTTGTTGTTTTTCCCTCTGGGCTTGAACAGGAAAAAAAAAACAACAAACACAAACAACAAAGCAATGATGGCTGCAGTCCAAGGAAGTGGTTTGTCTTAGAATCACAGAATCTTTTAGGTTGGAAAAGTCCTCTGAGATGGAGTCCAACCATTAACCCAGCACTGCCAAGGCCACCACTGTCCCACGTCCCCAAGTGCCACATCCACAAGGTTTTTAAGTCCCTACAGGGATGGGGACTCCACCCTTGCCCTGAGCAGCTGTTCCAGGGCTGGACAACCCTTTCCAGGAAGGAATTATCCCTAATATTCAATCTAAGCCCCTTTTGGTGCAACTTGAGGCCGTTCCCTCTCCTCCTGTCCCTTGTTCCCTGGGAGCAGAGCCCGATCCCCCCCCGGCTCCCCCCTCCTGTCAGGGAGTTGCAGAGCCAGAAGGTCCCCCCTGAGCCTCCTTTTCTCCAGGCTGAGCCCCCACAGCTCCCTCAGCTGCTCCAGACCCTCCCCAGCTTTCCTGACCCAGCTGCAGACGTGGAAGAAGACTTTAGTTAAGGTGACCATGATCCTAAAAGTCTCCCTCCATTTCTCAGCCTTTCCCCAATTGTTTTTGGACTCATTTGTCACTTAAATTCTCACTGCCAGTGTCTGGACCCCGAGCTTCCCTCAGCTACTTCAAGGAGTCCACCTTTCCAAATGGGAGCATAATGTTGAATGCTGATGTTTCCCCTGAAATGAAAGCTGATCCCTTTCCAAAGTAGCTTTAGCTTGGTTAAATGGCTTTTTAATATATAGAGAAAATTGAAATTTTTATTAGATTTCAGTGGATTGAATATTGTGCTTGGATTTATAATGGGGTGTGAAATGAAAGCAATGAAAGCAATTAAAAAGAAGAAAAAAAAAAGGCTCCTCGAGAGAAAACCAAAAATATTCAAATGGCTGCATTTTGGGAAATGCTTCTAAAGGAAGGTCATAGAATCATAGAATGGGTTGGGTTGGAAAGGGCCTTAAAAATCACCCAGTCCCACCCCCTGCCATGGGCAGGGACACCTTCCACCAGCCCAGGTTGCTCCAAGCCCTGTCCAACCTGGCCTT
>JAWWLV010000087.1:4458907-4486157 GCA_035041135.1 Platyrinchus mystaceus
TGGCTTCATACCTGGCTCCATCCCAGAGAGCCTGGGACATGCCCAGGGGAGCTGGATGAGGAGAGATCTGCAAGTGGCTATGATATGTAGGGAGGTGGGAAAGGAGGAAAAGTTCCTCTCCTCTCCTCCCCTCCCCTCCTCTCCTCCAAACCTTCCCCTCCCCTCTCCCTTTTCTTCTTTCTCCTCTTTTCTCATGTTTCCTCCATCCCAATGGTGTCATGTCCTGCTCCAGAGGCAGCTCTGTCTTGCCATTCCCTGCTCCTCGGCAGCCTGCAGACCCCAGCAGTGCTCCCTGTGCCTGCAGGGACCAGGGCCTGCCACACACAACCTTCCCGCTCCTCCCCCGGGGCCACCAGGACATCCAAGGACATATTCCCAGCAGGGAAATACATCCCTGCCCAAACTGGAGCCCTTTTTCTGCAGAGCAGCTTTGTGATTTCCTCTTTCCCCCCTGTAACAAACTGCAGCCCTTTGGTTGACCCTCCTTCAGCAGTTAATTATTCCTAAGGAATGAAAATTCCTGGATGAGCAATGGTGGAGTAAAATATGCATGAGGAACACAGTTAGCAAACTGCCAAGGACCTTAAACTCTGTGGGATGAAGCATTTTAGATATATTAATAATCTCTGGGCTTCTCATGGACTGAGGGGCTTTATAGAACAAGAGAGCAAACCAAAAGAGATATAAATGTATAAATAAATGACTGGCTTTTGTCCCCAGCCAAATCAGTGAGGACCTACAGGATCATAGTAAAAATGTGCCTGGAGAGAAAAATTTGATAGAAAGAGGATTTTTATCTGTGTAGGCAAATTATTTTATCACTGCAACTAGCAGGCAAGCTGCTCCCACCACTTCCCAGCACAGCTGTGAGCTGACCACAGCTGGAGAAACAGAGCTGGTGGAAAGCTTTTGGACTCCTCAAATACCAGATAACTGTAAAGAAAAGATGTGCCCCAAACACACAAAGAAAAGGGGCTGAGAGGTCACAAACTGGACAACGCTTTGCCAGACTCTTCTTGGCTGCCTGTGCAAACCCTTTTATACCAGCACCACCCACAGCAGGCAGGAATGTTTTCCAAGAGCCACGTTCTTGGGCTTAGGAAGACAGAGGAGTGTGGCTTTGGGGTCCAGTTTGAGGCTGTGCTGCCCTGGAGGCAGATGGAGACAGAGCCCTGAGCTCTGCAGGGACACATCCCCAGTGGAAGCAGGGACATCCCCTATGGAATTTCTCTCCCCAGGCGGTTCCTGTCCCTGTGCCACCAGTAACAGGTGGCACCGGTTCCGACACATCCCCCGCCTGCCTTCCTCCCATCCCAGCACAATGGCTCAGGCTGGCTGCTGCCTTGGCACCAACCCACCCTCTCATTAAGGCAGCAGAGAAAGGAAGGGAAACCTTCAAAGAAATCCCACCACCAGCCCTCACAGAAAAGCTGCAGACCCGCCCAAGCAGCTGAGCCGAGTCTTCTTCATCCCCTTGGTCCTGCTCTGCCTGCCAAGCCCATCTGCCCCATGGACACCAGGTCACTTCGTCTCTGCCCTCTGTGCCACCACAGAGACGTGTTTTATAGAATTTGACGTTAGGTTTGGATTTCTATTCCGTTTCCTTTTTGGATTTTGATTTCATTTTGTTCCCTGCGCACGGGCCTCGGTGCGTCAGCGCTTCGGGGGTTTATTTGATTGCCTTTTGGAGATGAGGAGATTAATATTTCATCAAACGTACAGGGAATAAATAACCAGGTTTGAAAGAAGTCCAGAATCTCTCCTGCCTTCGTGGGCATTTACAGACCTGGTGAGCGGGGGGAGGTAGTTTTGCCACGGGGCATTTCTGAGGGAGCCACAATCCTTGCCATGATCTCTGCAGGACATTTCCACGGCCCCTGACTTGTCCATGCCCCTGGTGCTGTGGGGTCATCCCCAAAGGAAGGGTGCAAGTGTGCAACCCTCTGGGTGTGGCCATTCCTCTGGCAGATCCCCAGGGGCACAGGGATGTCCTTGTGTCAGCAGAGCCAGTGGTCTGGGGAGTCAGTGCTGGGAGGAGCAGCTGAGGGAGCTGGGGGGGCTCAGCCTGGAGAAAAGGAGGCTCAGGAGGGACCTTCTGGCTCTGCAACTCCCTGACAGGAGGGGGGAGCCGGGGGGGGTCGGGCTCTGCTCCCAGGGAACAAGGGACAGGAGGAGAGGGAACGGCCTCAGGCTGTGCCAGGGGAGGGGCAGGTTGGACATCAGGAGGAATTCCTTCCTGGAAAGGGTTGTTAAACATTGGCATGGGCTGCCCAGGGAGGTTTGGAGTCTCCATCCCTGGAGGTGTCCAAGGAAGGCCTGGCCATGGCACTGAGTGCTCTGGGCTGGGTGACAGTGTGGGCATCAGGCACAGAGTGGACTGGGTGATCTTGGAGGTCTTTTCTAACCTTCTATGATTCTTTGATCCTTGCAACAGCATCTGTACACCCAAGTCCATCCATGGAACTCAGGTCCATCCGTGCAACAGCATCACACCCAGTGCAGCTCCCTGTGCTGCTCCTGCAGACACAGCCATGAGGAGGCTCCAGGGTGACAGGGCCCTGCATCTCCCTGTCACACACTGTGTGAAAACAGAGCCACTCTCAGCTGGTGGATTGATGGCATCAGGTTCCAGAGTAAAACCATGGAGTTCTTCCCAACCACAAACCGCGGCGTTGTGTTTGATGGGAAATGCCGGTCTGCTGATTGGAAAATTGCAGCTGACTTAGCTTTGAATGAGAGAAATAATAATTATGACTATTATTATGATTAGTTTAGCATTCTGCCTTGAGGTTTAATTAGCTGTAAAACAAAAGATTTTGTGTCTCTCTTTTCTCTTCAAAATTGATGCACCCTCCCAAAAAGCAAATTGAAAAACGTGGCGAAGTCTTTGGAGAAACTTGGGAAGCAAATGACATGTTCAGTTAGATCCCAGATCTGTGTGGGTTTCCTGGAGTTTGCTTGTTGTAGTTTGCAGTTCCCATGTTTTTGTTCAAGTGGGGTCTCCTATCAGTGCACACAACGTGGGATGGGGGAGAAGGAGTGGCAGGAGGGAATTATCCATGTGCTGAAGGAATCGGTTGGTTGCTGTGAGCAGTGAGTCAGAGCAAATCCCAGCCCCGGCCACGTGGGAGTTTTCCTTCTCCCAGGAGGACACTGTTTGATCTCCCTGCATGGCCAACTTCTGCATCTCCAGCAGAGTCTGAGGGGATGAACAGGTGCCTGAAGTCTCCAGGGGCCACCCAAGCCTTTCACAAGGTCTTCAGGAAAACCTTCTGCCAGCACAGCTCCAAGGTCACAACCCCTAAAGGAGCTTGGTGAGGGAATAACAAGCCTTTGGCTGCACTCCCTGCAATGACCCAGCAGGGCTGTGGTTTGAGCTTTCCTGCTCTTCCAAGATGTAAGACTTGCAGGGATGAGGCAGGAGACACAGAGCAGTCAAATACAATGGGGCTGCCCAAATCTGGGACACGATAATGTGACGTGGTGACCTGGAATGAGGGAAACCTGATCCCAGCACCCGCTTCCTTTTGTCAGGCGGATTTTGAGAGCGTGTTCCCCTCACTGCAGGTTTAGGAGGAGGGAAAAGGACACAGGACAGAAAGCCTGAAAGTTAATTTTAAAACCAGGGCAAAAAAAGCCAAGTCCCCTGGGAGAAACTCACGGGGTTGGGTTGGGTTTTTGCTCAGCCTGCCCTTGCTGACACAGCTCCACGTGCTGCCCTCCCTGCCCTGAGCACCCTCCACCAGACACAGCCCAACACACCCTGAGGACACAGTGTGCTGATCTCAGGTGTGATTTCAGCTGGAAGAAGCCAAACTCCACTCCTCACCAACCTGCCCTACATGCCCATGGCATCCAGGATTATTTCCTCCTGCAGGTGCCCCAGCTGGAAGCACAGCCCCGTGGCCCACCCTGCCACCGACGCCCCACGTGGGAAGGGGGGACACACGTGCCACCTTCCCCCAGTGCAGGGACCAGCCCAGTCTCATCCCCACTGTGCAGGAGGGACACATGGAGCTTTTCCTAAAAATGGGAGGAGATGGCTGGAGGGACAGGGTGGGAGCAGGGCAGTGGTGTAAGTCCCACAAACAGCCCCACAGAGCAGCCGTGGAGCTGCTCAGACACAAACCGTGTGCAGTTACATAAAATAATAATAGTATACCAAAGGCAGATAAGTCAGAGTAAATCACTCCTCTCCCCCCTTCCTGGAAATCTGACATTTCTCTTCATTCTCCCTGTCCCTAATACCCATCTCCCACGTTTGTCTCTGCTCCTCACCACGGAGTTGGAGATTAACCATGACGAATGGACTGATTTCCTTGTCTCAGGGACTGTTTTATTTTTCCTTTGCCTCATCTGACAAGTTGCATTTTACTATAAATCCCCTCAATTAGGCCCTTCAAAACAGCACTGCAGCCTTTTCCCCTGATATATGGGGAAGGAATTATCTTCATGTCCCTGGCAACCAATTCCTTGACTGAAAATAGTAGGTGTTCCCTTTTGCTTTTCCCACATCACCTCACACTTTGGGCACCTGAGGAGAGTGTGGCCATCACACACCTCCCTCTTGGTGGCCATGGGCAGGCTGAGATGGTGCCCTGAGCAGCCCCCCAAAACCAGAGTGTGGAGCTGTGTCCTAAACCCATGACAGTGGAATTTGTCCCTTCCCATGGCAGAGGGTTGGAACTGGATGATCTTTAAGGTGCCTTCCAACCCAAACCATTCCCATGATCCTGTGATTTACTTGGATGAATCCAGGCTGCTCAGGGGCGGGGTGGGAGCTTTCTCAAACCCTTTTTGGAAAGTTTTCCATTTTCCATTGAGATTTTGAAGTGAAAGGTAACACAGGGGTGGCTCTGGAGTCTGTCCCATCCCGTCACTTGGCAGGGGAGGGGTGTTAAGAGACCTAAGGAACAAAGAGTTTCCCAAATTTACCAGAGCTTTACATGTTCTCAAACTTCTTTGCCAAAGCAGAGACACAATTGATTAAACCCCACTAATGCCTGAAGATTTTGGGCTGTGTTGTTTTTTCCCTTTAATTACTGGGCTGGGAGCTTTTACCCTGTGGGGCCTGGGAGGGGTCAGTGGATGCCCCCACATGCTGGGGTGCAGTTCCTGTGCCTTGGTCCAGCAGACCAGGAGGGACTTTGCTCACCCCCTGCCCTCTCCAGTGCTTCAGAGACACAAAGTGGCTCTGAGAAGATGGATGGAGGCTGTGGCCAGGAATCCATCAAGGGACACTGCCCTGCTATTGATCCGTCTGCAATCCGCCCTGGGCTGCAGCCATTCCAGAGGCACAGGCTGTGGTTGGGAGCCTGATCCAGCTCCCTGTGACAGGCTGGTGGTGGATGCACCAGCAGCAGGTAGAGAAACATCTTTGCCACCCCCAAGGTTGAGGAACAACTCAGGTTCCCCCAGGCTGGTGATCCCATGGCAATGTGTTCCATCATCCCCTTCCCAGCAACACACCTTGGATCTCCTGATTTCCTCCAGGAAAGAAGGAACCACGACGTGCTGTCCAGCTTTGTGCTGCCAGCTCACCTCAGGCCAGAGTGATCCACACTGCCCAGAGTGGGCACAGCACCCACAGATGGGACAAACCCCCTCCCCAGCCCCAAGTGGGTGCAGAAGGGATGCCCTGAAACTGTCCTGGCCTGGGAGAGCAGGTTTAACCCAGCCAGAGGTTGATCCAGCTCAGGGATGGACCCAAGGCTGGCCATGGCATCCCCAAGGGACAGGGGATGTAGGGGATCCCTCCCCAGGAGCCCAGGGTGAAGACTGCCAGGGCATGGCAGGAACTGAGACACAGAGGTGTGCCAGGAGACCCTTTAAGGTCTGGGGTCAGGCTGGGGAGGAGGGGAAATCTCATTATCCAAGACCTCAGGAGCATCATCCAGGCTCCCCCTCATCGCCCACTGCTGTTTCTCACCCTCTCCAGGACACGTGTCCCCCAAAACACTGCTCCTTTTCTCTATCAGTTCAGTCCCCCCTGCTCTCATCCCATCGCCCCTGCCCCTCCCACCACCTTCCCCGGAGACAAACCCCGCTCCCGGCAGCCCCTCCACCTCCCCTGCGACTCAGTTCCCCCCTCTGTGATCAAACGACCCCCTCCAGCCCCGCTGTGTGAAGGACCTACATCCCCCTGCCCCACACCCCGCTCCCTGTCTCGGGAGCATCTTCCTCACCAGGAAGGTCCGAAGCTCCTTCCACCACATCCCTGTGGGAAGGAAAAGGAGCTCTCCCCTCCCTCCGTGTTCACCAGACGGTCTGAAAGGGGCTGCAAAGGCTGGCAGAGGGAAGCTTCCCCTTCCCTCAGTCCCTCTGCCAGAGCCCCTGGAGCCGAATCCTCACATATATAACATCCCCCTTCCACAAATTGCAGCCCCAAACACACAGGAGAGACCCCACGGCGGCTGCACGAGGGGAGTGCGGGGGCAGAGAGGGGAGACCCCGTTCCGGGGGGAGCCGGGCGGGGGTCCCCGAGCCGGTGGGAAGTTTCTGCTGCTCGAGATGCTGAGGGAGGGAAGGAGAATGGGGGAAAAAAAAAAAAAAAAGTTCAAACAGACTTGGAAGGCACCGGGGAGGTGGAGGAAGGAAAAGGGGAGGAGGAAGAGGAGGAGGGAGAGAGGGGGGGAGTGGGAGGCTGGTGAGGAGGGATGCAGCCCATCGCCGGGCGAGCTGCAAGGTGGGCAGCGGGAGCACCGGCTCCGGGGAGGTTATAAAAGGCAGGAGCGGGCTGGCTGAGCGGAGGGGACGCAAAAGGGACCCGAAGGGACCCGCGGGGACCCTCCACGCTCCTGAGCCCGAAGGATTTTCCTCCCGACGGCAGAAGGAGCCCAGCGGGAGCGGGGCCGGTGCCAGCCATGCCCCGGGTTGCTGGGCACAGGGGCAGCTAAGGATGGTGCCCAGCCCACGTCCTGCCCTCCTCCTCCTCCTGCAGGTAAGGCGCTTTTAAGTTCTCTTCTCCCAGAAGGGCCCTTCTGCCCCTTCCCCATCACCCTCCGCTCGCCTTCCCCGCAGGGACTTTCCCATTTCTTGGAAGGAAGGGAAAAGTGAGAGGAGAAACCGCCACACAAAGGGCCCTTCGGGAGAATTCCGCCAGTCGAGGAGGCTCTGGGGCTCGGCAAGAGCTCGCCGGTGCCCAAAAACCGGCGGCGAGGGGACTGAAGTCAGTGAAAGGATCTTTAAAGGGGAAAAAGAACTGCAGGCAGATCCTCCCGAGCGCTCCCAGCACCTCCCGCCTCGCACCTTCCAGGGAAAACAGAGGCCACCGGGCTACTGGCAGGGGGTGATGGATGGGGACAACACAAGTGCAGGGTCTAATTGTACCCCCCGTAAATTATTTTCTGAGGAAACCTCTCCTCTTCCCCCCGCCCGCAAAGCACAAGACTTTTCCTCTCTCATTTGCTCGCTGTGCAAGTGTAGCCGCTGCTAATTCTGCAGCTCTGCACAACATGCAAATGCTTTGTCAGGAGCGACATTCCTCCTCCTCCAGGGCTCCTCAAGAAAGGAAACGTTCCCAGCCCAAAGCACGTTGAAATCCCAAACCCTGGGCAAAGGAGATGAAGAGTTTTCTGGTGAAATCTTGAATATTGTTTGAACAAACCTACGGAGGCAGCAAAAATGATCAGGGTTTTTGACTAAGCCTCTGTGTTAAAGGGGGTTAAAAGAGAAAACCTGCCTGGCTGGCTGCAGAATGGTGTCTGACTGGTCCAGTTGGGGCTGCAGAGTTAAAAGGGCAGGAAAAGCAGAGGGTCAGCCCTCCGTGGCTCCCCTCGGGCTGTGCAGCCCACTGGGCATCACTGGCAGCACGAGCAGAGGCAGCATCAACTGCCCCTCCGGGACAGGAAAGTTCTCACCCAAGTGATGAGAGGAGCTGATAAGCACCAGGAGACCTCCCTGCCGAGTTGGTGTTGCTTTTGAAAGCTCCTCTTCCGAGCAGCTGCTCCCTCCTATCACTGCAGCCCCCTAAGCCTGATTTGTCGGAGCTCTTCTGTGCTGATGTTCCCTGGTGTTGTTTGTTTGGCTTTGTTCGGGTTTTGTTTGGCTCTGATGTAAGAAATGAAGGTGAGACAGGGCAGAATCTCTTCCCCTCCCAGTCCTTCTTGGCCAGTCTGTGGAGACAGCACAGACCTGCAACAGGGGGAGAGCCAAGAGAGCCTGACAGCTCCTCACAGCCTCTGGGTGAGCAAAAAGGGGTCCTAAAAATGCCCAAAGGTGCTGAGACACAGCTCCCACCTCTGGCAAACCTCCTCAGTCTCAGGGGATTCCCTGGGCATCCCGAGGTATTCCCCAAGGACGGGCTCCTGGGGAAGAGGGAGCACCAAATCCTCGAAAAGCATCTTGGGGTTGAGACAAAACCATCCCTGTGCTGGGGTTGGGGGCTGGCAGGGGGTCCCAAAAACCAGCCCGAGCGAAGAGAAGCTTCTCCCAGCTGGCTCCAAAAAGAAACACCCAATCCCCAACCCCCCCTGCCTTGCAGACCAGCTGTCTGTTTTTTCTTATAAATACGTGGCTTCAAAATTCAGACCCTATTCGAGAACAATCCCAGCCCTCTCCCGGGGACAGCAGGGGCTAAAGGAGCTTGGAACTCCAGCCTTCAGTGAGCACAGCCCTGCAGGCAGGTGTACCTGCAGCAGCCTCCAGCCTGTGAGTGCAGAGACCTGCAGCATTCCAGCTCAGCAGAGCTCAGCAGGGACAAACCTCCCCTGCCTGGACAGATTTTGCATCCTGCAGGTCCCTGGCTTGGCACAGTTTAGGTGTTCCCCGTGCACCTGTCCAGCAGCTCCAGTTTAGCATCGAATTGCCCACCTTGCCTTGCTGGGTGGACATCCCTTGGAGGGGGGGTCAGACAGTCAGAGCAGGAGAACAGGCAGCCAAACTTGCTGCAACACCCCCCCCGGCACCCTGCAAGTCATTTAAACAAACTAAGAAAAGTGATTAAAATAAACCAGTTCACCTGCAGCTCTGTCGGGAGCTGATGACATTTCTGGGGCTGAAAAAACTGCAGAAGCATTTCATGCAAAGGCAGAGTTGGATGCTGGGGGTGGGATGGTTTTCCCCTCTCCCTTGATCAGCTCCAGCAGCAAGAAGCCCAAAAACCAGCCCCTGATCCCTTCACTGCTCCAATCCTTGCATAAGACGTGGAGCTGCAGTGGCAGGACGTGCTGACCCTGGGGATCTCTCCCAGTCCTGCTCTCCTTCCAGGCTGGAGTTGGTTCACTGTGGATGAAATCATCCCTGTGGTTTCGCATCTCCAGTGAAGAAGTGAATGGAAAAGGCACAGCCTGTTCCCAGAATAGCTGCTCTGTCACCATAGGAGGAATATATAGGAATAGGATGAGAATATCCTGCACCAGCAGCCCAACCCTGCCCTGAAATGCAGCTCTGCTCCCCCGAAACCCTGCACGGGGCTGGCTCAGAAGTTTGTTGTGAGCCACAAGCTCAAGCTGAGATCCCAGTCTGCAGCCCTGAGAGAGGCTGAACCCATGGTTTTATCTGGGAGAACAGCTTTTGAACCCAAGGAAAGCACAAATCAACCCCCAAATCCTGGGGTTCCAAATCCCAAATCCAGGAGCTGCTGTCCAACGCTGGGAGCTGTCACTCACGAGCGGGTGGCTCTTGCTGAAGATGCAATAACATACCCAGGGGCCCATCTGTTGTTTTTCCTTCTCCCTGACTGTATTCTGAGCTGATGGAGAGACCCTCCTTCTCTGCAGGGTGTCCTGCTTTATCCACAGGCACCCCCCCAGCAGGAATCACCTCCACTCCGATGGCAGAGGGCAAAAGAGGTTGGGGTTTGGCAGATCCCAGTCCCTCTTCCCCCCAGAATCTTCCCTGAAATCCTGCACTATCCACCCTGGAAAGGCAATGGCAGATGCAGCTTTGGTGTGGCCAAGTTTTCCCGAGCTGTGAATGCAAATAAACGGGAGGAAAATGAGGGATGAATGACATTGTGGATGTTCCCCCCGGGGTACGACCCTAAAAGGGTGATGGGTGAAGGGGGAGTGTGGGGTTTTGGGAGGCAGCTGGGGAAAAAAAATCTCCAATCTCAAACTGAAAATACTGTGAATGCACGTGAGTCCCACATGTACAATCTGCAGGAGAGTTCAATACAACCACCCCTAGAAAAACAGCCCTTTCTCCTGCTTGGGTCCATCACTCCAGCTCTTCCATAGCAGCCTTTGCCCTGGAAAATTCAGATCCCGTAGGAGCCACCTGGATTGTGTCCCCTTCCCCAGCTTGTTTGTGCCTTTAGCTTCCAGTACCCAAATGCCATTAGTCATTTTTCCACCTGTCCCCAAAAATCCATGTCTCTCTTGAGAGATAAATGAAGTCAGAATTATTTATGGCAAGAGAGGGAGACCAGAGCTTAATCCAGGAAAACCTTTAATTGCTCATAAATCAGGTTTTACAGGGCATTCATTTAGCCCTGATTGATATTCTTTTGTTAGGATCTGCATCCAGCACACTCAGAGAGAGACTCCCAAGCAGAAATAAATACTCTCACCAAAGCCTCTTGTCTACACACCACGGGGACGGGCCCTCTAATATGGATAAATTAATAAACTCACAGATTTTAGTGCCAGATGGAGACATTCTCACTGCTGCTCTTCCCCTGAGTATCATCAGCCATGGAAGATCCTCCTGTGGCTCTTGCTTTGAGCCTCATTCTCTGCCTGAGCTTTGCCTTGGTGCTGGCAGGGTTTGGGATGGGGCTTTGGGGTTGGAACTGCACCGGGGGGCTCAGAGGAACCCTGAGATCCTGAGGGGGCACTGCCAGCTCCAGGACAGGGGTGTGAAGGGGATCTTCCATGGGCCAGATGCTCCCTGGGGGTTTCACTCATGGCTTGGACTGAGGATGGGACTTTTCCAAGGGAAAGCCCTCAAGGTGGGGGAGGGAAGAAGCTCTTCAGCTGCAGAAGAGGTGCCTGGACGTCCGAGGAGACAAAGGCAAAGGGATCCTTTACAGAGTGAGGGCAGGGGACAGGCAGGGCTGGAGACATCCTGAACACCTCCAAGCACATCTGAGGGGCAGCCCCTTCAGTGAGGCTGTTCAAAGCCACCTCCAGCGATGGCTGTGGCGTTGGCAGGACCTGCTCTGCCCCCTCCCTTCCCCCTCCAGCGCTGCTGCTCTGCCACCCCAGCTCTTTTAACGCTCCCTGTATTTAACACCCAAAGTCTGGCACCTTTTCCTGCAGGCTCAGAGCCAAGAGCAGGCTCCATCTCACCCTAATGCCCCGGGGAACCTCACAAAGGCCCAGGGCAGTGGCTGCTCAGCCCTTCCCCGGAACGTCCCAGGAAGTCTTTCCCATTCCACACCGAGTGTTGCAGAGGGCAGTGGGCCCAGCCAAGCTTGGGAGCAGCACTGATGGGTGACAAAGGTCCCTACAGCAAGGACAGCTCCAGGGGGGCTGCTTTGAACCCTCTCAGTCCCACTGATCTCCCCAGCTCCGTGCAAAGCCACTGGCTCGTGCTGCTCCATCCCACTAATCGCCGGGCTCTCGGATTCCAGCGCCGCCGGCAGTGGGAAGCCCAAGCCCCATCCTGGATTGCTAATTAGGCTCAGAGCCATCTCTCTCACTGCTCAGAGCTGCCAACCCTCCCTGCCACACACATCCCATCTTGTCTGAGGCAGTAAGACATCGGGGAGGGGGGCAGGGACAGGCCTGGCTCTGGGGGGTGATGCCGGAGTCGGATGTGAATGTATTAATTAATATCCATGGACTGCTTTGGAGAGGGAAAGCGCTGCAGGGGGCTATTAATTCCTAATTGGTATTAATTGAATGTTGCTGCTAGGTCAGTGGCAGGTCACAGAGACTGTGTGTGTGTGTGACTGTGCTGCACCTCCTGGCCCACGGGACCTGCCACCCCGTGTCCCTCACAGGCACGGGGAACAACTCAAGAAATACAGTGGTTTTTTGGAGCCCAGGACATGGGTGGTGCATCCAGATCAGAGTGACCTGTCCCACAGGCTGAGAGACCTGAGGCAGACGTTCCTCAGTGCCTCAGTTTCCCTTCTGGGCCAGCCTGGGCATGGTGGGTGGTGGGACATGGACCACAGTGGGTGTTTGCCATGGGTGGGATGCAGCAAACACGGCAGCAGTGTCAGGTTTTGGTGTCAGAGCCGTGCAGGGAGGACTGGCTGGTCCTGCTGCAGAAAATGTGGGGCTGAAAGGAAGGAGCTGGTGCTCCATGAGGTTTGAGGTTAAACCAGCACCCTCAGCATCTGCTGGGTGTGAAACAGGGACGTCAGCAAAGCCTGGAAGGGAGCTGGGTGGATGCTGAGGCAACAGCAGTGGAGACATTGGTGGCTCCTGATGGAGGAGAAGCTGCTGCCAGGGTGGGCCCTCATGGGGCCCATGCAGCTCCCAGCAGAACCCCCATCCCAGTGGGAGCAGCTCCCAGGGCTGACTGGGACCTCGGTGCAAAGCTCCTGGAGGAGCAGATTGCCCTCCTTCCCGGGCAGCTGAGTGCTCAGCTGGAGCTCTCCAGGATTTTGGCAGCCTGAGGGGGGTCAGGGAGCAGAGCAGGGTTTAGGGGGGCTGGGAGGGCAGAGGGACAGGGCCCCTCTCTGGCCCGAGCGGGAGCCACCGCCGTGCCGGGGCTGTTGAGGTGAGCTTGGCTCAGGCCGGGCCCTGCTGGGAGCCAGGTGGCATCTTACGGCAGCCATGGCCTGGCAGGAGCAGCTCTTCAAGGACAGAGCTTTGACCTGCTCTCTCTGCAAAGCTGCAGGAACCTACAGAGAGAGCAAAACAGACGAGCCCCCGACCTCCTGGTGCCAGGTCAGGGTGGGTTTGGCTGGGGCAGATCCCCCTGAAGCTGCCACTTCCCCCAGCTTATCCCCCTGTTCGGGCTGGCAGGAGCAGGACAAAACCTCTGCCCCTGTCCAGGGCTTCGGCCACATTGCAGCGAGACAAGGCTCAGAGCCTGGTGAAAAAATCTCATAGCATTTGTTCTGGTTTTGGGGAATATTTTTTTTCCCTTTCTTTCTGCCTTCTGTAGCTGTTTCAGCTCATTTGCAAAGCCTGCAAAGAGCCAGTGACTGCGTTCCATCCACACCCCTCTCGAGCTGGAGCTTGGTCCATGTGCTGCTCAGTGCCAAGAACTCTCCCTGTGTCTGGAAGGAGAACCAGGCACTGCCAGGCTGGAGCAGGCTGTGATTAGGAGAAACACATCCAATTAACACTTGAGAGCCTGCTCAGGTAGGCAAACCATCCCAGCCCCTTTTGGGATGCAGCGTTTCCTCCCAGCTACCTGTGCAAAGACCCACCGGCTCTGTCGGGCACGAGCTGTGCACACCAAGGCAGAGGGGAACAGAGGGGAGCAGACCCCTACACCTCATTTACTCCACTTCTGGAGTTTGGGTGGTCTCAGCTTTCAGAAAGGAGACACAGGAGGTGCTGGGCTCCTGCAGGACCAGCACCCCAGGAGCCCCATGCAGCTCCCAGGGCAGGGTTGAGCTCCTGGACCCCCTGTGCCTTCTGGAGCAGTCACAACAAGGGAGCTATTCACAGCTCCATTTCTACCTGACATCTCTCTTGCTGTCAAAACCAGCTTCCCAAGGCAGTAAATAGTTGTTTGGAAAAGAGCAAGTGGGTGCTGAGCTTGTCTGCATGTCTGAATAAATGCTGCTAATGCTTTGGTAAGGCCCGGGGATGGCTGGGTGTGCCAGCCAGAGCAGACAGCGTTTCTAAGGCTGAAGGGCAAGAGGAGGAATGTCCTCTCCCTGCTCAGAGCAGTTTGGGAGTTAAATGGCACTTGGGAAGGGGGATCAGGCACTAGGGACCAACCTGGCTGGGGCTTTTCCCAAGGGATCTGTGTGTGGTGTATTTTGGGGCACAGCTCTGCCTCTCAATCAGTGGGTTTTCTCCAGGGGGTTTGGTCAGTCCTTGCAGGGAAGGTGAAAGAAGTGGAGTTCAGCCTCATCCATCAGCCCCATCCGCTGAGCAGAGGGGACAAACCTGTCTCTGAGCCAGAGGAGAAAGTGGGCAGCTGGTCAGGTAGAAATCTTTGTTCTTCCAAACACCAGGTCCCCTCCCTCCCCCATCTGCCTCCTCAGTGAGCCCCGGGACTCACAGCACCCTCCCTGGGCCACCCTTGCAATCCCTTCATCCCTGCCAATCCCTTTCCTGCTTTTAGTTTCCCCAAACTCCTGCAAAGGCACGATAATTCAATAGTTGTTTTTTCCAAAATAGCTCCCCGTGCCCAGAGCCGACGGTTTTCACTTCTAGCAGAGCAGCAGGGACAGATCCTGATCAATGCTTCCCGACACAGTGGGAGTGTTGGTGTCTGCTGACAATTCTCCTCAAAAAAAACAAAAGGCTTTACCAGCCCTGGTTGTCTGTGGATCTGATCTCCTTAAGGATGTGCATGAACGTCTTCCCACTGACAGCTTACAAGGCTGTGATTTCAATAAGGGATTGCAAATCCGAGCGCGGTGTCAGGCTCGTCGTGTTCCCCCTGTCTGCTCCCAGGATTCCGAGATGCAAAAACCCAACAGTGTTGATTAAAATGCTAAACAGCACAAGCTCCACCACTCAGCTCTGCAGGAGGGTTTGCTGAGGAGGGGTGTGCAGGGCAGGAGGGGATCAGGGGGTGGGAAACAAAGCAGAGAGCAGTCCCCCAGCCCCGGGCTGGATAAGCCCAGCTCCCCTGGGAATCCATCCTGCCCGTGGATATGTGTCCACTGTGGGGGTGACACCAACCAAGCCAGGCTCAGATCCGACCCAAGGAGGGCTGTGGGGCTGGGGAAGCAGCACATTGCCCATATAACCCTGCCTGGGGTCTCCTCTCTCCCCATGCAGGCGTCTCTCCTCGGGGATAGCCGGGCTGCAGCCTCCATCCAGGAGCAGCACTGCGAGAGCCTGGCACCTGCCACCAACCACACCGGTGAGTGTCCCCCGGCCCCAGCCCACCCAGCGGCAGGGACGGCTGGAAGAGGGTGTTGGGGGTGTCTCTGGGCAGATCTGCAGCTGCCTGGACCCTTTTTTGGGGCAGGTGGGGTGTGCTGAGGCTGTCACAGCCCCGTGTGGCTGCTGCAGCAGCCTCCCTGCAGGGTGGCACTTGAGGCAGGTGGGAGATGCAGAGCTCAGGAGAGCTAAAAATAGGGAAAATAAATGTCTGTTGGGCTGGGTTTTAGAGGGAAGGGGGCAAAGAGACATCTGTCCAGCCCCTGCTCCCACAATGCCCATTCTCTGCCATGCCCAGGGACACCTTTGTCCCCTGTGTCCACGCTCATCTGCCATCCCCCTGCCCAGGGCTGGTGGCTGGAGGTTGTGACTTCCTGTGGAGATCGTGTCACCAGCGCAGTGTGGCCACCAAGTGCCACCCACCACCCCCAGCACTCCTAGACATGTGCCATTGAGCTTTTTGGGAGGTCACCAGCCATGAGGAGCTTCTGGGGACATGACCATGGCCAGGGCTGGCTCAGCCAAGCTGGGTGGCAGCAGGAGGGTCATGAGCAGCTCACTCCTCCTCAACAGTGTCCATGGGTTTGCATCCAGTCAGGTCAGGGCTTGTGCCAAAAGTGGCTTTTAGCCTCTATTCAGGACATGACTTGGATGTCACCTCAGCAGTGCCAACTCTGGTTCAGTGACAGGTTTCAGGGGTGGAGAGGTGTGTGAGAGAGAGGGAGAGAGGAGCTCACAGGGACAAGGAGAAAAGTCCTCCCCAGCTCAGGGATGCTGCAGGGTTTGCTTTCCCATGACTGAATGAAGACCAGAGCCACCAGGGTGACGGATGGCCACGGGCACCCGGCCCTGATGGATGGCTGCCCACCACCCAGCTCCATTAACAGCAGCATTACAAACTCCTTCTTAACAAATCACAGCTTGGCACCACCTGATTCAGTGCCTGGCCAAGCCCAGGACACTACAAAGCCCTGCAAGGAGCATCCCAAATCCCAGGAGGTGGAGGCAGAAAGCCTGGGGAGAGAATGGCAGTGGCTGGGTGTCTGCTCAGGAAACCCGGTCATCACTCAAGTGCTTCGCTCCCTGAAGGTTTCATCACTCTGCTGGTTGAAGTGCTGTCCTTGGCTGTGTTAGGCTGTGATAAATGCTGACCCAGGGCAGCAGGCAGGTCCCAGAGAATCCCCGTGGCCTTTTCCACCCGCTGCTGGAACCTCCCGAGCCCAGGGGAGAGAGGGGGGAGAATTTCTGCCGTGGTTTGCTGATGGATATGCCCTGCAAAAATCACCACCATCCCCAAGCAGTGAGAGCTGCTTTCTGCAAGGACTGGGCTCTGCTCAGTGGGGATTTATCAGCGTGATTCCAGGCAGGATTTAGTGCCCCCCAGTGCCCATCACTCTGGGACAACTTGTCAGGCTTCAAATCTGCAAAACGCCCGTCGGCTCCACGCACCCGACCTGCCATCCCTGAGCAGCTCATTGATTTGGGGTGGGGCTGGCACACGAGAGACACTTCCAGCTGCAGGTGGGGGCTTAGAACAAGAGGCAGAGATAAACTAATTGTCTTCTGTCTGCGTGGTAAGCGGAGCTCAGCGCCAGCCCCCTCCTTGGGGTCCATTTAAGCCCAGCCTGGCGGAGGCAGCGATTCCTACAGAGGGATGTTGACACAACCGGGAGCTTTGTTTGGAGGCTGTTTAACATGGAGAGCCGTTGGGATGATGCTAATGAGACTTGCAGCGAGACTTCATTTGTGAATGTCTGCACAGCCCTTGGGAAATGGCACATGCTGAGAACACGAGCCCAGGGGTCCCCAGCGCAGGGCTCGGTGAGGGATCTGCTGGATGCACAGAGGGGCAGTGCCCTGTGCCTGTGTGTGCCACCCCTCTTCTGAAAAACAGCCCAGCGTGGGCTCTCCTCCTCTCCCAAGCCACTAGTCCCTTCATTACTTGATCTCACAGGTTTTGAGGGGGATGTGTGGCTGGGCAGTGGTGTCACCAGGGTGCCAGCACTCCCTGGCTGGAAAGGTCTCTGCCACAGCACTGGGGTGGAGGCAGAGTGGGGTGATGCTCACCAGGTTCAGGCAGTGCAAGCAAACCCTCATCCCGGGAAGTGGAGCAGCTGCGCCCCACAGAGCTCCCCTGTCCTGCCCTCTTGTCACCATGGATTTACCCATCTTCTCCAAGTCCCCAGCACAGGGTGATGTCCCTGGGCTGCCTGGTCCAACTTGATATTTTAGGTAGCCATCAAAAATACCTCTTGGTGAGCCCCTGATCCTCCCAGGGCACCCACACACAGCTGGACACTCCTTCAGGAAGCTGCCTCCCCCAGGAGCAGTGAGGCAGGAATATCGGGCTGGACTCGAGGCCAGCATGGCACATTCGGAAAGTAGGATCTGCTGCACCCCCAGATTATCTGGAAGCCAAGAAATTCCCATCTCAGGCTTGAGAAGGACCACAGCAAGGATCAGCACCCCTGATCTGGGGTGGATGGGTGCTGTCCCAAGGGCTCCCAGCCCACACATCCCCTGAATTTGTCTGGCCGATGAATGCAGCTCCCCGGGGTCTGCGCGCAAAACCCGCCAAGGTCATCTCATCCATCGAGGGGCAAAGCATCCCCCTGCAGCTGCAGGATGGCTTCCCTGGGGAAGGGAGGGGGAATCTGAGCAGATGGGAAAGCCTCTCCCTAATTAATACCGAGGCTTTTCCAAAGCAGCTCAGCAGGGAGCAGTGGAGCGGAGCGCGCTCGGAGCGCTCGGCCGGTTGTTTTGCTGCTCGTTGCTCTCACGCCTGGATCAGCCCAAGGAGTTGCCACCCAATTACCAATATCCCTGTCTGGTCCTGTCTGCATGATCCACTCCTTTAAGCTCTTTACCACAATAAATTCTTATCCTCAATCCCATGTGTGTGTGCTCAGGAGGGAGAGGGGAGTGCAGACAATTCCTTCTCAGCAAAGAAATGTTTTCTGCCACTGCAAGTTCACCTAAAGCTAAGGAAAATGACACCACAACGAGGCAGAACTGAAATGTCTGGCTTGTTTTTTTGTTTGGTTTTTTTTTTTTTTTTGAACTGGTGTTTTTTTCAAGGGGGAAATGGAGCGTAGCTTTGCATGAAATAAAGCAAATTTAATTGGTCCAAATAGAGGAAAACCCTGTGGCTGAGAAGCAGCGAGTGATGAGAACATTTCCCTCACAGGCACTTTATCAGACAGGTTTGGTAACACCTTTCCCAGCGGGTGACAGTTGGACCAAGAGCTTTTCCACCCACTCCAGCTCAGCTCCCCAAAGCGCTGACGCTGCTCCAGCAGCTCTCGTGCCACTGCTCTTCCATTCACTCCCTGACTCCCCTGGGGTGAGACTGGAATTTAAATTCATAAAGGTCAAATTAACGGCATCAGCGCCTCTTTTCCCTCCAGCCTCGTTGGCATCTCTCCCACCAAGGCAGAAATATTAATAAAGGAGCTGAGCAGGGGCTAAAGAGGCAGCAGTGAGTCCTGGCAGGGATTGAAGGAGAGACAGGAGAGTTGGTTTGGGAACCAAAAAATGGCAAAATACCCTATACGGAAAATCATAGTGGTTTAAGTGTATAATGGTATTGATGAAGCCATCCTGCTCCATCATCTGGGAAAAAGGGATGTCAACAGCAACTGCCTGATATTCATAGATTTTACTGTAGTGGAGGAGGGAAGATGATGAGGTTTTCTGGTAGGAAACAGTGTCCTGGCACAGCCCAGTGTGAGCAGCAGCTACAGCAGTTAAATTGCACTTTGCACGGGCTGCAGTGAAGTCCTTGCCAGCTGCTCTGTGCAGTTGTAGCCAAACTAGAAGGCTCTGTTAGGAAAACTCTGCCAGGGAGGGACTGTGCTGCTTCTCTCACCCACCACCAAATCCCAGCCAAAACCAGGGAATAAACCACTTGCTGCCACCCTTGGTTATAACACAAACTCCAACCACTCCATGGGTCATATCAGGAGAACATGATACACCCCAAACCCAACCCTCTGCTTTTTATATTCAATAAATTTACATGCTGTAAAGCTGTTCATGGATCAGTCTGAAGTGACAACATGGAGCAGATGCATCAGATACCAACAGCACAAGCCAGGTCTGGAGACTCCTGTTTATTCTTCTCCAGAGCAGCAGCAAAGACTCGAGGGGGCAGTCATCGATGGTAAATAGCAACAAGGCAAAAATTCATTACAAAGACACTTTGCTATCATGACACTTAATTAGCCTGGGTAATTATTTTTCGTGGAGAAGTGTGGAACTTGAAGTGCTTGGGAGGATTGCTGGGGATTTTTTAAGGACTAGAGTCTTACAAAGGTAAATAGAAGCACCCAACGCCACCAAAAGCACTGCTGCAAGTAGAGTGTGAGCAAGGATGTATTTTGAGTTGCTCCCAACCACCCTGAGGCCCCAGCCCTGCCTCAGAGGGAAGGCAAGCAGCTCCACCACCCCAATCCTACCCCATCTTAACAGAAATTGTCCCCCAGTGCCATTCCCCTCGATGCCTCAAGGTGTTGTTCAGCATTTAACACCCCAGTGGCCCCACAGGACAGATAGAACCACCCCTGCCTGGCACACCAGCACCTTGAAATAAAATCATCCCCCCAGAGACCCTCCTTCTGGGGCAATAAGGTGTGAAATGGCTCTTTCTGCTCCACCAGGGTGGTGGAGCTGCCTGGGAGGGACAAACAGCGCTTTGTGCCTGTGCTGCAGTGGGAGTATCTTGATTAGATGTGGAGATGAAGCCCTGATTGCCAAATGCAAATGCAGCAGCAGACACCCAGGGGACTCTGAGGGAGCCAGAGGCTGAGGCAGCAGCAGCAGTGCAGTCACAGAGGACATCAGGGATGGACAGAGAGAACTGCAGTTGAATAAGAGCTCCAGACAGGTAGTGATAGGAGTTAACAACGTTCAGCTGTTACTCAGCCTCTGGAGACACCTTAGATAAATAACCCCATCACTCCCAACCACGGGAACGGGCCTGTGATTCAGATTTCCATCCTCTCTGCTGGCTGCTTTGCTTTGCAGGGTTGGGGAGGGGGGGAGGCTTCCCCCTTGGACCAGTCACAGCAGTGTCTGTGCCCAGCAGCAGCCTGGGATGGGGCACAGCTTTGCCCAGGGGAGATGAGGACGTGTTTACCAGCAGGGTTTTATCAGCACAACCTTCGTTTTCCTCCTCTTCACGCCATCCCAGCAATGGCCTGGTGGCACAACAACCCTTCAGACCTGCTGGCACCAGCCCAGGAGCACCGTGGCCACGCGTCTGGTGGTGCTGGCCCAGGATAAACAAGCTCCATCCTCTTTAAATTTGCTCAAAATCTTTTGGCAGGTGAAGCTGAGAGCTTTGCCCTGCCAGGATTCACAGGGTTGTGTGGCTTTAGCTCGCAGCCATCTCAGGGGCCTCTGCGAGTGCTGGGAGCAGGATGGAGAAGGATGTTTTGTGTAAACAGATGGGATATTGCTACAGTTATCCTGAGACAGTTATTGTGATGTAGTTGTCTCAGTGTAAGTCCCTGGACAGGCACTTTTTTTCTTCACAAGAAAGTAAATGCTTTATACTGCTTGCAATACTTCCAAAGGCAATGAGGTGGGTGAGAAGGGATTGGAGTGACTTCCCCTGTGCCACATTCCCCAAAAAGCAGGGGAATTCAAAGCAGGATCAGCTCCTTCCTACGCCAAATCCCATGTTTTTGTGTGGGAAGAAGCCAAACCAGGGGGATTGAGTGCAGGTAGGAAATTCATTTGACCCTCCCTGCTGTAAATCTGCGAAGCCCAAACCTGCACAGCCAACAGGGCTGAGAAAGTGGGACTGGGAGGATAATCCCCCTGCAAACAGGGATGGGCTGCCGAGCAGCCAGGGCAGCATTTAGCACTGATACATGTAATTTCCATGCTAAACAGTGCTCCAAGTGCTGGCAGCCACGTGCCACTGGGAGCAGCTGGAGCAGAGGGGATCTCACAGCGCTCACGCAGCCCTCACGGGCTCTTTGCTGTTTTACTTAACCCTTCCCCAGCAGGAGGGTGTTTTTTCCCTTCCCCGTGTGCTGGAGAGAGCAGGAAGAGCAGCCTCTGCTTTCTGAAGCTTTTCTTCACCAAGCATCTCTCAGTGTGAGCCTGGGAAAAATATTCCAGCCACCCACTGGGTTAAAAACTGCTGGGACAGACCCAGAAGTGCTGCCGGTGGCCATGGATGGGCGAAGCCTGCTGAGCACGGGGTGAGGCACCAGCAGCACCCCACAGCCTGGTGAGCATCTCACTGCACCCCCTGACCCAAATGTCACCCCACAGCACAGCCCTGACCCGTGGGATGAGGAGGGGGTTGGAGTCCTGGTGATGCTGATGCTGCTCCACCTTCACTGTGGTGGGACTGGTGGGATCCCCCGGGTCTGTCACGCTCTGACGGTGCCACACAGCATTAAATCACGTACCTTGGAGATATTAAACCCAGACTTGAGCAGATGTGTCACAGGGTGACGCCACCTCTGTCTGGCCACATCATCTCCCCGGGTTTATCTTGGGTTTGGTTATTCATGGCTTTGCTGATGGAGAACATCGTCCTCGCTGCTCTCCGGCCATGCTGACTTTTAATTCCCGACTCTCCTCCCTGAGCAGTCTCTGTCTGGGCCCCAGCACAGTCCCTGGGATGCAGGAGGGAAACTGAGGCACGAGGGGATGCTGAGAAAATGGAGTTTTATTGTGCTCAGCCCCACCAGTCCCAGGATGGGGGGGTTTGGGGGCTGCATGAGCTGCTCTGGGCATTAGCGCTGTGCAATCCCCACTTTCCCGTGCTGGGTTATTCCAAGTGATGCTTTTCCCATTCCAGACACTCAGGCAGCTCCTCACCGGGCTGGCTCCCAGGGAGAGCACTTGCAAATTAACTCTGTCCTTAAGTCGAAGCAATTACTGCTTGTTTTCTCTTTACACGGCTCAGTATAACCATAAAATTTTAAACAGGGACTTCATTTCTCTGTGACCCTCCATTTCTCTGTCAAATTTGGGTCAGAAAAACGAAGGAGCTCAATGAATGCAAATGGATGCAAAAGGCACAGACACTCACACGTGATTAAGGGCACCTTGTTTCCTATGAAATAGAGGCTTAAACCAGTTAAGTTAAAGGCAAGGTTGCCACAGCAACCCTACACATTAGCAAAGCTAAAAGCAAAGGTCATTGTTAAAATTAATTTCTCCCCACAAGCTCTGGGAGGCAGAAGGTAACACTCACCACGCTGATGCTTCCCTGTCTCACATGCTTGGAAGTTGTTTCCCCTTGCTAAAGATGTTTGAGGAAAACACTGGAAGCGCTAAAAATTTGCTCTGAGAACGTCCAAAAATAATGATATTCCTCCATAAAAACCTCCATCGTATTAATAACACAGCATTTTATTCTTCTGGTCACCCTTTAGGCGGCTCCATCCACAGGACTTTTTGGGAAAGGCATTCAAACAGCAACCACGAATTCTGGGGGAGAGGAAATGCTGTGTTCTTGCACCCAAGGAGCTGTGAATTGGGGTGTTTTGTCTTAGGAAATGGCAATTCCTGTCTCTGTGCCAGCAGCACAAACATCTCTGGTATCCAGGAGTGCTTTGGACTGAATTCTGCCCCTTCCAGTGTCTCCTGCCCATCCATCTGCTGCTTGTCTGGGATCATATTATATGGATATTACAGCCATTGTGCTTCCTACCTCGCTGGGAGATGGAGCAGGGACATATTTAGCTACAGTGCATGTTGTTCTAAATATATACAAATTATACATCAAAAAGCCTGCAATCTGGCCTACCTAATGCCTACGTTAGCACACTTGTGGAGCTGGGAAAAGCACACAAGTCCTGCTTGAAATCTGAAATAGAAGCAGCACATTTGGAATTTGATTCCCGGGAAAGGCTGGAAGAGACCAACGGGAATGGCTGGGAAGGAGGGGTTGTAGCCAGGAGGTGTGGGAGGGTTGGAGGGGCTCTGAGGAGCATCCCAGCTGAACCAGGGAAGAGAAACTCTGGCTCGTTGCCTGTTGTGGGGCTGGATGCCAAAGCCATGGGTGGAGGAAGGAGCAGGGCTGGAAGACCAGAGCCAGGGAAACCTCCAGCTGATGTGAAGCCCTAAAACCAGGTTTGGGTCACAACTGGGCTTAATCTGGGTGTTTAGACAAGACCAGAGTAACAGCCATGACCAGTCTTGGCACAGACCCCGCTCGGCGTCGGCCTCGAGGGTCTCCTGCGGGCCGAGCTCCTCATCCAGCGCTGCAGCCCCAGCTCTCCAGGCAAACCCCGACCCTCCAACGGCCTGGAGGTGACCCACAGACCCCCCAGTAACCCGGTGGCCTTGTCCCCACAGGCCCCCAGTGCAATGCCTCCGTGGATCTGATCGGGACCTGCTGGCCCCGCAGCGCCGTGGGACAGCTGGTGGCCCGGCCCTGCCCCGAGTTCTTCTACGGTGTGCGGTACAACACCACCAGTAAGAGGGGCAGCAGCCCTGGGGGCACGGGGGGAGAGGGCTGGGAAACAATTCCAAGGATTTTGGTGCTGCAGGTGACACCCAGACACCTCAGAGAAAGAGGTGTCGCTGTCCCCATGCCAGTGACAAGAGTCAGGTCACATCCTTGTGCCCATCCCCACGCCCCCTTAGCCCTGGGATGGGCACCCTCTTGTAGCCATAAAATCTGTATTATATACATTTCACTGCAGCTTGCTATACCTTTGTACAAAATTCCCAAAATGCAGTATTCTCATTTTTTGTTGAGACTTTCAGCAGAGAAAGGGTTTTTAACGAGGTAAAAGGTTTCCTATTGGTAAAAATATACTGAGGAAGAGAGAGAGAACACTTGATATAAGCAGTCAGAGCTACTGAGGAGCCTTGAAACCATTGCAGAAGGTGTGATAGTGTGTCAGAGGAGATGAGGAAGAGAAGATGAAGAGATGGACTCAAATTCAGGAGGCCCCTGTCAGGAGGTGCTGTGGGAGGGAGAATTTTGGAATGGGGTGTAACAGCTGAGGTAACATCCAAATATTGTAATTAGAATCTGAATATTGTAATTAAGATCTGAATATTGGAATTAGATGATGGTATAAAGTTGTGAAGCACTGTGCACCTTGGGGGGGGAGGGGGGTGTGCAAAATATTCCTGTGCACCCTCGGTAATAATGGGGTGGGTTTTGCTTTTTAATGCTCAAAATAGTGCAGAGCTTTATTTCTCCTACTTCAAGGCATCCCTCTCTTGCAGACAATGGCTACAGGGAGTGCCTCTCCAACGGGAGCTGGGCAGCCCGGGTCAACTACTCCCAGTGCCAGGAGATCCTCAGTGAAGAGGTAGGACCTGGGGAGGGGGAGTTTGGAAAGGCAGCAGATCCGGGTCAGGAATTGCCCAGTGGGAGCTCTGGGCACGCAGCATCCCAGATCTGAGTTCCTGTGTGGCAGTGATGACCCCCTTCTTCATCTGGATTTGTGTTCCCTGTCAAAGCCTGTTTCCATTCCTGTTAAAAATCCCAGGGAATTGGCAGGGTGAGATCTCCAGGGGTCTGGGCACAGATCAGCAGGTCTTTCAGCCCCATCACCCTCCTGACACAGCACTGAGGGCAAACCCCATCCTGCCCTGCTGGCAGTGAAATAAAGGAGATATTTAGGAAGCTGAAAAGTATAAAAATCAGGGATTAAGAATTACAAGCCCCTGAGAAGGTCGAGCCACCCCTCAGAGCAGAGGGGAAGAGATATGGGCTGTTCATTTGCAGCTGATGCCACCTCTGGTATTTAAGATGCTGATATCTCTTGCCAGGAATGGTTTTCTCACTCAGTTAATTGCTAATTCACAGGTTGGATGAGCGCCCAACAGCAGGAGTGATCAATTAATTTAATTATCACTCACACCTTCCCTCTGCCCAAACTCATCCCAGCCTCTCAGCTGCCCCCAGGGCAGCAGGGGATGAACTGAGACATCAGATTGCAGCGAGCTCAGCTCGATTCCAGCAGGGTTTCCCCAGAGGATGGGCTGGGGATGGCCCAGCTCTGAGCAGGGGCCACGACAGGGCAGTGAGTGTCCCTGGCAGGACTGGGATGTGAAACCAGGCTGGTGCTTCCCCTGTCCACGTTACCCCCACCCCCTTCCATCCCTGCCCTGCCCCAGGATGGGCTTCCTTTGGTTTCTGAAAAAGGGCCCCAAATTGTCAGTGCAGCTCCCAGAGGTGACGTGGTGGAGGAGGGGGGTTTGTGGTGCTGTCCTGGCTGCTCCTGACCCTTCCCCGTGTTCCTCCCCCCCTCAGAAGAAGAGCAAGCTGCACTACCACATCGCTGTCATCATCAACTACCTGGGGCACTGTGTCTCGCTGGGGGCTCTCCTGGTGGCCTTTGTCCTCTTCATGCGCCTGAGGTGAGTGACACAAGCGTGTCCCTGCTGGGGGGACGAGCCCAGAGGGGTCACTTGAGGCAGGGATGGACCCAACCCCTGTGTTTTGCCATATCCTTCCCCCCCGTGGCCACTACTGCCACAGAATCTCACAGGGACCATGCCTACCTCAGGGTAGTTTTCCTCCCTTGTAAGCGCCTGGTTATGGAGGCACAGGCTGCTCCTTGGTGCCTTCCCCCTCCTGCCCTTCCTCCTGCCCTCCTCACCCAGGGCATGGCCCCAGCAGGTCACCTTTGGGGTCCCAACAAGCTCCACAAACAGCCCCTGAGCTCTCATGGTGCCTCGTTCCACCCCTCTCCTCCAGGAGCATCCGGTGCCTGAGGAACATCATCCACTGGAACCTGATCGCGGCCTTCATCCTCCGCAACGCCACGTGGTTCGTGGTGCAGCTCACCATGAACCCGGAGGTGCACGAGAGCAACGTGGTGGGTGCAGCTCTCCAGCCCTCAGCAGCTGGGGAGGAAGGAGGGGTGGGGAGTGAGGGGATCCTGAGATCAGAAAATCACAGAGTGGTTTGGGTTGGAAGGGACACCTTCCACTAGCCCGGGTTGCTCCAGCCTGGCCTTGGACACTCCCAGGGATCCAGGGGCAGCCACAGCTTCTCTGGGCAACCTGTGCCAGGGCCTCACCACCCTCCCAGCCAACAATTCCTTCCCAATATCCCACCTCTGTCAGTTTGAAGCCATTCAGGTGAGGCTACAAAAGCAACGTCAGGGGGCAAATAGGGCAGTGTGGTGGCTGGAGGGCCAACCCAGGCGTGTGAGAATCACAGGTTCAGCTGCTCTGCTGGTGCATTTGGTCTCACTGCTGTAACCCAGAGCTCTAGAGGCTCCACGTCTCCTCCTGGCAGGTCTGGTGCCGCCTGGTCACTGCTGCCTACAACTACTTCCACGTCACCAACTTCTTCTGGATGTTTGGGGAGGGCTGTTACCTGCACACGGCCATCGTCCTCACCTACTCCACCGACAAGCTCCGCAAGTGGATGTTCATCTGCATCGGCTGGTGTGAGTCCCAGGGTCCCCCCTCCACCCCCTGCTCCTCCTCTTGCACCCAGGCAGCTGCCAGGAGCGGGAGGGTGGGATTTGCACAGGCACATGGCCTCAATGAGTGTGGGGGGTGTGTGTGTGTGTGGGAAAGCCCCTGGGACAGTGGGATTTTGTGATGTTGACTCACCTGAGTGTTCCCTTGCAGGTATCCCCTTCCCCATCATCGTGGCCTGGGCCATTGGGAAGCTCTACTACGACAACGAGAAGTGAGCCTGGTTGCTTTCATCCCCCCCATTCCCTTCTCTATCCCAAATTCCCAGAGATCAGTTGTGCCAGAGGCTCTGGCAGGGAGGAAAAATCTATATTACTCTTGCATTCTTTCATTTATCCCACCTTTGGTCGCTCTGCAGCCCTGCCCCTGCTTGTTTCTTCTCAAAAGGCAAATGAGATTTTTTCTTTTTTAAGGGGAGAAAGGCAAGATTAAACCACAGCTCCTACAATGGGTTTGCTAAATGGAGCTGGGATGGAACCAGCCGAGATCTGAACTTCCCCCACCTGGGCCATTTTCACAGACACCTGCAAATGAAGGTCTTAACAGACACCTGAGTTCAGACCTCGGACTGGGAAGTGAAAAGGAGCCCGTTGAGATGAAAGGCAGCCTGCCCTGTTTTCCAGAGTTGGTTTTCTGCTCCCCCATCTCAGCAGCCCTGTGCTACTCCCAGAGGCACAGCACTGATTTAACAACCCCAACAAGGTGTTCTCAGGACAGGGACCCCAGAGGGTTTGCTGGGAACAGAGCCAACCCAGACCTGTGCAAGGTCACAGAATCACAAACTATCCTGAGCTGAGAGGGACCCACAAGGACCATCCAGTCCAAATCCTGGCCCAGGACACCCCAACAATCCCCCCCTGTCCCTCAGAGTGTTGTCCAAACCCTCCTGGAGCTCTGGCAGCCTTGGGGCTGTG